>JAXDDW010000189.1:65000-210000 GCA_034670385.1 Hoplostethus mediterraneus
TGCACCAGAGAGAAAGAAAGTGAGAGTTTGAGAGGAATGTGCACAACAAAAGGCTGCCCCTCTCTGGGAAAGGGTGTGTGTGTGTGTGTGACATAATACCGACATGGAAAGAAAATAACACACCCTTCCATGGAAAATAGAAATTCCTTCAATCTTCCATTATTTTCCAGAAGAAAAAAAAAGGCGTGAGACTTGGGCAACCTGGGCCGGGCTGCAGCAGCTGATACAACCGGGGTCACAGGAAGGCTGAGTTGCGTAGGCACCGCTCCCTCCGGGACCTGTGTGTTGTTGTACGTGCTCTCGAGGATGCCTCCGCCTCCTCCTCGTTCTCCTCCTCCGCTACTCCTTTCACACGCTCTGCCGGCAGACTGTTTGAGCTGACCAGGAGCTCTTGTGCTTGAATGAGCTGGAGTGCATTGCTCATTCCACTCATAAGCACGGGGAACGTACTCTGTTGATGACTGGCAAGGCCTGCAAAGCGTACGTCCTTTGTCCTTTATTTTTTTTCTCTCTCTCTCTCTCTCTCTCTCTCTCTCTCTCTCTCTCTCTCCGGGGAAACTTGCCATTTCCAGCTGGAGAAGCTGGACCCAGAAGGCATCGTCTGTTTGCCTCAGCTGCCTTTGGGGAATATGCATGTCTGTATGTTTTCTGTGTGTATGAGCATTAGGTGCAGCAGGATGCAAACACCCACGGCCTGCTGCGTGAACCCAGCGCCACCTGTCGCTCAGTCTGGCGCGGCCCATGCCATCAGCACGTCATCTGCGGGCACGTGGGCCTTTTTAGGCCTTTCTGAGCTTCCCTACTTCTCACCTACTCCCTCGCATCACATCGGTGTTGGGCAGGCCCTTCCTCAGATCACAGAGATGCACTATGTGGCCCCGACCCATATGTGTTATCTAATCTACGCCAGGCACAAAACACTCAAACGGATCCTATGGAGCGACGCTGTGAATGGTGTGGGCATCAATGACCTCTTTGTGAGAGGAGTTGAATTGAGTTCATTTCAGTTGAATTGAGTTCATTTCGATTCAAAAACTGTGGTAAGCCTGCCATTTAGTATATAGTACACATTCTTCTATGTTCAAAGGGCATTTCCTTTTTCCCCATTCATTCATTCTCTTGACCTACTTATTCCTATTCAGGGTCACGGGGGTGCTGGAGCCTTTCCCAGCATGCATTGTGCAGAAGGCAGGGAAACAGGCTGCACAGATCACCAGTTCATCACAGGGCTAACAAAGACAGACACTTCACATTGATACCTATGGGCAAGTTAGCTCCTCATCCACTTGTCTTGCATGTCTTTGGGAACACGGGGAGAACATGTAAACTGTGTTTCTGATGAGCCTATTGTGTGTGGATGGGAGGAGGTGTGGCCCAATAACAACTGATTACTCACTTGTTATTGGAAATCATGGCACCCTGCTGTCTCCAGTGCAAAATAAGCCCCGAGTGAAACCAAGACCCTGGTATGATTTTCCGTGTGAAATGATTGAATCCAACACTCTTTACACTCTGGTGAATAGTGGCGTTGACTGTACTAACCAATCAGGTGAGTAACAGAAGCGTATTCTGCGACATGACTGCCACCTGCTGGCATGGTCAGTGTTGCTAGAGGTCCAGCTATGACTCTACTCAGTACATTTTTCCTTTATATTCTTAATATTATTAAATTCATTTATAATATCTTAAATCCTACATTTAATGTAAGCACAGAAAAATAAGGCTAGTTGTTCAAAGAGCATCATTTAATCAAGAGAAGATCAGACGCTGATATCATGGAATGGAATGTTATTGTGAAATTAAAAGAAAACGGTCAACAGCATCAAAACAAGTCACTGAATAAATAAACTATTCACAGTGAAAACACACAGGTTCTTCCCAGCGAGTCCAGACCATTATAGTTTGGTCTGTAGTCAGTCAGGGTCAGTGTCCAAGACCAGGGCAGGAAACTGCTCCCCTCCTTCTCCCAGCAGGGAGTACAGGTCCCTGAGCACAGAGGGGTTGGGGCACTGGGGGCCATATATCACAGAGGAGAGCTGAGGGGACACGGTGTCTGACAGAGCCTGAGACAGAGGGAGGGAAAGACCGTCAGCACAAAATCTACCGAGGTGGATTCTCATTATTTACCAAGAGAGATCTCACATACTAGTTAACTAGCGGCGTCAGGTCGTCACAGAAGACGTCCGTTTGTTATACTCGCTCGAACTCGAACAGCGCGACCCTTACCTGCTGCAGGTACGCCTCCTGTTGTAGCAGTGCAACGCCCATCCTCAGCTTCTCCAGCTCTCGTAGCTCTGCCTCTGTTGCGTAAGCGACGGTGGGGGGCAGGGCTGCGGTCGCCGAGCCCCCCCGCTCAGCCTTCGCACCGACGGGGCAAAGACATCCTCCCTCCGGCCTCCATCGATCCCAAGCGTCCCACTCTGACGGAAAATAAGGTTATTTTTAGAGTGTGAGCGTGAGCAACCGTACCCTAAAACGTTTTTTTTTCTGCCGTGCTGCCTCAGCTTTAAATAGCTAGGCCCTTGCCGAGCCACGTCAGGATAGACGGCGTTAAAACCCCATCGTCACAGGGAGGGGGGGGGGGGCCGGGGGGGGAAGGAAAGTACTGATCTGGCACTGAGGATCACCGTGGCTCTGTTTTCATTTTCCGTACGTTGAGATGGAGAGGCTGAGTTAGCTCGTTAGCGCGGCAGAGCCAATGTACATGTCATCATGCCATTAAAAAGCAACAACACACATCAAATAATACATCCTGAAATCAAATAACTGGCCTCAGATCAAACAGATGGAGTGCATACTGTGATGGAAACAACCTCTTGTCTCACACGTTGGAAAAAAGCCCTCCCTGTAGGTGAGGCATAATGGAAAATCTCTCGGCATTCAGCTTGATTGCAATTGTAAGGTTGGAGGCAATGGAAACGATACCATGTTACATACTGTTGATCCTGAGTGAGTGATAACCTGATACCCAGATAATTCAAACACAGCTGGGTGGCTAGAGTCCACCACAGGGTCACACAACTTCACCACCCATGTCCTCCCTGGTAAAGTCAAGCGCCACGTAATAGGGCCTCGTTTTCTCGTGAACTTTTTTTTTCCCTTTTCATGTCATTCTTGTGTAACTTAACTCGGGTTGACATTTGAGTCGCTCGGGGGACGGGGGGCTGGGGCAAACGTTTGGTTTGAGTCGCGTGAACCCAATTTCCTACCTCGTTTGACTTGGTCTACAAATCGCCTGAGCTCTGCTGCCATCATCTCCAGGTTTCCAAGCGTCAAGTAAGAGTTGTTTTCCTTAGTACCTACAGAAACATACATTAGGTAAGTCTTCAGTCCTCACACTGATAAAATACAACAATCCTAAACATGCTGGCAACATTATTAAAGAAGAGAGTGGCGGCTTAGTTTAATTGCACTGTGTTAACTAGGCTCATGTTTACAATCTAATGGTTATGATCACAAAAACCTCAATCCAGTGATGGGCTGTTAAAATGAATGAGTTTCACTGTAAATGGGTTCAGGGGAATGAGGAGCCCTTAGAAACCACTCGCTCTTAGAAAAACACTTCCTGCCAATACCCCGCGGCGTTTCTTCCTAAATTCTCATTTTCTCAACCCACACACTTCTGTCACGTACCCACTTTATTCCTCCTCCCCTCCCCCATGTTCAGCCTGGTACCTGGCTCAGCGCCTGCTGCAGAGGCCTGCTTGGCCAGTAGCTCCTCGGTCTGGTAGTACTGGGTCAGGTCTCGCCCCTGGTGGGTCAGTTTGTCCACCAGATCCCTGGTCTGATCTGGGCTGCCACAAGGCCAATCCTTGGGGAACTAAAGCGGCCAGGGGGACAAGGTCAAGGAGGACACGTTGGCTATCCAGACCTCTCAAAGGACTGAGGGTATGAATCAAATTCCCATGGCTGTCAATCAGCCATAAAAATGTCCTGTGATGTTCTGAAATGCACTGTGCCAAATTCTCTGAAATGTACTATGCCTTTAGAAATAAGCAATGGAAATCTAAGATATCTGACAAAATCCTACACTATATTACTACATCCTACACAAGGCTTTGTAAGGCATATTGATTCACTAGCAAAAGGAAGGAGTACCGTAGCTCTCATTCTCCCCATGAAGTGATTCCTTTCTGGCACAGGCTTCCTTTGTACAGCGACTACTTTGTCCCACAACCTAAAGACACCATGGAGAGGAAAACTTAACGGCATAACAGACCTGGGGAATGAGCTGTCATATAATCTATCAAATAGGCTCATTTTACACAATCCAGACTGATTTTGGCCCACCTGTTTTGCTTGCTCCTCAGAGATTTCCATTTTGTTATCTGCTCAGAAGGTAACCTGCCGTGGAGCGAAGGTAAACAGAATTATTACGATAGCATGGAGACCAGATAGTCACGTCTTTCGACTTTGATTGACACAGCGTGGCCATTTTCATAAATCATACCCGTTCTGTTGCGGTGGACTCTCGGCTCCAGTCCCCTGTGTGCGTGAAACAGACACTGGGTTCTTGCAAGGATGCGTGGAGGCAGCTGCAGCTTTGCCCGAGTCCCCGCCACTCAGCAGGTTTTGAATAGCCTCGTACTTAGAGTGGGTGATTGAGGCGTGTAACTGACCCGGGTCAGAACTCGAGACAGCCTGCTGCACTTCCCCGGCCACCTGGACAGGCACCATCTCAGCTGGTGGGACGGGACGTTTCTGGACCGAGTTGCTACTCATTCTGGCTTTGTACTGTCTAGGACGGTGACCGGTTGTAGCTCTTGAACCCGGCACAGAGGACACTGACATGCTGGGATTCTTCATCTTTTTTCTGTCAAGACTGGTGGATTTGGAGGTTGATCGAATGGACGTCTGTTTGCCTTTAGAGGCTGCAGAAGCCTGAGTGATCTCCTTGGGCCTGACAGTGGCACCTGCCCGGTTCCTTGCGAGGTCCAGATTGTCCACTTTTATCGTGTGTTTTTTTAGATGGTCCTGTGCCAGGTGCGGATCAAAAGGGCTTTCTCCAGTGCTCGCTCCAGTAGTTCTATTTCTTCTTTCTCCTCTGGTGGAATATCTGGGTCTAAACATAGCAGCATGCAGACACGTGGTTGCAGTTTAGTTACAACGTTATACACGTTTGCCCTCTTACATCTCCTTGGTTGCATTGGACAGTAATGCTGAAAACAAAACATTATCATTACCCGTAGCAGCAGCATCCGCCAGCTCTGAGTCTTCGGAGACATTCTTGGTCTCTGAAGGTGTTCTGGAGAAAAGACTGCATGTGATCATAGGTAATAAACACACACACACACACACACACACACACACACACACACACACACACACACACACACACACACACACACACACACACACACACACACACACACACACACACACACACACACACATACATATATACAAACCAGCCAAGAGGACAGCAAAACATATAATTTACATTACACAATGTACTTATGCACTGCAATGGGACTAAAATCCAATAAAATACATACAAAAGTTTGAAATATGTGTCAGTATCAATGTGCACATTCTTATTTGCACATATGCAAGTTGCAGTTTGTCTTCAGCTCTCTTCGTCTAATCGAAGGACAGTTGTTTAGGTAGGTAGTAGATATATATGTCATCTCAAATGTATGTATTTCATTTTCTTGTTACACAAGCAAATTGAGCGTTGTATTTGATATTTTTCTATTACTGGCTATTCAGAGTGTGCACAGTACGAGTAAACACCCACAGAATGACAAACGTCCGGGTTTTGAAAAGGCACTGCTGGGATTTGAACCCAGGATCTCCTGTTTACTAGACAGGCGCTTTAACCAACTAAGCCACAGCGCCAGTTGGATATTAGCAGCCTCACCGACGTCGGATTCACCGCCCATAAACCAAATGAACTGTAAGTTAATATTTACCTTTCACAATAAAACCAAGCCCAACTGTAAAGAGAGCCAGTACACTTATTGAAATGTTGTGTAACTACTAACTTGGTCACTGATTGACTCACTCTCCACAAACCTACTCAAACTAAGTAGCTAAGAACCGAGGTGTACTTACAGAGTCTTCAACATCTCCCTGTAGAGGTGAATGTTGACATTTATCTTGGCTTGCTCAGCTTTGCACAACTTAATGGCTTCCTCAACCACGGTCAGCAGTGACATGCTGGAGCCTAGAGACTTCACTGCTTGCTGTAACTTACTGTGAGAAGACGCAAGAAACTTGACCAAAATTGTAAAACTTTGGGCTGATGAAGTGAATTCTTTCGACGTCCCAAATTGTCAAGAGTGCCGCAGCATACCATGTTAAGTATCCATAAATGCAGCTACTTGGCTTTTTCGTACTGACCCGCGAAATTAAAGTCGCGGATACGGAAGTTACATTGCCACACCGTTAGCAACTTTGCTACTGAGGCAGCCTCAATAGAAATAGTTGCTTAAAACAGAATGACAGTTTTCCAATGTTCATTCAAATATTCAACAAAGCAATTAACATTCTCCGCTCTTCACATGTACCACCCTTGTCTCAGGGTCTTTGAGCAAATAAAGACTGTATTCGTTTCAAGTTAACGTAAACAAAAAAATGTTAAGTTCTCACTTCTCGCGAGAAGTATCATAGCTGCCATGGAAACGGGGACGCTGGTTCTTGTCGAGGTTCCGCATGCTACAGCTGTGGAAACGTTTAGCTTTTTCGCCCACGTACAGTGCCTTGCTAAAGTATTCAAACCCCTGGACTTATAGCACATTTTGTTGCGCTATTACGTTATTTCAAAATATATTTATTTGTGATTTTCGTTCTATTCAAAGCACTCTATTCTATCAAAGTGAAAACAAAATTGTTGAAATTTATTAATTAAAATAACAGAAGTATTCAACCCCTTTGCTTCATTCAGGGTAAATTGCCACACTAGCAAGAATTATTTCAACATTTCTGATTACCGGAATTTAAACTTTTCTCTGCTAACAAAGCTGAGACCAAGACCTTTCACTAGATCTTAATGGGATCTTAAGGTGTAGGGTAGACTTTCCATCACAGTACTTAAGCACAGTATGGGATGGTTCATTTATGGATGGCATTAGAGTCCAGGTCCCCCATATTCATTCTGCTTTACTCATTGCTATAATGTGTTGTAATGCTGTGTTGTAATGATAATGATTTGTTATAAAACTGTTTCCCTGATTGCATGTCTCGAGGTGTGTTCATACATGTGTGTTTGATCTAGCATTTGAAGGCCAATCGAGCCATCAGCATCCTGAATCACCACATCAGGTCCCCAGCTAGCCAGAGTGGTGACAAATAGGATGCTTACTAGCAGTCACAAGGTTGTTGTTCAGTTAGGTCCTCATAGGGCAATAGCCAAATTAGCATCCAGCGGAAACATTTCGCTGTTAGTTTGCCAACCATTCACCCACCAGGGCTTTTAGATCTAAGTTTGATGTCTCTCTTATTGAACTGGATTTGCGACATAGAGGCACTTCCCAAAGCAATTAACTATAATAGCAACAGCTTGCCAGAACCATTGGTGGGCAGTGAATCATCTCATTAGTTCATCTTCTGGGAAAGAGGGGGGGGCACTCCTCCACCCCACCGACAGAGCATCTGACTCTGCAGCCGGCTGCCAGACAAATAACAGACTCTGACACAGTCACACAATCTCACACAGACACACACACCTTTTAGTCATTACCACTATTCACTATGTACTGTTTGCAAAAATGGTGCACTACCCATTCTAATTTCAAAATAGCTGTTGAAAATATCTGGTGTTACGTTTACGTCGTGGTGCAAAGGGCAAGTGAGCAGCGTGACTGAGGGTGTCTATCTAGTGAACAGTAGATCTTGGGATCATAGCGGTGCCAGCCACAATTTCTTAAGGGCTGTAAGGTGCTCTTCAACCAGAGAACTTGTGTTCACGCCCTGTGTCAGCAAGCATCGACCCTGCTGAAGTGTCCTTGAGCACGGCACCAATCCCTAATCTCCCTTTGGAAGGCGGAAAGAGAGAAGAGCTTCAAACCGTCATCAATCAAGTGTCAGGTTATTATAATACATTATTACAGAGGGACTGATAAGTTGACTGATTGTTTTACAACACTAATAAACACTATCAAAACAAATATAACCGCATGTTAAAATTATGTAGCACCATAAAAATATGATAAAAACATAATAAAAACAGCAATATTTACCCTCAGTGTGGCAGATGTGGCTTTGTAAGTGCTAGAACTTTGTAATCATTTCGATTTGAAAAGCAGCTAGTACCTTAGAGAGCAGCAGAGGACATTGTCAAAATCGAATTTGTTTAGAGATTAGAGATGTTTTATTTTCAGTTTCAAAGTTTCCAAATTACTTGAGTTTACTGTGGTGCTATAAATGAAAAAGAGGCAATAAAAGATGTAGACTAGGGTGACAGATAAATTCCTCTCATGCCTCGTCAACTTGCTGGAGCAGGAGGACTAAACACATGCACATCATGCATGGTCCAGTAAGGTCACTACAGTTTACTGAAAATACTAAGTACTAAGACGAGAAACCAGCCGTGAAAAATAAATAATAAAAAAAAGAATGAACTAAAAAGTGTTTTTCAGTAAAGAACATGTACTTTCTTTAAATTGACAGACGCCAAGGACACAGTGAACACTGACACTTGAACAATGTAACCGTGGGGGGGGGGGTGTGCAGCCCATACTGCTGAACCTACAGGAGGTAGTAGAGCCACAACTTCATAGGCTTTTGAAATACTTGCCTCTAAATGGGAACTGTTTAGAAGGTTAGAGTAAAATAAAGCCTCAGTTGTTGAGGCTTTATATTCCCCGGCAGGTAGACAAACTGTACATTTGTCTGCATGAGTTTACATGCTGCTAATAAAATCTTGCTAGTGAGGCATACCACCAGACATTCAACTGATTATCACAAAGCTTGTAGTGGGGCTCCTACAGGCTAACCTTTCTATACTTTTGATATTGATCGGTAAACCCGTCTGCCCACCAGAGGCGTGTCTGATTTGAGAGCATTCTGTCTGGCTGCATCACATCATGGTACGGCAGCTGCTCCGCCCAGGACCACAAGGCCCTACAAAGGGTGGTGAAAACTGCCCAGACCATCACTGGCAGTGTGCTGCCTACCCTGGACAATATCCAGCTCACCTGAGAAAGGCTCATAAAATCATCAAAGACCCCAGCCACCCAGCTAACACACTTTTCACCCTGCTACCGTCTGGTAGACGGTGCAGGAACATACAGTCACACACTTCCAGACTGAAAGGACAGCTTCTACTTACAGGCCTGTGTCGTGGAAATTGCCTGTAAGCACTCAGAACTCTTTAAATAACACACAAAACATTCACAGGTTGACGTATAAAAATATATTGTATACAGATATATTGGAGAGAGAAAGACACAGGTCACACAGAAAGTCAAAGTCTCTCTATGCTCTCTCTCACTGAAAATCAGGTCACTACAATCTTTATAGTTTCTTTGGAGACAAAGAAGTCTCTTATGATTGGTTCTCCATGCTAAGACCATATGGTTCATCCTATGGACTATCTCCACATAGCAGTGGTCTTCTCAAGATCAGATGATTTATTTGCAGGGCCTCTCTGGCTTGTTGTATAATATTCAGGCACAGGTTAGTGGCACACATGTCACATGTCTGTCACATGTCTGTTACAGGGGACAGCATAGTATCAATACATCAAACACAAAATGATAACTAAGAATGATAATGCTGATGATTCCAGCATTCTGTACTAATTTACTTTCACAGCCATCAGGCTACTGAACTGTTGATCCACAACCTCATACCCACATCACTTCCAATGCACATGCACTTTATACATGTACATCTGTGTATGTGTGTATATGTATGTGTGAGTATATATATATATGCATCTCTAAGATTATTCACAACTGTTGTCAATCCTGCTGCTTTTAATATTCAGATTTTGTTTTATTCCTATTTCTATTTTAGTTTATCCGCCCTTACTTGTCTTGTTTTGTTTGTGTTTTATATATAGATGTGTGATTTAATGTATACCTACCCAGTTGAAACGTGCCTCGTCCCAAACATTTCATTGTCCAGTATGACTGTAAGTGATACTGTACATATGACAATAAAAGACTTGAACTTGATTTGCGCCTGTCAAGTTTGGAGTCATTTGGCCAAATGGTGGTGCTATTCTAAAGAAAACAGCAACAATTTTGTTTTGATTGAAAAACACGATTTTTCTGCTCATCCGAGACTAGACAAGAGGAAAGCCAGGCTGAGAAAAAACAAAACAAAAAAAAAACACATTTCTATTGTAAATGAACTCAAATCACATTTCTAAAAAAAAAATCAGAGCTCACTACGAAGATGAGAAATCATTGTTAATTAGTCTGGCTGTTTCACACAGACACTTTTTCAACTGACAGACACTTTTTTTAAATGAATGACTCATAACCAGTTGATATGCCAGGACTAGTTCCTCTTCCCTGCATGGCTTCTTAATCTCTGGCTACTACTACTACTACTACTGCTGCTGCTACCACTACTACAACAACTACCACTAACACTACTACCACCAGTACTAGATGTAAATGTAATGTAAATGTAACTAACTGAATTTTTGAGACATCAATAGTCATTGTCACGTGATCTCAACTTGGCTACTCGGCACTTCCTGTGAACGGACAGCTGCGCACAGACAGAGGAGGTAGAAAAAAGGAAAAGCTTTGTTGTGCTTAACGTCACGGCAATAGCGGAGCCGTTTTTAATGCGGTAAGATTAACCTATACTTAAATGTGTTCAATTAAACGTGTCCATCCTGTGTGATGTAGTCGGCATTCAGTTCATAAAAGCGAGTTTGTTATCATGTTTAATAGTAATACTAGCTAGCTAGCTAAATTAGCTTTTGTCAAAGTGATGCTACTGAGCAAGTTAGTGACCGTTATCAATTCTAACCAGCGAGACAAACTTAGACAGTAACGCGGGTTTGTGAACCGAGATTAGAGTGAGCTAACTGAGATTTATAACTAGCTACATGTCGCTAGGCTTTGAGGATCGCTTGTGACTAACGTTACTGGCAAAGGCTAGAAGGACTGTGCTGTATTGTATTGGGCTGCTTTGTTTGACTCCAGCCACGTCGCTCAGCCTTGCTTTTTGTTTACAGCAGCCTTTACTGTGTAAACCGAAGCCAGTCGCCGCCAGGCCGTGTCAGCTGTCACTGTGTAAAGTTGCGCCAGAGAGTCACTTTCACATTCCCTTCTTCCTCGCAGAGTAAATAAGGTCAAAGGCATAAAGCAGCCGGAGAGACTGGCAGAAGGCACCGTTTATTTTGACCACCATCATCCCAGTGACAACAACACCGACCGTGAAGGAGACTGCGGTGATATCGGCTCTTCTGGTTGCTGATTGGACCTCTGCACCGCGACACCTGTTTCGGTGAGGATTTGTAGATGATAATGTCCTCTGTAACTGTGTATACGCAGCAAATCTGCCCGTCTGTTTTGCTGAATTATCTTCATGAAACGGCTGTAGTGCTGGTGTGATCTATTTTCTTCAGCGGCTGGTTATGCAGACTGTTTTAGGTGTGACCTAATTGGAGAGGGCTGGAGCCTAGGAACATCCAGCGCTGGGATATGAGGCACTGGGATTAGGGAGAGGAGACGGCAGATCCCACAAAAAAGGATTTATTGTTGCGTGGACGTCCCCTTTAACGTCATTAAGTGGTGGGTTCTGTATAGAGCACACAGAGAAATCCATACGGCGAAACTCGTCTCGTATTTCCTCAACTTGACGCAAATACATAAACTCAAATTGACATTGGATGGAATTAGACTGATTTCCAAACATACACCAACAATACATCAGCTGAACACTGGAATCAGCCATAAATGGAAATATACAAACACATTATATAATCAAACTGATAAGAAATGGAGTAATAACCCAATAGGCTAAAGGTGAAGCAATCAACTTCACTTCACTTTAGCACTTAGCGAGCACAAAGGGAAGGCCAGGCCAGTCTGGTGGGTGGCAGAGCAAACAGAACAGCGGTTTCTCCTCCTAGTTGTAAAAGAGTTTAGGCTCAAAGGCAGATTAAGCACACCTGTATCTGGCTGACCTCAGACAGCAGGTGTGTGCCTGTTGCTCCCCCCAGAGCTCAACAAGGGTAATTGTTTACTTGGTTACTTGATTATTGTGGACCTGAGGACTACATCAGACAATGGACTGTCATTGTGTTTGGCTAATAGAACTTTGCATGGTCCTGTTCCCTGAATCTGGACAAGTTGTGATTGATGTTCATTTGTTCTTGGATCTAATGTGTAGTATTGTGTGTCCCTCCTATCTATTATCTATTGTGATTATTTTGGTCTACACTAACCGTTTCAAGCCCATAGGGCTCCTATTGTTTTTGACATGGTTTATTATAATCTGTAGCCTGAGGACTATCTCGGGGTTCTTGTTTTACATTCATCTTTGCAAATATACTTTACATTTAGCAGGTTTTACAAATATTTACATTACCATTGCAAGCTGACAACTTCAATACAGTAAGATCAGTAGATAAAAATGACAACATTACATTATTGCCTTACACTAGCAATCTATTTTATTGTCTTTTTGGCTTTGGCTTTGCTTAGATACTTACAAAGATGTTTAGTTTTGCAGCAGTCAAGCTATCATGATTTGAGCCTTGCTGAGCTCGGCTGAACTACTAGCCATGTTGCATTTTATGGTAATGTTAGCCAACTGCTATATGTAATTGTTTTTTAGTATCACCAAGTTCAAAACAGATGTTATAGTGAAATGTGACTTTATGGTTGTAAATGTGTAGATGTGGTTTATTTATAAGCCAACATCATTGTAAATCATCTGTTCTGCTGGCGGGCCTGACATCACTGCTGGTGGCTGTATTTCTACGTTTCATTGACCTGGTTATCGTATTGTGGTCATTGTGGTCAAAACTGTAGCAATATCTATATCTAACAAAATAAAACTCTTAGGCAGAATTCAATTACATATGTGCTCTGTCATGTTCATGTCCAAGCTCTGCATCCTCAGGCTAGCGACAGGAATGAATGCCTTTAAAACCACCCAGCAGCCTGTGTGCGGCTGCGTTGTGCTTCATCCCATGAATCCACCTCCAGGTGTGAGTCAGTATGTGTGGGTATCAGCCTATTTTGATGTCTTTGACAGAGAGCGCTCCGACTGACAGGACCACATCACCAATGTCAGTAGAGAAGATGGAGACGACTGAGAGCGTGTCCAACGGAGCAGGGCCAGTATATGAAGGCAAAGAGGACATGCTCAGGTAAGCCTCCCTCTCATGTGTCGCCCTTGAAAGAGGGCACAGTGTGGTATAAGCATACGGCAAAACAATAATCTGCTGTTGTGGTTATGTCAACCACACATGATACCTTCTCCTCTCTTGCCCCAGTCCCAATGACTTGTCTGAGCTGCTGCAAGCAGGGACCAAGGAAGTCCACGAGAAGGCTGAGAACACCCAGTTTGTCAAGGACTTCCTCAGGGGGCGCATCCGCAAAGAGCTCTTCAAGGTCAGTCTGAAGGAGAAGGGGGAGTATCTCCTGAGAACTAGGACACTTGAGATGTTGTTAAAAGGAGTCTGTAGATAGCAGTTGCCAAATTTTGCTCTACCCATCTCTGCTCTACCAGCTTGGTGCGGTGGCGCTCTACTACACCTACGTAGCCATGGAAGAGGAGATCGAGAGGAACAAGGACCACCCCCTGTTTGCCCCGCTCTATTTCCCCGTGGAACTGCACCGCCATGAGGCCCTGGCCCGTGACCTGGAGTACTTTTACGGCCCAGACTGGCAGAGCCAGATCAGCTGCTCCCCGGCCACCCAACACTATGTGGACCGGATCCACCAGGTAGGGCGTGAGGACCCGGTGCTGCTGGTGTCCCATGCTTACACCCGCTACATGGGGGACCTGTCTGGAGGCCAGGTGCTAAAGAAAGTGGCGCAGCGGGCCTTGAAGCTGCCCCCTACTGGAGAGGGCCTGGAGTTCTACCAGTTTGATGCCATCCACAGCGCCAAGGCGTTCAAGCAGCTGTACCGCAGCCGGATGAACGAGCTGGAGCTGGACGGGGAAGTGAAGCAGAAGTTGGTGGCCGAGGCCATCAAGGCTTTCCAATTCAACATGGAGGTGAGGAGCAGAGGGGGGGTTTGAATAGATTGTAGGCCTTCTGCTTATTACTGAAGGCTCTGCAGGCATCTAATAGTAACATGGTAAGGTAAGTATTTCCATTTTCTAGAAAGTTTCAATGTGAACATTTCCTTCACATTGACTTTCTCTTAGTTGCGGTAAGCTATATGTCATTTAGGATGAATGGATGAAAATGGCATTTGCCTCGATTTATGAATCTTCTATAAACCTTTGTAGAGGAATACCATACATGTGTTTGTGCTCCCAGGTGTTTGAGGAGTTGGAAGAGCTTGGTAAGAGCATCCAGGAGGATGTTTTAGATGCTGGCATGCCTGTCCACGGAGAAACGGGTGGAGACATCAGCAAATGCCCCTACTATGCCGCCAAAATGGGTACGGTTTTACTCTCGTTTCCACATGCATTGTATCACACTAAAGTCAGTAATGCATGGATGACACTCGCAAGCCTTCTCTTGTGTTGCTGAATTTTGTTCTGTGCTGTTTTCTCTCCATCACAGCGGCTAATGGTGGAACTGCATATGCCTGTCAGGTAGCCATGGCTGTACTCAGACACCCGACAGGACAGGTGCTATTTGCTACTTGGGTCGCAGCCTTGGCTGGATTGGCTGCTTGGTATTTCATGTGATCCCGCCCTCAGCCAATTACTATGTTGCTGGGAGAGGAAGGAGGAAACATAGGAGGAAATACAGAAAGGAGACCGGACAAATACCAAGAAGTCGTATGACCGTTAGGACATAAACCATCCATCCCCACACCTTGTCACCTTTCTCCGCCAATCATTTTCTCTACCTCCCTTGTACTGTCCCTCCATCCTGTGTCCTCCCAGTGTGGTCGGTCATGTCTCAAGACCTTTTGCAGCTATTGTGCTGATTTTTACTTTTGTCGTTTTAGAAACACACACTCAAGAAGTGTGACTAGATTGGAGAGACATTGCAGAGGAATGCTCACTTGAAACCATTTGTTGTTGTGAGATGACATTCGCTCCTACTTATTTTAATGATTGTCTGATTGGCATAGAAAGAGTTGTCATTGTGACCTTTGCTTTGCTAAAGCCCATATAAACACACGCACACACACACAGGCCACTTATTAGGTACTCCTCTTCATTAACGCAAATAGCCTGCTCCTCCAAACAGCACATCATGTGGCTGCAACTCCTTATATAAAGCATGCAGACATGATGAAGAGGTTTAGCTTTTTGTTCGACCAAACATGAGAATAGGAAGATGCGTGATCTAAGTGACTTTGAATGTGGTATGACGGTTGGTGCCAGACGTGGTGGTTCCAGCATCTCAGAAACAGCTGAGCCCTCCTGAGATTGTCAAAAAAACCATCCAGCGAGCCAAAAACACCTCGTCCACGAGAGGTCAGAGGAGAACGGGCAGACTTGTTAAGCTAACAGAAATGCCACAAATACTCCAATAACATCTTCACAACCGTGGTGTGCAGAAGGGCACCATGCCGTGAAGGATTCAGGCTGTTCTGGAGGTAAAAGGGGTCCTACCCAGTACTAGATAGGTGTACCTAATAAAGTGGCCGGTGAATAGATACATTAGTTGATGATGAAAATCTGTCAAAATTAAATAATGGTAATTAAATAATGGTAAGCTTTCTAAAAGAAAAGAAATCATACTATGCATGGTTTTGATAGCGCAGTAGGTTTTCTGCAGGCAGACTGCTGTGTGCAAACTGCTTTTTTTTTTTTTTTTGACTTCATGAAGCCATTTAGTTTCTGTCCTGAAGGTCCGAGGGGCTGAGAGGAGGTGAGGTTTTAGTAAAGGCAGTGGAAAAACATCACTTTACTTTTTAAATGCAAACTTTAAAAAACGGTTCCCACAATCTTTTACCTTTTACTTCGTCGTGAATGCAATGCAAAAACACCTGCAAAGATACAGCGCTCCAATTAGGAGTGCTGGTGGGTTGAGTCAAAAGCACTTTTCAACAGACAGTATTCACTTAAACAAATATCAGTGAATACACATTTTGCGATCAGATCAATGGACATCTATGAGACAGTTCCGTCTGTCTCTACTAATGCATGTTCAAATGATTTCTCAATATATCCCTAAAACTGACTCTTGTTGACTGGGTTGCCCAACGTAACCATCTAAGGGAGATGATAGATCAGTTATCTGTAACACCGGCCTCTCGTAGGTCCAAAGCTGTCCACAGCATATAGCAGCTGTTTTAGAAGGAAACGGTCTTTTTGTATAATACTGATTCTTTGGCTGCTTTTTTGGAATAGATACCAAATTCAACTGCATGAAGGCTAAACGTCTTAGCGGAGGGGCTTAGTCAAAAACCCAGATCACTTCAGGCTAGGTAGGATTTGTGGAAGGTACTGGTCAGCAGGTCCGTCCCTCAGCAGCTGCTTTCCTACATCCGTCTGTCTCTGATGGCGATGCCAATATGCACACAATGTGATTATTAGTGCTTTGTTCATATGACATGGAGGTGTTTGTTCCCCTCAGTAGTGCACTGCTGTTTCATAAAGAGGGTAATTACATACTGTGATGCTGTTTGTAGTGTAAATGCACTATTTTGCGGTTGTTTCATATTGTGCCACAGCGATGGCATTCCCTCAACTTTGCCATTATCCTTCCAAGCGGTTTGTTTTGTTTCTTTTGCTTGGGGATGTTGGATACAGGGTACCAAAGGACACTTCCTGATGCCAGTTCAAACAGGTTCATGTGCTCTGCGTGTATTTGCACATTCACACACAAATGTATGTGCAGTATTCCTTCATGAGCGGTTCTTTAGGCTACAGAGTTGCACCATGGCTGCTTTGACACAGACGAGGAAGCCCGGGTGATGTTGTGTCTTGTATGTGAAGGGTCTCAGGTTCTAGCGATGCGATGTAATGCACTGCATTAGGAGGACCAGTGCAAGAACTGCCTAATATACTGTTGTAGCTCAAAGTGAATGTTTATTTTTTCCTTTTTAACATGCCAGTATGAAGCGACGGTTAATGGGATCTCAGGAGTGGATGCGGTTGTAGTAGCCATAGATTAAACTGTCTGAAGGAACGCTTGGCTAATATGTGTTCGTTTTGAATGCACTTGCATCATTATTATTAACTGTGTTCCCAATTTCTCTGTGCATTTAACTCAAGTAAGCTTTATCAGTGACTGACAAATAGTGAATGATGGTAGTGAAAATCACAGGAATACAGGGCGTTGTACTGTCTATAATAGAACAAAATAACCTTTCCTGTTCTTGTGTGTTCATGCTGCAATAAAGACTATTAAGACTGGTATTAACTCAGAAAATAGGTGATTATTTGAACATCTCACAGCCTACTGAATGAAACAGTTCTTCACTAGCTGCAACCATTCTGGTAGAGGGATTCTTCAAGATGAGATTTTGTCAGCGCGACATCACTAACACAGTAATCTCATCAACTAAGGATGATATATTTGACTTGAAAATTATATTTATAGTTTTATTTGAGCTTTCACACATAAGTCTGTAAGGAGGATGGTTTGATGCCTCGATTTACTTTAGTAATGTTCTCTTCCTCCTCCAAACCCCGGAGAAACTGCATCACCGTGAACCATTGGCTCTCATACGCCAAAGTGGTCCAGAGTAGGTCTATCTAGAAATGTCAGGTAATGGTAAGGGAGCATAAGAGTACTTCTTGGAGCTTTGAGATCAATGCCGGGGTATATTTAATCATCCAGATATCGATCTCAAACAACTTTCCCGACGGCGCTCACACCATTCTGAGCGCCGCTTCCTTCAGTCACTTTCTACAAGATGCCGGCTTTTTCCAGACCATAGTTTTATTGCAGACGTACAGTATATCTCTACTACATGATACAATTGCATGAGCCACAACTGTGTATAAATGTCATGATGGTGCAGGATAGGGTTCCCAGTCGTTCTGTAACTCTTAACGGTTGCGGGGGGCAGAGCAGGCCCGAGACAGCACAGTACAGGAAAGCCCGAGCCAAGATTCAACCTTCGACACCACATAGTCTCTGATCAGGGACAGGAGGCCGGCTGTCCACTGAAGAAGACGCTGCTCTACATTCCCAAACACTCGAACTCGCAGGAAAACCCAGTCTGATAGTGTTCAGCCTACTGAGGGTTGTAATACTGAACAACTCCATGAAAACAGGTGAAACGACAGAACAGAACAAGCAGATTTCTATATTAGGGGCATTGCTTCATCCAAAATAAAGCATTTAACTGCATCTGTGGTCTTTGTCAATATAATAATTTATTTCTGTGCGCATTGGTTTCTGTCATCACCGACATGTTGGAGGTTTTGGCAATCACCGACAGCACGATCGCAAAACACGCACAGACCGAGTTTAGAAACGACAACGTCTTTGCTGCCAAAAATGGCAACGGTGGGCATTTGATGGACATGCGATTTGAAGTATTTGTGCAATGAATCATCCTCCAGCGTGTGGATTCAGAGCAAGTAATCCTAAGTCCTTTATTCACTGCTAGTGAGTGACGGCACGGGCCGGGTAGGGAGGTCTGCATCGATCAGTCCAGAGCCCTTCGAGGCCTCGGCCAGCACCCAGTACTCCTTAACCCTCCGTCCCTTTCCTCTCCCCGACTCATGTGGCCGTCCTCTCTTCAGGGCGTCCTCCCTCTGACGGAGCCTCTCAGTTCCCCGTCGACCTTTTACCTTGAAGAAATAAGAGAACGAGTGTAGAAACAGCTAAATAGAAACGCTGTGGATCAGACAGGGATAGGGTGTCATGGGAGGACTGCTGTCAATGAGATAAACATCGCAGACGAACTACACATTCGACTGAATTCAGGTGTGCATGCATCCAAACCAGCGAATGAAAATCTGTCAGGATAAAGCATCACATTGGTGTATCAATAATAGAAACACAAAGTGGGAGACAGAACTAAACAATTTCTTTAATTTGGAGAAGAAGCCTCCCTCCTGTTCCCCCTCTCCTTCCTTCTCCTCGTCCTGCCTGCTTACCACTGCTGCCCCCACCTGGACAGACAGCAGCACTGCATGAGCCCAGTTACTGACTGACGACAAAACATCGATCTCCTTCAAGGTAAGGGAAGAGAGTAACGGGGAAAGCTGCATCATCTTACCTGTGGTGGTGACGGTGATGCCGTTCACAGTCCCCTCCACGTCCGTCTCATCTTCAGCGTAACTCAACAGTAGAGTTTTCTGCTTGTCTGTTAACGTCCTGCACAGGAAGTCAACTTCTTTTACTTCAATGAAATCAAGCCGATATTTGATTCATCTCTTTTCTTATGGAATACTACAAATCATTTTTTACTTGTCACTTTATTTTATCTCATCCTTTGTAAAGCATTTTTTGACAGTTTTGAAAAGTGTTATACAAATATAGATTATATTCTTATTGGAGTAATAGTAAGAGGGCATGAATCCGGGATCAAAACAATCTGTTATAAGTCTATGGAATATACACATCAAAACAAGTGGTGCTGAACCTGATAGTGCTTTGTGAAAGGTGTGTGTGTGTGTGTGTGTGTGTGTGTGTGATCTTACTTGGGAACCTTTATTTTGACGTGGACGTAGTGGTCCCCATAGCCATAGCCGGTGACGCGAGCGATTCCCTTCCCAGACAGACGGATCCTCTGGTCCGTCTGGATGCCTGCAGGGATCTGGAAAACAACAACCAGTTACAATACGGTCGATTTCTTCTATTCTGTGTTTTTGTTCCTGTGAAATCTCTCTCTCGCTTGTGTCTCTCAGTACATGTAAGGAGTTTAGCAATACGTCAACAAAAGCATATTGATTCTCAACTGCTTGACCGAGTGGCCAACTAAGACTTACTGTATTGTGAATGTGTCTTTTTATCTCTACTTACTGATAAGTTGAGTGATTCGTAGAGGCCCTGTGTTCGGGCCGAGCCCCCCAGGATGGCTTGGGCCACAGAGATTAACAGGTCAGAGTGGATGTCCTGCGCCGTCCCTCCTGAACATGGGACTTTTCTGGACCTGGAGACCAAACCAGAGCACGCCGCGGCCCATCACAAACCACACATGGTGGAAATAAACAAATATTTACCACAGCTCGTCTTCAAAACAAAGAGCTCAGACAGCTCAACGTCTCCCACTTGTACACACGCCTACACAAGACGATCGCATCATGGAGTCTGCGGAGGTTCCTGTGCTTCCTGGAAAGCTTATTTCAGTCCGGCTTGAGTTCATAGTGAGATCAGCAGTTTGTTGACACTCACCCTGAACGTGATGAAGATCTCCTTCTTGCCAACCGGCATTCGGACCATCTGACCATCCTCCACTCCTGAAGCCAAACAAACAGTTAGGCAACGTCCACACTCCACGTTACAATCAACTGTATTTCAGCAACTGACTGACCTGCAGGCACAGGCACCATGACGGGCTTCCTCTGCTTGGTCTGTCCCGTCCCGCGGCAGGAGTGACAGGGCGTGGAGATGACGGTGCCTTTACCGCCACATCGACGGCACGTGGATCGCATCACGAACGGCCCCGTATTCACCGTCTCCTACAGAGGAAACCAGATATTTACCACACAGAAACACATACAGTCATGCTTGGACACAGAACGGGTTGGCCATTATTTGATATATTATATAGGAATAACCTTAACTTTGCGCTCATTCCCTTTACAGTATTTTATTACATGCACGTGCAATTGTTAAATATAGATCTTTACACCGTTTGGTTATCTTAGGAAGAAAAGCAGCCCTCTCACCATGCCTGAGCCGTTGCAGTGGTGGCAGTGCTGGACCTTGGTGCCGGGCTCGTGGCCCTTTGCCATCACAGTGCTTGCAGGACGCCTCTACATTAATGGAAATCTCCTTGTTGACTCCCTTCGCTGCCTGGGTGAATGTCAGATCCATGATGTACTGCACCACGAGAGGGGAGGGGAGATGAAAGCGTGTCTTTATTAGAAGTATAACCGATATGTGAGCAAGACCAGATGAGTTGTCAATAGCAAACCTTTCGTTATTCTTTCCCCAAGCCACTGACATTCCTCACTCACCTCCTGTGGCTGATCAAACATGGCGCTGAAGTCGTTCCCGAAGCCCCGGCCTGCAGAGAATTCCCCGAAGATCTTGCGGAACAGCTCCTCTGGGTCCACGTGGCTGGTCTGTCCGCTCCAGTACTGCTGCTGTCCACCTGCCTGGCCAGCGTCAAAGCCGGCAGAGCCATACGCATCATACTGCTTCCTCTTCCCCTCATCACTCAGGACCTGGGGGGGGTCACAGAGAGAGGTTCATAAGAGGTTTGAACTGGAAGAGAGACAGTAATTCTAGTGTTCTGCCAGGTAAAAGCTTCTCTGACATGTTGTCGGTATGGCACATGTAAAAGGTAAGTCATAAAATCCATCACCTAATGATAATAAGTTGTACAAAATACAACAAAAAGCATTTGAAACCCAGCTGTCAGATGGGGTCTGAAACATGTTGTCTTGACTAGCACAACATAAATGAAAGGGAACATGCAGTGTTGTTCTGTCCTCTGGCCAGGTTTCAGTTTATGTTCACTTTCAAGGTCGATTGCCAGTTGAGGAAAACAAATGAATATTATTTTTCTCTCTACCCATATTTTAGCGTGTTCACTGTTTCTCTCGGTATTCTGTGCAAGAAGGAGGGAGTACTGAGAGAATAGATTCATTGATAGTTCATAGCAAAGAAGCTTGGAAAAGAGACTGTGAGCAAACCTCATAAGCCTCAGCCAGCTGAGCAAATTTCTCCTTGGCCTGCGGGTCATCTTTATTGGTGTCAGGGTGGTACTTTTTGGCCATCTGAGGGATGACAACAAACACAAACATGCTGTCATCTACTGAGGTGATTGGTCAGCTGATGACCAAAACAAACTACTAGCACAGTGGCAGGAACAGACCTGATAGTATGCTTTCTTGATCTCCTTCTGATTCGCTGTGCGGGGCACCCCCAGGACCTGGTAGAAGTCCTGCTGTTTGCTAGCAGGGGCACTTGTGTGAAAGGACAGGGTGCAGATAGCATAGGGTGATTTGACACCTGGAACCGAAGAGTGTGTGAACTGGTTAAGAAGCGTAGATGCGTAGCTGCGGGTTTTAAAAGTGTGGCATAACTGGTTAGCTAACGTGTCAATTGTCGTTGCACCCTTTGGTGTCACTTGTTAGCTCACTGAACCGTTTAGGTGTCACTTCTTGATACAACAAGTTCTAGTACATCCAGCTGGCATTCAACCTAATCTCAATTAAATTGTTCGATCAATTAGCATTAGCCAAAAAGAACTTATTGACTAGCTAGCCAAGCGAGGCTAGCAAATCTGGTTACATCACACACACACAACACCGAAATGCTTATAATTCACTTCATGTAACAAGGTAAAGTTGTCTGGAATTCACGGTTGAGCTGCTATCAAACCAACTTGGTTGTCTAGCATTGCGTGGCATAGTAGGTTAATAGGAGTACGCCATAAACCAAAACTAGCTTGCTTGCGTTAGCCTAGCATAGGCCGTTCGCACTGTGACTGCACCGCTCACCTGACAACCCTCTCAATGTCAAGGCATTCCCTGCGCCCCCACATACTGCGTTCCCTCGCGCCAGTACGTTTTGCACTCCCAGAGTAGAGACAGCGCGGACTCCGCCATTCGAAGCGCACGCGACGGCAGCACAAGCACGCCGATGTCCAGAGGACACGACAACTTTAATCCAGCGTGTGGAACCGCGAGCAGCTGAGGACGCCATCATTCCTCCACTGGCCGCCTCTCTGTGTGCATTGCGCATGTGCGAGGCAAAGGGGGCGTCACCGAGAGCGTAAAGATTTTCTTGCTCCAAGATGGCAACATTTCTATTTTCTACGATTATGAGTTGCAAAGGGTTCTCTTAAAAATATTTAAAATTAAAATAGCCTTTTTTAAACACTGCACGAGATGCAAACCACATCTAACAAACAACTGATGAACCAGTATCTGTCTCACTGTGCATAAGTGCAGAATAAGTGAGTTGTGTCAACGGTTGCGCATGATTTATTACCCGGGATAGCAAGTGACAGAGGAAGTTTCTCCTGCGAGCATTGTGAACTGTTGTAAAGGAAAAACTCCACGCTGCCGGCGAAGCCAGGGACGCAAACCGAGCAGACCCAAACGCGCCCAGTCTGAGAGCTGTCAGCTGTAGAAGCAGCTCGCTGAGTACCGACCAGCTCGACAGACACCCGGAAGGCACAGGACTGAATTGGAGAGGGCAGCATGAATCGTTTTAAGACCTCGAAATTCAAAAACACCACCCCGAAAATTGCCAAGAAAGATGTGAGTAGCCAATGAACGCCTGGGTAGAGCTAACCTTAGCACGGGTTAGTAGCTGCGGTGTAGAGCGGTGTTGTGGAGCGCGTCCGCAAAGGATATTGAACTTCCTGTATGTGGAAGGCTGCAGTGCATTCAGAGAGTTAGACGACATTCTGAACCGGCACACTAATATCCGCACGGAAACTATCGGGCTGGGTAGTACAAGTACGACCCATGTGGCTGCACGGAGCGGCTAACCTGCACGCGCGGGGGGACAGACGCCCGTCACCATCATTGTCATTATAACTGAGTTGTCACGTTATTTTGAATGGTCACGTGACACGATGCTATTCTTTATGTGCACGTTTAGATTTATAGTGTCGGATCTGCCGAGATTTTAAATGCCGGTGGAGAGAATTTGAAAGGCAAATGCGATGTCTGATACTATCAAGATATCCACGAATTCACTTCCAGTCATAGTTGTGCTTCCGCGGACTGTGATTAAAGGACATATCAGGACAAAAAAAAGTGCCTTGCAAACAGCCAGATCTGCCATTTTTGTCGTCCTGCAACTCACGCGGCCCTCCTCGCACCTCACCGATGTGTATTACCACCTACCTTGTTTTTAACTGGGGCTGTGAAATGCCTGGCATGTGAAGGATGATGTAGGTAACAACGATCCCCTGCAAATCTCTGCACAGGATCTAGGACAGGAGGTGGTGCTTGGAGCTGTTATGAAAGCTAAACCAGCCCTTTTACACAATAGAGACACATGCACATATCATGTTGGCTGTTCCAGTGATGGTGTTTTTCTGGAGACAAGATGGGGCAAGAAGGGGTTGTGGAGGGAAAGGCAGTGGAGAGGCAGACAGGGAGGAGAGAGACAGGCTGATGGGCATGGAGATAAACACACACACACAGAGAAAGGAGTGGGAGGGTTTTCTCCTCCAGCGATACAAAAACATCTCGAGTTTTCCTCACCAAGCCACTCGGCCGGCCCACTTGAGCCCAGGTTTGTCCACGGCGAGGACAGTCACAGGACTAGTCTGGGGATTTGTTGGGTCAGCAGCTCCACTCAAGTGTGTCCCATGGTCACACACACTAGTGCCAAGTGCTGAGAGTGCAGGTATTATACTGCAGAAAAGCTCCACCTCATCATCATGGTCAGGAGGAGTTTGGCCCCGACTGTTTTAACCAATCCTGAGAAGAGTGGGCCGTGTTTATGACGCTGAGACAGGAAACGACCTCTATTAATAAGTGGCACATTTTCCTGAGCAAATCACAACACTCTCATCTCAAGAAATCTAGGTTAGGATTGTTATTTATGGGACACACACACACACACACACACACACACACTCGATATACACACACACTGAATTTGTGATCCCTGTTAAAGTACGTGCACGCTCCTGCAGGCTGGAGATACAAAAGCAGTAATGTGTGTTTCTCCAGAAAAGCTAGCCGTCCTGGTTGCCTGCCGTGTACTGCCTTGGCTGCTAAGTGCAATCTGTGTGTGTGTGTGTGTGTGTTGTGTGTGTGTGTGTGTGTGTGTGTGTGTGGTGGCTAGTCTAACGGTTTTCTGAACAAGCAGCAGTAGTCTTTGGGGCGCTGCTGCCTCTCGCCACTCCTCCCTTGTTAGTGTTATGAAAGAGATTTTAAGAGCTCTCCGCTGGAAGCCCCTTCCACTTCCTCCCAACATTGTGCTGATTCAAGAGGCACTTCTGTGTGTGTGTGTGTGTGTGTGTGTGTGTGTGCCTGCTCTCAGCGAGATCCTTCCTGTTTATTACGATGTGCAAATCCTCTCAGACTTGAGCAGCGTCTCTTTGATGCGTTAGCACAGCGAGCTACGCCTGAGTGTGTTTGTGTCTGTGCTCCTGTGCCGACATGTCAAGTGAGCGCTCGGGATTCCAGCCATTTGTCGAGTTCCTCCACGTTCAACGGGAGAAACCCCCTTGAGCTTGAATGGTTCCTCTTACCCCCCTCTCTGCTATGCAGTCCTGAATGCTCTGTGTCTGTGTTAGCATGACTCGTTTCTTCACCCCCCTTCCTCTTGCTGTGTTTTAATGCCCCCCCCTCTCTGTCCATGTCTATGAACCAGGGCTGGATCAGCAGTGTGCGTGCCGGCTCCTTCCCCTGCCAGGGCGGCCACATCAAGGCGAGCGCCAAGCTGGTGGCCTTCAACACCGACCAGGCTGGTAAGGGAGTGTGGTTGGCAGTGAGAATGGTCCACTGAGGTCAGCTCTCCACGTATGATCAGAAACAGAGCAAGAGATTTTTTTTTACAAGGTATTTTAATGTGTGTTTGTGTGTGTGTGTGTGTGTGTGTGTGGTTTCCTCTGTCTCCAGGTGGAGGCATGCTGGGCCTGTCCTCGGTCAAGCCCAGTTCAGACGGCAAATGGACGGTCACTCAGATTCCCTGTCACGCTGGTAGCTTCCTTTTTTTTCTCTCTCTCTCTCTCTCTCTCTCTCTCTCTCTCTCTCTCTCTCTCTCTCTCTCTCTCTCTCTCTCTCTCTCTCTCTCTCTCTCTCTCTCTCTCTCTCTCTCTCTCTCTCTCTCTCTCTCTCTCTCAAATGAAGCCTCTGACCCAGTTGTGGTTTTTGTCCTCGTCCCTCCTCTCTTTCAGATGTGGTGACTGATCTGGATTTTTCTCCCTTTGATGACGGCCTCCTGGCAACGTGCTCCGCCGATGAAACGGTGAGGTCGTAGAGTGCTTCCTTGCTTCCTTCCTTCCTTCCTTCCTTGCACCTGAGACCATTTTCTGTCCCTTCTCTGATGGGATGTGAACTGTCTCGGTGTTTTTGTTATTAAAACCCTCTGAAGGATCCCTGCTGTCAGCACGTTGTCCTCAGCCACAGGTGCCCTGGCTCGCTGGTCTGGAATCTGCTGAGTGGTGGGTCCGTGGGTCCTCAGACTCAGCAGCAGGGTTTACCTCAGGGACCTGTGTAAACACACACACACACACACACACACACACACACACACACACACACACACACCCCAGAGCAGTTATTTGACCAGTCATTCCTGGGCATATTGTTCCAGCAACATGAAACATTATTGTTGCACCGAACAAGTTAAGAGAGGGAGAGAAGGCACGTGCACACGCTTGCACGCATGTCCGTCCGTGCACGTGCACATTCACAGACTGCACTGCACTGTGTGATGCTGACCCTCCAGCTGCTGGCCACCTGCTGGAGCGACCCTCCCCAGCCACGGTCCGCTCCGTCTGGACGGGCAGACGTCCACGTCTCCACAACACAGTCGACCACAGTCGGCGGCTCGTACGAGTCTCAGTCTGCTGCGGCTTTTAAAGAGCGCTGCCTCAGCGGGTTGATCATGAACGCTGCATTCAGTGTTTAAATGAATTCAGTGAGGTGAGGTTTTTTTATATCAGGCATGCTCAGGTTCGGTCCCAGTCCCTGTGTGGAAGTTGACATCAACCCGAACTCATTTCTGCTCGGGACATTACCAAGGTCAGGGCAACTCAGACTGCTTATAACATGGGATTAAAAAAAAAAGGATTGAAGCAGAGGATTAGATTTGAGAGCGGTTGAAGGGTGAGTTACAAATACAGAAACAAATGGAGAGAAAAGAGAGGAAGGGCTGAACCCACCATACTCATCTCTCCGTCTCTCTGTCTCTGCAGGTGAAGCTGTGGCGTTTGTGTGACCCGGAGCAGGAGCAGCCCGGCGGGGCGGAGCTAACCCTCTGTCCCGGGCGGGGCAGGCTGGAGCTGGTCCTCTTCCACCCCACCTCCTCCGGCCTGGTGGCCGTGGGCACCACCAACACCCCGCTGATTTGGGACACCGGCCGCCAGGACTCGCCGCTAGCAGGTAGCCACTAGGGGGGGGGGAGTAATGGGGGAGTCGAGCTGCACACACACACACACATATGTATGGTTCAGAGTCTTGTCTTTTTGCATCCATTGATTGATCAGTTTGTTTCACATCATGCACTGTGTCTGTAACGTTTAACACTCCGGTCTCTGTCAACCAGCCAGTTTCTGTTGTGCCTTTTTATTGTCTTTTCTGTGTGCAACATTTTTATATTTTGAGCGGAGTGAAGTGGTTGGTTTGGTCGGGGACTGTCTCACTGACGCTGCCTACGTTTTACAGCCCCGTGGCTCTGTCTAAGTGCCGGAGCAGTAGAGGTAAAGTTTGTTTTGGTTCCCAGTCCTGGTCCCAGTCTCCCTGGACTGGCCTCAGGATATAGTCACTATCCTCTGGCCTCACACCCCCCCCCACACACCTCCCCACCCGCCCACCATGACAGCTGGCCTGGCTGCTGCTGCTCACTGCTGACCCCACTTCCCATGAGCTGTGCCCCCACCCCACCCACCCACCCACACACACACACACCATTCCTCCTCATTCCTACTTGATCCCAGTTTTCAGTTTTGATATGGTTGAGGAGCAAAGACATGAAAGAAAGTGGTTGAATGAGCGCGTGGGTTCCCGTTTGGTTCATTTCAAACCATCCCGTGTGCAACTGCCTTTACTTAACTCATCTCCTGTCACCCGTTTGGTGTCACGGTAAAACTCACCATGTAATTCACACCAAGCCGCGCCGTGCTCATTTATGGCACCGTAAACCTCTCTGGTATGAGTGGAGTGGATGATTTCTCTCATACGCCTCAACTGTAAGGATGTGTGGCGATCCCTGCTTTGTTCGTCCTTCATGCTGTTTCCATGCGCTCTCTCGTGGCTTCACCTCTCTCCTGACCTCTTCAACAGTAATGCCTGTGTTCTTCGTCTTGTCCATAGCCGTGCTGTCGTTCACTGTCTCATCGTTGGGAACTGTGATTTGTCTCTTTTTTTGTTTCTCACGTCATCTGTCCTCCTAGTCTGTGCTGTATTTTTTTTTCCTCCCTTGTCAAAACATGAGGATTCTCGTCTCCAGTCGTCTCCTCCTCTCAGATGTCTGTTTTTGGTGTGTGTGTGTGTGTGTGTGTGTGTGTGTGTGTGTGTGTGTGTGTGTGTGTGTGTGTGTGTGTGTGTGTGTGTGTGTGTCTGCCTGCAGTTCTGGAGCAGCATGGCGACCAGCTGCAGAGTCTCAGCTGGAAGCACGATGGTTCCCTGCTGGCTTCCTCCTGCAAGGTGAGTGGGAAACGCTTACATCGCACCGCATGCTTTTTAACGACCAGCATGGCTCCACCTAACTTTATTTATTTATTATAACTTTATTTTTTGGGAAAGAAGAAAAAGCTTACATTGATTTTGATAAGGAGTGTAGCTGGATGAAGTGTAAGCGGGTCTACTATTTTTACTCCAAGCACAACCACATCTTGACTGAGGTTCTGTTGTTGTAGTTGCAGCGTCTGACCACTGGATGGTGCCAATGGCTCACATTGGAGACCGCTGTGTCCTCAACTCTGTGTGGGTCATTCCATGTTTATGTGCGGATTATTCCATTAACAACTCACCCGGGGGTGATGGGGGGGCACTCTCATAAACAAGGGTGGGGATCGCACGCTGGATAATAGGAACGAGTGAACACTTCTTGGAATTGAGTTTTTTCCTTGGGGGAAAAACGGATAAACCTGGAAACACCGTGACGTAAAAGAGCTAATAACCAGTTTATCTTAATAGGGGAATAATGACCTCAAACCCATTAAAGAAGGGGTAGTCTTGGCCACGGCGCTTCAGTACATGAGAGTTTTTTTTTCCCAGTTAGGAGGGAAACTGGAGTAACGTGTTAATCAGGGGCCCTAACGAGGGCTTGTACCTGCATGTGGAGGATGCATCAGGGGTTTTAGTTTGTCTTGACCCCCGTCCTGACCCCTGACTCCTAGCCCCAGTGCACGTCCCCATACTTGTGTCTAATCAGGAGTCTACCTCCATCACTCCCCTGACACTTTACAGTAGTTACAGACGGATGAGGGAGCTGCACCGACGCCTCACCTGGCTCCACGAGGCCCCTGGGCACAGCGCTAGGAGTGACTGGTTTAATTGCCCGTCCATGTGGCCCCCGTCTCCTCGCTGTCATCGGGAAATAATCACGGAGCTCGAAGGGTTTTCCATTAGGTTGTTAATATTTTGGGTAGGAGGTGGAAGGAGGGGAGGTGGTGCGGGTTTATGAGTAAGGGGGCAGAAAAATAATGGATTTATGAGTAGAAGTGGAATTGTTTCACAAATAGTTTTGGTTTATTAGGAGAAAGGGAGATGGGGGAGGAGGGGGTGAGGGTGAGGATGAGGGTGAGGGGGGCTTTTTCAATTGGAGGTTAACAGGATACATTTTTGCCCAGTTTGCACTGTGGTGAATGTCTGCATGTTTGTTCTCTCAGTTGCATCAGACACACAAACACACACTGACCGGTTTAAGTAAGAGGCAGAATTTAGTCCTCTCCACCTTGAGGACCCGATTGAGGACCACTGATTTAGCCACCGACGCTGCCATATGTGTGTATTCAGCAGGTATGATTGTCAGTCTAATTCCCCTTGTTTGTATTTTCACTGACAAGAAACAAATTACCTCCCCCCCCCCCGGCCCCATTACTGCCCCGTATCCCAAATTGCGACATTTACCTTGACAGGATAATCGTCCTCACCGGGGCGTCTGCCTCGCTGCAGCCTGACAGGACGAGGCAGCGAGAGGAGAGGGCCGGGTTAGAAACGTGAGCCGAGATCAGAGCCGGGGGGCCCCTGGGGTCCTTGCCCTGTTGGGCTCTGCTGTCATTTAACCCAAAAGGCCCCTTTCAATCTCCCCAATCCAGCTTATTAAAGCAAATAGGGCCTGCCAACATGTGGGTCCAATCCCCCCCCGGTCTCCCCTCCCCCCCCCCCCCAACATAGGGTAAACATTGGGGCGCAGGGGTGAGGTGGGGGAGGATGAAGGGGGAGACCACCACCACCACCCCGAGGAGCAGGACTCATGGCGGGCCTCGTTCGGACCCAGAGAAATGTGTATTTATGACACTCGTAGAGACGGAGAGGAGAAAGGCGCCATTCAGTTGAGTTCAGGGAAACCCGCCGGTGGGGGAGAGCAGGCCGGGAGGGAAGACGTATGAGCGATGGACGGGGGAGAGAGGGGGAGGCACGCCGCGTAGAAAACGAGGTGCCGGAGGATTTATGGGTCCTCGGTCCACCTTGAAAGTTGAGCGTAGCGGTTTTGTCACGTTGCGGCTGAACTACGACACCGCGTCTCTCATGGTGGAGAAGAAGGAGACGGAATCAGAGAGATCCCTCCGTCTCAAACCGGCCAATCACAGCACAGCGTTCGACACCGGTGACCGTGGGAGACGGTGGGGAACGGAGGTTGGCGACGTGGCGTGTTTGACGAGTGAGGAGAGCAGATTCCCAGCATCCGTGCATATATGTGTGTGTGTGTCTGTGTGTGTGTGTGTGTGTACGTGTGTGTGTGTGTGTGTGTGTGTGTGTGTGTGTGTGTGTGTGTGTGTGTGTGTGTGTGCGCGCATGTGAAAGTTGCACAGCAGACTGCAGTGAAAACTCATTAACAGCAGCTTGAGAATGAGAGCTGTCACTTTGATTAAACAGCTGCTGTCTCAGCACACACACACACACACACACACACACACACACACACACACACTGCTAACTGGGCCCTCCATCTGTGCATTTATGAGGAGAGGTGGATCAGTGTGTGTGTGTGTGTGTATATTGTCACAGGCTTAAGAGGGAGTGTGTTTGCTTGTTTGAGTGTGTGTGTGTGTGTGTGTGTGTGTGTGTGTGTGTGTGTGTGTGTGTGTGTGTGTGTGTGTGTGTGTGTGTGTGTGTGTGTGTGTGTGTGTGTGTGTGTGTGTGTGTGTGTGTGTGTGTGTGTGTGTGTGTGTGTGTGTGTGTGTGTGTGTGTGTGTGTTTGCACGGTGGGCACATCTGTACGTGGCCGGTCCCTCATCGGTGTGTTTGCACAGCCAGATAGTTTCCTCTCTCACATGTTGTTGTTTGCACAGCGACACTTGGGAAGAGAGATGAGATGAGATGGCACCAAACAGCCTCTACTGACGAGTGTGTGTGTGTGTGTGTCTGTGTATATATGCAGATGTGTGTACATTCTTGTGTGTGTGTGTGTATATGTGTGTGTGAGAGATTTTGGCTTAAGTTTGCGTCACAAAGGCCCAAAGACGTAGCCTTGGGGCACTCCTATTCGTGGGTGGGCTAGCTACACACACACACACACACACACACACACACACACACACACACACACACACACACACACACACACACATAGAGAGAGAGAGAAACGGCATATCAGGAAAATCCCCTGTTTGCTATTCTAGCCGATGAGCAGCAAATAAATCCCCCCACCCGAAGGTGCTGGGTGGCTGGGGAGAGCATCTCGGAGTCGGGGCTTTTCACTCTCACTCATCCTCCGCTGGAACTTCGGTTTCACTCTGCTGGGATAACACACTGCTGCCTTTGACAGCTGGGACATTTGATGAGTGTGTTTATGTGTGTTGGGTATTATGTTGCCGTGTGTGTGTGTGTGTGTGTGTGTGTGTGTGTGTGCTTGAATGTGTCATTGTCAGCCTCCTAATTCCCTCTGACGTGTGTGTGTGTGTTAAGTGTGTGTGCATGTTTGGTCTAAGCCCTCTATAGTTATTACCTGCTATCAGCCCCGCATGTCAAGCTGCCACTGTGATCGCACACACACACACACACACACACACACACACACACACACACACACACACACACACACACACACACACACACACACACACACACACACACACACACACACACACCAGCGGTATTGAGTGACGGGCTGGCAGACACGCTCGTCCCGGTCACAGCCTGATCCCATTAGGCCCCATTTCCCCCCTCAATCACGCAGGAGCCTCCCTCTGATTGGCTGCCGTGATTGCTGCCGTATGCCGGTTGGGGCCGGTTGGGTTCAAGACCGCGCAAGGTCACGGGGAGGTCACCGGATTACTGCTGCTAACGATGGATCAGCGATACTCAGGAAGCCTGCGGTCTATGAAGTATCTGGAGGGGAGGGGAGGGGGGGGGGGGGATTGATGGGAATGATTTGTCTCCTGACCTCTCGCATGACCTCTGACCTCTCCTGTACATCGCCGTCACTCATGCTTCTCTGCAAAACGACTGTAAAACAAGACAGACCTCACACACATAACATAACTCACACTCTCTCTAAGTGGGTTGCTTGTTGAGAGTGAAAAAGCGAACCGAGTGATGAGCAGTTTGCCGTTCAGACCCGACGCAACACTCGTCGTCATTTGTACCGTTATTTATTGTGAATAGCGTCTTCATTAACGTTCCTCCTCTCTCCCCTGTCGCTCCAGGACAAGATGCTGCGAGTGTTTGACCCCAGAGCCCAACTCACACCTGTCCAGGTAAGACAACTGACACGCACTGTTCAGAAGACACTCACACACCGATATCCCCCCGAGAGAATGACCCGCCCCCCCCTCCCCCCTTGGATCCCATGCCTCTAGTCCCGCCCCCGCTCCCCAGTGAGACTTTCCCCATCCAGTGATAAACATGTTGACATTAACCCAGAGATCTCACCGCTGGCCGCTCTCTCTCGGTGATTCATCTACTATTGATTTATGGGTACGGTACACAAGTTGCTTCCCCTGCTCTCCTCTTCCCACGGGCGCCCGTCCCACGCCGGGCTGGTACGACCGTGAACCTCTCAGGCCGCTTGTTACTTCCTTATTGGAAATCTCTCACCGACGGCAACCAGGGGCTGAGCCAATAAGACTCAACCTGCTGCAATGAGGAAGTGGACTGTGTGTGTGTGTGTGTGTGTGTGTGTGTGTGTGTTGAGAGGCTGGACTGCTCAGTGCTGGACCTCCCCGGGAGTCTTCTTCAGTGAGATGCTAGGTCGGTCCTAAGCCCTGGGCTCTGGTAAACATGGAGCGCTGCAAAAACACGACATGCCGTTGCAGATTAAATATTAGCAGAAATACCTGGAGGGCCCGTCACCCATCACCCATCACCTATCACCTATCACCCAGTATGAATGGGAAAAGGGGGGGGGGGGGGGGGGGTGACTGCATATTTGTGTGTGTTTGTGGAGGTTTGACACCTCTGTGAAAGGCTCAGTGTTTGAGAGGTATGTGTGACGTCATTGACTCTGACAGGCAGGAAGCCAGCAGTGGAAAAGGGTATAAGTGGATCATTCTCTTAGTAACTGTATATACCAAGCAGATTGTATTGACTGTGTGTGTGTGTGTGTGTGCTTAAGTAATGCAAGCAGAGTGGGCTGGCTCCACTCCAAGTGTTTGAACCTGGATATTTACATCAGGTGTGTCAGAGTCTGACTCTCTATCTCTCTGGGCTCTCTGGGTCTCTGGCTCTCTGGCTCTCTGGCTCTCTGGCTCTCTGGCTCTCTGGCTCTCTGGCTCTCTGGATCTCTGGTCTCTGGATCTCTGGATCTCTTGGTCTCTGGGTCTCTGGGTCTCTGGGTCTCTGGATGTCTTGGTCTCTGGCTCTCTGGCTCTCTGGATCTCTGGGTCTCTGGGTCTCTGGATCTCTGGCTCTCTGGCTCTCTGGGTCTCTGGCTCTCTGGCTCTCTGGCTCTCTGGATGTCTTGGTCTCTGGCTCTCTGGCTCTCTGACTCTCTGACTCTCTGATTCTCTGGATCTCTTGGTCTCTGGCTCTCTGGCTCTCTGGCTCTCTTGGTCTCTTGGTCTCTTGGTCTCTTGGCTCTCTGGCTCTCTGGCTCTCTGACTCTCTGGCTCTCTGACTCTCTCGGTCTCTGGCTCTCTGGCTCTCTGGTCTCTCTGGCTCTCTGGATGTCTTGGTCTCTGGCTCTCTGGCTCTCTGACTCTCTGACTCTGATTCTCTGGATCTCTTGGTCTCTGGCTCTCTGGCTCTCTTGGTCTCTTGGTCTCTTGGCTCTGGCTCTCTGGATCTCTGGCTCTCTGGATCTCTTGCTCTCTGACTCTCTGACTCTCTGGCTCTCTGGCTCTCTGGCTCTCTGACTCTCTGACTCTCTTGGTCTCTGACTCTCTGGCTCTCTGACTCTCTGACTCTCTGACTCTCTGGCTCTCTGGCTCTCTGACTCTGACTCTCTTGGTCTCTGGATCTCTGGATCTCTGACTCTCTGACTCTCTGACTCTCTGGCTCTCTGGCTCTCTGACTCTCTGGCTCTCTGACTCTCTTGGTCTCTGACTCTCTTGGTCTCTGGCTCTCTGACTCTCTTGCTCTCTATCTCTCTGGCTCTCTATCTCTCTGGCTCTCTATCTCTCTGGCTCTCTGACTCTCTGACTCTCTGGCTCTCTGACTCTCTTGGTCTCTGGCTCTCTGACTCTCTATCTCTCTATCTCTCTGACTCTCTGGCTCTCTGGCTCTCTGACTCTCTGGCTCTCTGACTCTCTGACTCTCTTGGTCTCTGGCTCTCTGACTCTCTATCTCTCTGGCTCTCTGGCTCTCTGGCTCTCTGACTCTCTGGCTCTCTGACTCTCTGGCTCTCTGACTCTCTGGCTCTCTGCCGCCAGACATGCTGTGTGGACATTAAGCACAGCTATTCGACCTTGCTCCAAATTGACCGACTAAATGCTTTTCCAGGTCCGCGGGCCGCTAGACGAACTCTATTTAATACAAATGAAATGATACTTGTGTTGCATGTAAATCACTTTGTTCAGTTAAAGGTTCCCATTAGTTTAGATTGAATCAGGATTGACTAGAGTCTGTCTGTCTGAACCAGCGGCTCCAATAAGAGCCCAGCGGTTACTGGTGGTGGGGATGTGCTGCTGGGACATTCCAGCCAAGTCCACTGGTCTCTCGCTCTCTCTCTCTCTCTCTCGCTCTCTCTCTCTCTTGCTCTCTCGCTCTCTCTCTCTCTCTCTCTCTCTCTCTTGCTCTCTTGCTCTCTTGCTCTCTCGCTCTCTCGCTCTCTCTTGCTCTCTCGCTCTCTCTCTCTACCAGAGGTTAGAGAACAAAATCCCCCTGGTCTCATTGCCACAGAGAGGAGAACAGAGGAGAGGGGAGGCCTGAGTCAGCATGCTGCCCGCCCATGGCTTCACCGCCTTAAACCAGAGGAGGGTTGGGACCCAGATCAAAGTTATTAGAGGATTCCTCTTCCTTTTGGTTTCGCGTCCTCCTGCTTTCCTTTCCTCTCTCAGGCATCTGTTCTATTTCTCCTTTAAATCATATATACACAAAAACACGCTCTCTCTTTTTTAAGATGTGAGAGGGCCTTCCTCGAGAGGCATCGGCTTGGGTTTAGAGCCTCGCCCTGACAGCTTTCAGATGTGTGTGTGTCTCTCTCTCTCTCTCTCTCTCTCTCTCTCTCTCCCTCTCTCTCTCTCTCTCTCTGCAGAATGTGAGAACTGCCACCACTCCCATTAACACCCCATCCTGCTGGAGTAGGGTTTAAGGGGGGGGGGGGCGGCGGCGGCGGGCGGTGAATCCCCAACACACAGGAACCAGATGAGGCCCGTACACTGGGGTGGATAGAGGGGTGTGAAGCTCCAATGTATACACGGGGCACATCGCGTTTTAAACTGCGTCGGCGGTTTGCGATGGCGGTTTAGCGTGCGTTGCAGCGATGCCGTTTGTTTGTGCCTGACGTGAGGACACGGCGGAGCGTCCTCGCGTCTCCCGGCTCCGGGTTTTGATCACTCTGTTGCTTCAGATTGCGATCTGATGTGCAGGGAAAGGCCAGTCTGGCCACAACGTAAACAGAGAGGGGCAGAAGTGTCCGTGCTATTTGGGTTTGTAACCTCGCTGGGAGGTCCGTTTGGCTCCTCGTATGGGAGCCAATCAGTCGTCCTCATCAAGGGAAGCCACAGCTCTGTTCTGAAATCATTTCTGGGGCAGGATATCTCACGAAAGCTGGAGACTGTTAGAGTGAGGGGAGGATTCCTCTTTTTCTGAGAGGCGGTGAGAGTTTGTGTTTTCCTTTAGCGTACAAATAAAACCACGTTGCACTGTGTGTATTTCTTTAATCATCTTGTGTGGATCTGAAACAACTGGATAATCTGAGATAGTGCTGACATCACTCAGCTTTCATCTGTGGAGTCTATCTCTAGACCCTACGGTTGCTCAGGACAAAGCCGCCCCTCTATCAGTCACTGGTAAGAGTTATGACCATGTGTGTCTCGGTTGTGTCCTGGTTCCACCCGTGGCAGTCCAGAGCAGTAGCCTGGGGCTGGCTCATCCCTGTGGCCAGCATTGAACTGGGTTCTCCCCTAGCCAGGTGGGGTAAATATAGGCCCTAATTACAGCCCTGCTCTCGCTGTATTTATGGGAAATAAGACTGTGCAGGGTAATTAAGGTCTTGGACAGGAGGAGCAGTATATACTGCATCTGTAATCAGTGCGTGTGTGTGTGTGTGTATGTGTGTGTGCACAAGTGTACAGACGGGTGTATTTAGGTAGTTGGCACGCTCGGGGAGAGTGTGTGTATCCACACATGTGGCATACTCCCACTCCCTCTCCCACCACTGAAGGGCAGATACAATTTCATATTTGAAGTTTTATTTTTCTGTCTGTTTGATTTTCTCTTCTTTTCACAATGTGTCCATTAAAAGGACACTTCAGCACGTGAGCTCATCTGTGTGTGTGTGTGTGTGTGTGTGTATATCTCTCAAAACTGAACGATCTTGCACAGCTTTGTTTGGCTTTTACTTAAGTTACTGAATATTTTAAGCGATATTATCCACTGCCTGGTGTCATCTGGAGTCCAAGGGGGTCTGTGCCCCTTTAAAGCTGTGTATCTGGTGTTCAGGTCAGCCCTTTCTTACTCCCTTAGCTATTCTGGGTGTTTTTACACTCCCTGCCATAACATCCCTATACTGGCCTCACGTTTTCAGATGAGTCTCTTTCACGTCTCAGTCTCAGGCCTCCGCCCTGCCGGCCTCCGCTGCTCAGGCCCGGCTCACAGGAGGAACCAGGCATGAGCCCTGATGTGATCTGAAGTGGACGAGGTGTCGTGTGGGTGTGGTGCACGTGCCTCAGCGGGCGTTTTGTGTCTCCCGTCCCGTCTCATTGTATGTCTTGATGTATACAAAATGTCCTGTGTGTTTTGTGTGCGTTTCTGCATGTGTGTGTGTGTGTGCCGTGGGTGCTTCAAATTACAGTGCTGAAAATACCCCTCATAGTTTTGGGCCAGTGCTGGCTGTAGAGCTGTCGATCTGTGGTCGCTGGAAGAGGAGGGAGACAGGAAAAGGGAATAGCTCGCTGGACTTGGGGGCCAGATTCCTCCTTTTCAGCTCGGGCTTCTGCTGCTTTGGGTGAAATTAGAGAGGACCATGGGCTGCAACGGGCTTGGACCCGCGGAGAGAGCGCTGGGCAGGGCCAACGGGAAAGCACGGCGGTTTCAGTGCCATAGGTGGCACTCATACCATCTTTTATATAACGCAACAAAATAGAGAGGGAGAACTCCCTGGTAGGTGTGTGTGTGTTTTGTTTACAGGCAGAATAAACTTCATCTGTGTATCTTTCGTGTGTGTGTGTGTCTGTGTGTGTGCATGCTCAGATTTCTCATTACAGGCAGAATAAACCACCAGCGGGCACAGTGAGTTTAGTACGTGTGTGTGTGTGGACTCTGGCAGGCAGTACAATGAAGCTCTGTGACTGGTGCAGAGGAGGCTAGCTTGTATCGTAACATGCGGACCCAGAGGGAACGCCATGAAGGGGGAGGAGGAGAGAGAGAGAGGGGGGGGGGGAGAGACACGAGGTGAAATGGAGGATTGATTTTGGCCTTTGTGTGCCTCAGTATACTGCAGCTTCGATTCCCTAAGCTTCTCTCACTCTCTTCACCTGAACCTGCAAAAACCAGGAATAAATGCCTTTTAGTTTATTTACTTCCACCTGGTAGATGTCACTGTCTCATTGGTTGTGATGTCACTGTCTCATTGGTTGTGATGTCACTGTCTCATTGTTTGTGATGTTACTGTCTCATTGTTTGTGATGTCACTGTCTCATTGTTTGTGGTGTTACTGTCTCATTGTTTGTGATGTCACTGTCTCACGGATGTGATGTCACTGTCTCATTGTTTGTGATGTTACTCTCTCATTGTTTGTGATGTTACTCTCTCATTGTTTGTCATGTCACTGTCTCACGGATGTGATGTCACTGTCTCATTGTTTGTGATGCCACTGTCTAATTGGTTGTGATGTCACTGTCTCATGGATGTGATGTCACTGTGTCATTGTTTGTGACGTCACTGTCTCACGGTTTGTGATGTCACTGTGTCATTGTTTGTGATGTCACTGTCTTATTGTTTGTGATGTTACTGTCTCATGGTTGTGATGTCACTGTCTCATGGCGGTGATGACCCTGTGGCACGGCAGCACTGACGGGCCTGATGGGAAGGCAGTCTGATCACACCGCGGTCCCTCGACCACACGGTGACTCAGATCAGCTTTACGCCCGTTTGTGTCAGCCTGAGCTTTGACCTCCAATAAGAGTATCAACAATAAATGTATATCAGACGTTGATGTGGATGATGGCGATTCTGTTTCCATCCACGGCCTCAAAAATGCTCGCTGTCCTGTTTTCCCAACAAATTATTTCTTCTCACACACTCTATCAGCGCGTGCCAGAGAAAGAGATTTTGATACTTCCTCCAGAATAAAATGTGTTTAGAGTTTGGAGAATGTCTAATACTAACACCACGGGCTTTGGAGTCAACATTGTGAAATGTGAATTATAACGTCCATAAAGAACTGCAGCTCCTTCCAAGAATATGTCAGAGCCTAGCACAGAGGCTGAGCTCCGAATTCCAGCTACACAAGCTGCGTAATTTAGCCTGAAACCAAGAATCAAACCCAACGCGCTTTTGCATTTTCAAAACTATTCCTTAATATACCCAATCATGCTGTTTGCTGGAACGAGACCACTGCTGTTAACGTTTTGATTTATCGACTCCTGCAGCAGCCCCGTCCACTCTCCCTTGGATGTTTAGTGTTGTTGGAAAACAGGTTTTTAGTGCCGAACGTGTCCAACATCTATTTCTCTTTCCTAATGTAAACATGTCATAGCAGAAATATCCCTCCGTATACTCAGCAGCAGTGAGCGCCTCCTCGCCAGCGTTTTCACCTCCCTAGTGAATATGTGCGTAAATGGCGCTATTTAACACCGTACTGCAAGATAACATGGATGGGAGTCAATACACATTTAATATGTGACTGTTGGGGAGGTGGATGACTGGGAGATACTGACATATTTGTGTTTTTTTTATTCCTTTCCCACATACTGAGATCACGATACACTCGCTCGGACCTCTGCCTGTAGAAAGCTCAGGTATGGGTTGCAGAGGAAAGGCAAATAGTAGGTCGATCTCCGTGTTGCCTACATAATCCCTTTGACCTTTGACCCTCCCAGGCTGATGCAACACTGCAGCAAAAAGGCATTCATTCAAACTAAACGGCCTCAGATCAGATCATTACTTGAGCTCTTTTGCAGCTTTAATATATGAGCAGACATAACTTGACTTGGCCTCTTCTGCCTCGCCTGTCTCTGTAGGTTATGTCTCATACCCTCCCCCTTCTCTCTCACCCCTGTTGTCTTTACTCCCATGGTATGTCTCTCTCTCTCTCTCTGTGCCCAACCCTGTCTCCCCTTCACCCTGCGTCTAGTGCCCTGTCTCTCTCCATCGGGCCCTGCAGGGTTCAGGGCCTGCTAATAGCCAGTGGTTAACTCAGCCCAGATGTTGCCCTCCTCCCTCCCCCCCGACTCCCCCACCCCTCTCTTTCTTCTCTTCCCTCCGTCTCTCCATCCTCTCAGCTCCCTGTGTTACTGGCTGCCCCCGTGCCAGTGTTAGTTATGGTTTGAGGGAATCTGGCGAGGCTGAAAGGAATCTTTCCTAATAAGGGGACAGGATTGTTTCGGTCCTGGAGAGCTCCTCAGCACGGTGGCGTCTCATCTGGATATCCCATTCGCTGCAGTCGATGGAGTCGGCTTCAATCAAGATTCAATCATCTGCCCTTGTATTTTCTGACTTTGTTCCTCTGCGTGTGCTTATTTTCAATGTAAACTAGGAGATAATTTCGCTTTCGGGTTTTGGTTCGATGTCATATTTGAGTGAGGTTTTGTGTGTGTGTGCAGTAAACAGGAGGGATGGGTTAATGGGTTGTTGCTGGTCACCGGAGAGTCTCGCTGCAGAGGGTCCAGGAGCACAGGGCTTAAAAGAGGCTGACTGATGGGGTGAAGGGGTTTGAGCTGCTTTAGCTAATGAACGGTGTGTGTGTGTGTGTGTGTGCGTGTGTGTGTGTGTGTGTGCTGGGGGTTGGGTGGGGGCTGAATTGTTCTTCTGGAGAGAGGGGTAAGGGTGTGTGCCAGCTGGCAGCGAGGCCGAGCGCTCTGCTCACATGTGTGTGCTGTTTGCGAGCGGAGGCCTCGTTAGCGTGCTGGCCGCCCCGGGACTCTGAGTTTCCAACTAATTAAAAGCCCCTACGCACACACATGTGGGTGACACCTGGAGCCAAAATGGCGGCCGATCAGGGCGTACTCCCCGCTGCACCCCAGGGAGCGCAGCGGGGATTTGTCATTTGTTATCGCAACCTTCTCGGCGTTTGCTCAGAGTTGAGGGATGATGATGAAGGAGAAGGGGGGGAAAAGAAATAATGATTGCCTCTTTTTAAATGAGATCAGCTCACATGGGAATCGCTTGTTTACGGGCTTGGGAAGTTCCTGTCATCATTTTTTCTCAACACGAGAGAGAGTGAAAGCCTCCTTTTGGCAGATTTTTGGTAGAAGGGATGAATTGCATCAACAGCATCAGCACTTCGCCGTCGGGCAGAGTTTCAGCGTCTCTCTGCTCCTCTGTGATTTAACCTCAATTTGCACTCTTCATCTCCTCCTGCACTTTTTCAGGAAATGCAACGTGGCTTTAATTACACTCTGCCCTCCTCTGCCTGTATCATTCGTTTTCATATAAAACAGCAAATCGCTCCCATTTGTCTTGAGCTTCGCCCCTTGGCCAAACTCTGCCGGTCCTGGAGGTGTTATTACCCGTTCTTTCCCTCCCGTCAGTCCCTCCGCGGCCGGACCGGCGGGGTGAGGTGTGACCGGGGGTGTTTGTTGATCTCCTCTCCCCTGTGTGGTGTCGCTAATGAGCCGTTACTGCGGAGGTTTATTTGTTAAGTGTGTGGTTTTTAAGGGCGTGCAAGGAGGTCGCTGTTTGTGTGCGAATTGATGTTTGTGCTAAGTGAATGGGTCGGGCGGGTTTGTGTGCATCGACTCTCCTCGGGTCTTCGGGTTAAATACTCAGACTCGCTGGTGTGTGCCGTCACTGTCTGGCATGCACAGATTTTCCCCTGAGACTCTGACTTTGATATCACGCGTGGTCATGGTAAACGTATTTGACCGAGCAGCTCGGGGAGTTGACCTGTCAGAAGAGATCAACGTATAGGCCCCACAGCGGAGCTCTGAGGTGGGCCCCCAGGGCGCAGCTGAGACCAACCTCAGAGAGCCCTTATGGGAAATATAAGTGCAGTGCGGGCTGCGTCCGTGGCTGGGCTAGCTGACCTAGCGTTGACCAAACACCGGTGCTATTTCAATTAGCCTGGCCGGCGTACCTCCAGACGCTAGGCTAATCATACTGGTGGTTAACTAGCAGGGCAGACGGTGGCGCTGCACGCGAGGCGAGACAGCCTTGTGAAATTCACACAATGGCGGCCTTTTGTTATTGAACCCCCGGCCTACTGTGTGTGTGTGTGTGTGTGTGTGTGTGTGTGTGTGTGTGTGTGTTCTTGAGTGAGGTCATTTTTGCCAGTCCTCTCTTCTTTAAGGGTCTAGTGTGGATTAGGTCTTGGCTTTAGGATTAGGTTTAGGTTTTGGAATGAATGTAGTCAGTGGAAGGTCCGCATAAGGATAGAGGTACAAGGATGTGTGTGTGTGTATATACGTGTGTGTGTGTGTGTGTGTGTGTGTGTGTGTGCGGTGAGTTGTCCAGACTCAACACAAATTCATCTGTTATTGTAGCGTTTTATTCCTCCATCTTCTGCTGCGGTGGACAGTTGGACGGCGGTGCCACCACGTGTCCGCGTAACGCTATCCAGCGGATGCTCGTTTTAGCACCACTCAACACGTACGGCGGTGAGTGCCACAGAACACAGAGATCCAAAGGTCCAGTTTTGAAGGCCCCCTTTGAAAATAACCACCGATGTAGCGTCTGTCAGGGGTTATTTTAGAGGAATGCACCGTAGCGGCCCGGTGCAGCTGCTGTCTACCGCAGGTTATTAAGAATAGGACGCAGGTGTGCATACCTGCATCGGGGGGTGAATGTTTTGCTTCTTGGGGGTGGCAAAGAAAACGAGAACACAATGAGCTCCTATCCTCGGAAATATTTGAGCATGAGGGGCCCTGAAGTCTGGCTCCCACATGTCTCCTAAATGACAAAGTCGCTCTCCAACAAAGGCCACATTAGCTCATCTCTTACTAATTGAGCTGCTTGAGGGAAAAAAAAAAAAATGGGACAATTTGCGGTTTCATGCGAGAGCTAAACAGAGGTTCTCCCTGACTGAAGTTGTTGAGTGTCGGGGTAAAGTTAGCTTTGGAGGGGCCCGTCGTTGTCGGCTGTTTTTCCTGCAGAGCAGCGTGAGCAGGGGCAGCAGATTGAGCTGTTTGTTAGCACAGCGGAGATGAGGTGATTCATCAAGCTGTCAGTCAGCAGCTGAGCGCCTGCTGCGGGTCAACGCGTGGAAACGATACCCCGACGTTAAAAGGGATACAAGCCTCGGCGTTGGCTAGCGTGTTTCAATTAGTCACCGAGGTTATTATCTCGTCTTACCGGCTTGCTATAATTATAAGCACGCTAACCTTGCTTACTTCCCGTTCGCTGCCAACTTGTGCTTCGACCAGTTGAACTCCTGAACCTCTCAACTCCGTCGACTTGATGCACGGAAAGTTTCAATATCCTCATTTGATCAAAGCAAATGTATAGTAGAATAAACACGCTCTGTAAAAACCCAAAGAATACCCCCAGTATTTACATGGAGGAAAAACAGTCCCTTACTTACACACATTTACATGACATGCCTTGCACATATGTGCCTCCCCAAGTGAAACCCACTGAGCAGCACAATGCCATGGGGGTACTTTGAAGATGTGAAGCCTCTGTGATGTGGTCTCAGCGAGGGATTAAAGCCATCTAACCGTATCCATCGCATCTGTAAAAGAGCTGTAAATGACAACAGGCTTCAGAGGGCTGGGTCAGCCTGCAGGGACTGAAGGGGTTTCATGGTGTCTCCAGTAGTGTGGGCACGGTTAGCTGTGTGTTGTATGCTCCCGCTCTGGAGAACGTCCCCTCTCGTCACAGGAAACCCCTCCCTCCCCCTCCCGAATAGACTAATGTCTTTGTGTACACAGAGCAGGCCTGGTGTGCAGATCCTCAGCCCCAGGTTTCAGAGTATTGCTGTTGTCAGCAGCGTCATTCCTTCCTCTCCCATTATCGTCCTGTCCCGTCTCACGGATCTGTCTTTGGATTCAAAGGACCAAGCCACCAAGTGCATCTCTAGAATACTCATTGCCTGACCGTCAACCACAATACCCGTCAAAAACTCTTGAGTTCGCCAAATGACTACACACTTGAAATCTCCTCTGGCCCTCTAATGCTTCTTTTGGACTAGAACCCGGCATCCAGGCGATTCAATGATCCCGTTAATCATGTTGGTTCCAGGAAGCGCTCGGGTCCAGACCAACCTCTCTGACCTGGGTCGTCCTCCCAGAGGGAGGCCCCTGCCAGTAGGCACACTACAGCCGGTGCCAGTCCCCCCACAGTGTGGTGTGACTGGGCCCAATCTGTTGTCCCCAGGCCCCAGAGAGGGGTGACCGCAGCCCAGGCTGGTTGGGCTGGTTGGGCTGGCTGGCTGGATCCCCGCCTGCGAGCCGCGGCCCAATTAGCACCGTGGCTCAATAATCACAGCCTTTCTACCACTTCAGTGTTTTATTTCACTTAGCGGGGCAGTTAAACTGATTTGTAGGCCTGGAGCAAATATCACAATGTGACTCGGCATCGCTGCACCCAAAAAAACCTCGTTTAGAAAAATACAAGGAGGCCCCGGAGTGGAGTTTGGGAAACGGTTTATGAAGTGCTGAAGATCCCCAAATGTGGGATTCATAACTTCTCTGATACGATACGTCCTGTTAGATAGCAGCGCGGCCAACGGGACCGAGGGATAATGTAGTCCTCGTAACTCACCGCTGCTCTTTAACTGCCGCTGGTTCCGGCTGCGTTGAGAATATGAAAATATATCTCTCGTCTCCCTCCGAGCCATATTTGCTCAGGCGGATGACCCACCCCTCCTCCTCCTCCCTGCAGGCGTCCAAAACAAGCAAAATGAAAACAAGTGCTCTTTGGCTACATCTTCTTGTTCGTGAGTAATCGTGAGTGAAGGGAATAGAGCAGAATAGAAACTGGACGATTGGCTTTTACGCAACAAACACATGCGCTGGGTAAGATTATACTCCTCCGAAGATCATCGTGACCTCGCACTTAAAAGTCCTTTACCGTAGACCAAGCATGAGATGTGCCCGGTGGACTGTGGATGCACGGGGCAGACCTGCAACACGTAGGAATAGAGCTGTGACCGCTTGAAGGAAACACATGGAAAGGTCTGAAGACGTTAATTATGTAATCGTGGCAAATTTTCAAAATCGTTCATTTAGATTATTATTTAGGCTACAAGAACGAGGAACGTCTAGAAGCGCCAGTTAGCAAAGCAACCAGTGTGTGTGTGTGTGTGTGTGCGCGCGCATCAGACGTAACATCACTTTCCCGTGAATGAACGGGCCAAATACTTTCCCCAGTACTGCGTTCATGAACTGTCCCCGTAAAAAATACTAGGTGGTATTCAGTCACGTCCCTCCGCCCCGTCCAGTAACGCCGTGTTCAGACAGGTTTGGACCGGTCGTTTTTTTTGCGAGCCGCGAGCGAATGTGTCAAGCCGGGCAGGAAGTCAGATGCAGGAACGGCATAGAGCGTCCGGTCAATTTCAAAGTAAAACAAATTTCAAAACAAAACAAATAAAATAATCGTTCATTCATCGTAATCGAGGTAAAAGTTTGAAATAATCACGATATTGATTTTTAGTCATATCGCCACCCCTAGTCTGAAGAGGTTGTCATGTCTTTACAGCCCTAGCGTAGACAGGGATGGAGAGGTGTGTGTGTGTGGTGATGGGGGCGCTGATGCATGAGGCAAATTGAGTTAAAGTACATAAAACATAGACAATACATCTCACTGAACAAAAATGAAAAATAATCCAAAACTCTTCGTCGATCTTCTCACGTGCCGTTTCATTTACCGGCGTGTGAGTTTGAGCCTGCAGCGAACAAATCGGTGCAGCAGCGGCGGAGGTATGGCCGTGTCATGCCAGCTACTGAAAGCCTACACCGGTGAGAAAGCGGGGGCCTCCTGGCTACTTCTTCAGCTACAGCGTTGAGGCTACCGGGGGGAGCGCCTCGACACGCAACTTCCATTTATCCTGCCTGTATTTTTAGCCACTCGTGGACAAAACCGCAGAGCTTGAACGCAGCCCCGAATCAGCTCCTTATCTCTCTCTCCTCCCCCCCTGTCTCTCTTCTCTCTCCCTCTTCTTGATTTATTTTTCCAGGGGGTTGAGTGATTCAGAAGGCCAGTATTTTTCCCGTCCTCTGAAAAAAAAACACGGTGACGTCTTTTGCGGCGGGGCGGTCGAGCGGCGATCAATCTCTCGCCGAGCCAGCTGTCAGTCACGCCGCGCAGCAACCTGTAATTGGCGACACACTTCCCCACTTTAACTTTCCCATAACGCACATAGAGAGTCACAGGTGTGTGTGTGTGTGTGTGTGTGTGTGTGTGTGTAAATGTAGACTGCGACTGTTTTCGAGTTAAAGTTGAGCTGAAGCTTTCGCTGGCCATTTGATACGTTGAGGTATAATTTAAAATATGTGTTTTGTGGAACTGTAATAACATTCATGTCTGTGTTGCACCTGCCACTTTTTAACTCTTGCCCTGTGATCTACTGTGTAGTGTGTGTGTGTGTGTGTGTGTGTGTGTGGGCTGAAACTGAGGAAATCCCCCTGATCTCAACGTAAGATTGATGTCTTGTGTGTAAAACCAAGGACGTCTTCTCTCCTCAACCCTCCATCCCTCCATCGCCTGTTTCCATTAAGGCTGCGGGAAGACTGGAATGAAAGAAAAGGAACAAAATGCAACCAACTGGTGTGAGGAGAAGCCGTCTGGATATCCCATCCACGCTGGAGACTATATTTAACCGGGGATCAGCCCCGTCACCAGCCCCCCCCCCCCCTCTCCAGGGGCCTCCTCGACTCTTGCCCGGGGGGCTGCAGAGTAAACTCGACCCATCGCGGTACTCGTTGTCCCTCTGCAGCTTTTTACTACGTAGTACTGTTCAAAAAAAGGGATGATGGCAGTGACACATCGCCTGTTGCTGGTCATTATTTCATATATTACAGAGGAGTAACCTTATCCAAACCTCCAAGTGCAAAAATATGGGAACTCCTTCAATCAATACCTTTTATCAGCGATGACTCGAACGTCTCCTAGCGCCACCGGTCGGTCTCCGGCGTCTTCCTGGAGGGATTTTCTCCTCCTCCTCCTCGCAGAACTCGACCGGCTCGAGACCAACTGCAGATTTTTTTTTTTTTGTGTGACCTAATTAGTTCAATGTTGGACTCTTCTGTCCAGAGATCTTCAGGTTCGTCCAGGTCGTCCCGCCTCCTCTCCAAATATATCCAACCTTTTGATTGGTTCACTTTTTACCCCTTTGTTTACCTTTTACTTGATTGAACTAATGAAAGGAGGTTTGCTTATTTTTTCACCCACACCAATTCCCTTGACACTATTTGGTCAATATAGATAATTTATTTCAGATAAATTCAATAAGGATTTCATAGTAAAAAAATTGCACCAGGGGTTGACAAACTTTAAATCATGACCATATTGACGGTCATGGGTGAGTCAGGGTGGTGTCAGGTCACTCCTCCAGATCCTTGCAGCTGCACCTAAAGGATTTACTCCATGTTGTCATTCCCTGAGACTACACTCCCCTTGCTCCAGCTTTTTGACCTTGCACATTCATTTTCATCTCCGAGACGGCCCCGAGTAAGGGAAGGACAAGAATGGAAAAATAGAGAAAAGGTTTGTGGCTTCTGGAGGGTTTTTGTTTTTTTTCAGTAAGATGGTTCCAATTAACGGTGAAGGAGCAGCGGTAGGCGGTAGGAGGAAATGAAAGAATAAAATGGCTGGTTTGAGTTCCTTCTCCTATACCCCCGTTCCTCCTCCTCTCCTTTTCCTTCCTCCTCGGCCATGTTCCTCCTCCCGAAGCCCCCGGTCTGCTCCTGTTCATCGGAGACGGTGAATCCCGACTTAAATGGGCCGTGAAAACAGAACCGGGAACGAGAAAAAAAAAAAAACAGTAATTGCTGAAAAGACTGATTAACCGTAGATGAAAAGACGGAGAGAGGGAGTCGATGAAAAGAACAGGGGCAACGGTTATTGATTAGAGAAGGGGAAGTTGGAGGAAAAAAAGAGGGATGGGGAAATGAGGAGCAGGTTGAAGGGATGAGTGGCTGCAGCTGGTGTAGATGTGGTGTAGTGTTGGTTTATACACCATGCAGCACAGTAGGGGCCGGCCAGCAATCACAACAAACAATTTAGTCCTAGAAAAAGATGTTTTTCCTCGACAATGGGTGAAATAATTTAGCTTCCAAGTCGATTTGAGTGTCAATATTTTGGATTAAGGACAAGACGATATCGCTTTAACCCGTCAAACTGCATTGGAAGCAAGTGAGGCGTTTTGTTCGCTTGTTTTAAGAAGAAACTTGACACCAGATTAAAAGAAAATCGATAGGATTTGACATTCTGCAGATTATATTTTTTGTTCTCAGACAGAAAGCGGGTTTGAGTTTCTCGTGTGATGGACACTTCGGTGCTCGGGAGACTCTCATCGTCGAGTCGATGAGGAGAGAAAAATAAGCGCTCGTCCGTCGGGCAGGTCGAAGCCTTTCGGTAAAGTCCTCCAACCGAGCCCGACCGCAAAGAGAGAGAGAGAGAGAGAAGGAAGGAGAGAGTGAGCGAGGGAGATATATGGAGAGAGAGAGAGAGAGAGATGTTGTGATCGTTCCCATATGTGCGCACGAGACACCTGATAGTCGTCCCGGTGGGTGAATCAACATTCTCCGTGAGTGACACAGATGTGCTCTCCGTCTGTTCGGGGTTCAGGAGTTAACCAGCTGAGGTGAGAGGAGAGGAGGAGAGAGGAGAGGAGAGGAGGAGGAGAGAGGAGAGGAAGGGATGGAGCGATCTCCCCTTTGTTTACGTTGGGAGAGATGTTAAATAGACCTATAATCTTCCAGACTGCTGACTGCTGCTTTTCTTCGTCTGATACTTTTTTTTCATTTGAGTGTGAATAGCATTACGGAGGCTATGGGTTCTCCTTTCATCCTTCCTCTCTTCTTCTGCTTTTTTTTTTTTTTTAAGTTGATATTTGGTTTCTTTTTTTTACTATTCAGCAAAATATTTTCCCACATTTCTGATGCCGACTCCCGGTATGCTTTCCCCAGATGTGACGAGTCATTTCCTCCGCCGTGTGTCTGCGATACCAGCTCTGTCTGTCAGGTGTGACCGATTCATTTCATATCACGTCAAGTCATGAAGCATCACCCGTCACCCCCCCGCCGCCTCCCCCCTCGCTCTCTCACTCTCTCTCTTCCTCTCTCTCTCTCTTCCTTTCTGTCGTCCATCAGCTTTGAACTGTACATCCCCCTTTGTTCTGCTGCTAAGGAAAACATACCCTCTCTCTCTCTCTCTCTCTCTCTCTCTCTCTCTCTCTCTCTCTCTCTCTCTCTCTCTCTCTCTCTCTCTCTCTCTCTCTCTCTCTCTCTCTCTCTCTCTCTCTCTGGGTCATGTGGGTCGTGATCGATTTGTGCCGTGCCGTGGAGGTTCAGCCTCAGGGGGCCTCCAGGTGAACTGAATTTATGACCGCTGAGGGTGGAGGGTGGGGGGTGGGGCGGGGGGGGAGAAGACGCCGTTTGGCAACACGGCTACACAACACAGGTCCAGATGTTGTGTCCTCTGGCTGCCCTGCGGTGTTAATAGTGCAGCTCGGCGAAGGCGGGGCTTAATCCTCCTCCATCTGAAACCACAGTTTATTAGGGAAAGGGACAAAAGCACGTTTAACCCCCGGTCCGCCGCCACGCCTCCATAGCTCTGATGATGTCATCGCGAAAGGCCCACGTGCCTTCGGATCCAGCGACGGGGGTGATGACCTCATGCCGGTGTGTGTGATCTATGGAGCGTGCACGGCTGTCTGCTATGCGAGACATCAGGCCGGTTTATTTGCCTTGAGCTCCGGAGCTGGCCGGCTCAGGCCTGAGGGATGCTGTCACGGCAAAAGTCTGTCTGTCTGCTCCGGTTCACGGAAAGGTGATACAGTTTTAGTGATTTTCTTTCTTTGTTTTTGATTCCCTGAATGAGAAATTCATCTTTTTATTTCCTCCCGCTCCATGGGGTGGTAAAAACGCAGGATCAGAAAGAGATGAAGAAAAGATGACGGTGCAGATTGTGTTTACAGTTCTCATGTGTCATATGAACAGAGTTGTGCCGTTACCACATGCTGCTTCTAACAGATATTAATTGTATTAAAACGTTTTCTGCAACTAAACAATGAAACATCCAAAGTTGTTATTTTCAGCCCTTCAAATGCAGCTTCCATAGTTCAAGCAAATCTGGTGAGCCTAGCTCATTTTTGAGTCTGCCCTCTGAACAAACAGTTGTTCAGTTTTGCTTCTATCGATTGAAAAATAAATAAATATTCTCTTTCCATCGCTGACCTAGAGAAAGTCATCCATGCCTTCATCTCGTCTCGCATCGCGTTGTATCTGCTTGTGTTCTTGCCTCAATTCATCTGCAACTTGCTGCAGCTCTTAAACTAAAAGAAGAGATCATATTGGTCCCATTTCAGCCACCTCACACTCACTTCCTGTCAATTTTAGGATTATTTTGATGATAACATTCAAAGCAGTAAATAGATAGATAGATGTACTTTATTAATCCCAAGCTGGGAAATTGCAGTAAATGTCCTGGCTCCAGTTTACCCGTTTAAGTGCTCATGTGCAGAAGCGTAGTCTAAAACTCTTTTCACTGTTCAGGTCAGATTAAAGACTAAAGGCGGTCGAGTCTTTTCCCTACTTATGTCTCATATGTGTGTATGTTTGTGTGTGTTTTCATTCTTTTAATTGTGAAGCACTTTTGTACTTTGCGTGAGAAAAGCGCTACAGTAATAAAGTGTTGAGCGGACCCCGAGCAGACAGCGCCGTCAGACCTCAGCCCGGTCCTAGTTTGGTCATGGTGGCAGCTCTGCGCCGCGTTGCCCCTGGAAGGAATCGGGCGAGCCGGGGAACGAGGAACGAGGAACGAGCTCAGCGGCGACTAATTCCCTCCGTGTCTGTTTATTCCACGCGCTCCCTCTCATGTGATCTATCGCTTCTACAGGGTCTCCATTTACTCTCGACCTCTCTCATACTTCTGGGGCTATTTTTCATCTTGACTCAGACCTATGAGTTCACCTACCTGCACACGGCATACCGACTGAAAAACGACCCCGCAGTCGAGTCTTTGAGTGTTTATCCAACCCGGGGGGACTTATTATCAACTGTCTGTCTGCTGTGCTTTTGGTAGCGGTTACTTCAGCAACCTGTGTTCAGCGCCAGGTCAGTAGAGCGCTCGCTAATCCCCCTTGGTGAGAGGAGCTATCGGGGAGCACACCGGCAGCCAGGACACATCTGTGCAGCATACAGACGCTCAAAGACATATTACCCCCCCTCCAGAAAAACCCATTTTTTAAAAAAAATGTCGATGTCGGCGCATGCTCTCAACACGTGTGATGAATTGAGCCGTAACCGTAGTCGCACATTCATACGTTGCAGCGCGTGATTCATAGTTTTGATCGGGGAGCGGGAGGAGCTCACGAGGATGTCTCGGCCCACGATGCATCATCCCTTCTTCGTTCCTCTGCTGCTGCTAGCGGTGATTTGTGTTTGGCGGGCCCGTTGGGGGAGGGAGAGGACGTTCGAGATTCCATTGCATTGAAATCAATAAAGCTGCAGTCAGTACCACCCTCATACTGCACCTCCTCCCTCATACTGCACCTCCTCCCTCATACTGCACCTCCTCCCTGCTCCCAACTCCTGCTGCACCCTGACCAAACTAGAATCTGTCAGTTCTGCACGCTGAATTAACTGGTAACCAACCACAGCTTATATTTTTGATGTTTCATGGAGGGTAGCATCTTGTGTGTGTGTGTGTGTGTGTGTGTGTGTGTGTGTGTGTGTGTGTGTGTGTGTGTGTGTGTGTGTGTGTGTGTGTGTGTGTGTGTGTGTGTGTGTGTGTGTGTGTGTGTGCATCTGTTTTGACTCTGAGCATATGTGTGCCATTTGCCGCTCACATGCACCAGAGGAGGAAGCGCCGCGGAAAGGATTTGAGGGAAGCAACCGGCCGATGAAACGTTTGATTGAGAAAGCACAAAAAAAAAAAAACGAGACCCCGACTTCGTTCATTCGTTCGCCCGTTTCCCCCAAACCGCCTGGGCAGGGCGTGCGGCGAGAGAGAGAGACGTCAGAGAGGAAGAGGAGAGGAGGGGAGGGAAGTCGGGGGGTGGGGGGGGGTTTGGATTAGACTTGATAGGGCCCACATGTGTCCCCTCCCTGTGCACATGTGCCGAGCTCTTCTCTAACTGGAGTTGATGTTCTGTGTTCGTCCCGATTTGTCAAACTTTTTTCGGGCTCCGTTGCAAGATTTTGACAAGCGGCCCTCCCCCGGGGGTTCGACTCCCAACGTGGTCCTGTTTTACAGCGCCACCCTAGCTGTAACCTACACGGCATGGTGTGTTCAGGAGTGCAACATGGCAGCTCAAGTTCCCCCCCCCCCCCCCCCCCCTCCTCCAAGTCCTCATCAGTGGCTTGATGTTTGCCACGAGGTTGCGGGTGTTAAGCTACAACAAACCCCCCCCCCCCGCCTTATTGTGCACAGCCGTCCGGTCGCGCTCCTCTGAGGGTTGGCGCTGCGACAGGCGGCCATAAAAATGACAACAGTAATTTGGGAAGGGGGGGTGGAGGAGGGTGCAGCTCCTGTTCCATGGAAACTCCATCGCCAAACCCCCCCCTTCCACCCTCGTGCCTCATGTGGGAGCTCAGTGTAACTCTAGCGCAGATACCAGGGGGCTCGCTGAGACCGGGGCTCCCAGACGTTAAGGTCTATAAGTAGTTTCGTCCTGACAGAGAAGCTAAGTGGCTTTTTAGCAGCGTCATGGTTCGGCCTGCGTCTAGACGTCTTTTCCTTTTAAATTGCGGGTACTACGTTTTTCAGGAGAGCTGTGTAAAGCTGCTTTGGCGGGTTTGATTGACAGCCTGTTTCCCACGTTTACGTCCATGACATGACTCCTCGGTGGCAGGCCGCTTGCTGCCTACGACACACACACACACACACACACACACACACCTGCAGAGTTAACTCCCCAGCATCACCTCCCTGCACCCCTCCTCTATGTTATCCATGCACATTCTCTCATTTCAACACACCGCCATTTTTTTCTTTCCCCCCCTATTATCCCTGAAAACATGTCAGCCGAAGCCCCGCCCCCCCCCCCTTTGTCAAATCAACCTGTTTTGACACATACGTCCCCGTGGAAACAGCATAACTCCACGCCGTAAACACAAAAGACAGCAGACACGATGTCACAGCCTGGTAATCTGACTCTGCGCTCGGGCGGGGGGGGGGGGGGCAGAAGTCACCTCGTCTGCTACATCAACAATAACAAGCGCTCCTTTTCACGGGACAAGTCCTGTTCTGTCGAGAGGCACCTGGGAAGAGTCCTGTCTCCCTTCCTTCCTCTCGTTCTCCCCCCTGCCAATCACTCACTCATCACTCCTGCAGTTATCTTCACAGGTCTCTGGGTTAACGTTGAGGTGTGGGTTCATGTCAGAGGCTTTGAGTTAAAGAATATTATATAGTATGTGATGTGATTCTTCATCTTTATGTGATACTGTTGAAAAAAAGTTTGATTTTTGCGTTTTTTTTTGTCCCACAGAGTGCAAAAAGTCTCCAGAGCAACAAGGACTCCCGCATCCTCTGGGCCAAAGACGACCACTTACTGACCACTGGCTTTGACATGGTGAGGAAATGCACGTGCACACGCAGTCTTCACATGTGTGTGTATGTGTTTGCAATATTTAACAATGGCATGTGTTGTGTTGTGTGTGTGCAGATGCGCGGTCGGGAGGTGAGGCTGTGGGACAGCAGGAAGCTCAGCTCCTCTGTAGGCTCTGTGTCCCTCGGTACTTCCAGCGGGTGAGTACTGCAGTAGTATAGTACATATGTGTGTGTGTGTGTGTTCTTCGGCGTGCTCGGCACACGTTACATGCGTCCGTGGTATGTGCGTGTTAGCGTGCGGCGTTTGCATGTGTGGGATGATGTATGAAAGCGCCTCCGCGCGTTGTGAGGTTGAGGATGCGGACCTCCCAGAGCTGGTCCCGCCCACATTCCTGCCACTTCCTGGGTCAGAGCTGCACAGAGGGACTCCTTATCCACTGTCCTGTCCAAGCGAGGGTGCTCTGAATCCCTCCGTCCATAACCGGGGGGTGAAGGGTCAGGCGACAGAAGCAGAGTCGCTCGCACTTTAACCCCACCTCTCGTTTCTACTCCTGCCGGCCGAGCTGCCGGAGGAGAGCAGGAGCGTGGCGGGGCTCCAGAGAGGAGAAGGGATGGATGGATGGAGGGAGGGAGGAAGGGAATGGCGGGGTGAGGTGTGGGGGGCGAGGGGGGAGTCCTTTTGTCAGATCCAGCCCATGCGTTTCACTGCTGTTATAAACACGTTGGCGGGCCACGTCATCCCAGACTGCACCGGGCCAAACTAGGCCAGGCGGCGTGCTGGGGTGGATCACTGTGACTTCCCTGTGCCCAAATTAAGCGTGCACGTGTGTGTGTGTGTGTGTGTGTGTGTGTGTGGTGAGTCCAGAGGTGACTAGACCACCACAGAGACGTTTTCCCTGAAGAGTGTCACAGTTTGTTCCTTCCCTCCTGGAAATCTGTGTTTGTGTGAGGGGAGTCGACACAACGACCTCCTCTCCCTCCCCCTCTTCCTACCTCCCCCTCTTCCTACTCCCCCCCCCCCCCCCCGTTGCCGCCACACATCTCCATTTCCTCCCCTTCCTCGTTTCATTTCAGCCAGACAGATAGCTGCCTGTGTAGTCGAGTGGAATCCGTCTCCTCGTCCGGTGCCAACATACTTTTCATGGAAATGAAGGATATCTGACGCCGCTGAAAAAACCCCACATTTTTCCCTCGATTTCCTACAAAAACATATAATATACATAACTTTTTTTTTTTACCAACACTGCATGCATGTGTAGAAATCCCTCCAACCGCCTCATATACACACCAGACATTATTTCAGATTTTATTTTGAAAAGCCGGTCTTCCCCCCCCGCGGTGTCTCTCTCTTGTAGACGGAAGAATGTTGACGTTTGCTGCTCGTCTGTAGCCGCTTGTTGATGATGATCACGGCTGGAGGAGAACGTACCGGCGGCGTGAACTGTCCCGCTCGGCCACCGGAGCGAGAGACGACATCTTTTTCGGATTTATTAAACCCATTTCATTAAATCAATACTGAACAGACCGGCGGCTTTCAACTCCAGATTGACTAGTCGGCCTCTCGTGTTGATTTCAAAGATGTTTTTTTTTTTCCAGCGGGCATAATTGCAGGGGCGTGTGCTGACCGTAGTTCAGCTGCAATAAATCCTGTATTAAATCACTTCAGTCACCCCGAACAATCAGCGCGTCTCCCCCCCTTTTTGTAGGCCGTTAAATGGGAGTGATGTGAACGGTCGTCCTAGATGACTCTCATATGTCCGGGGGTGGGGGTGGAGATACCGCTGCCAAGGCCACCACCACCACCTCCGCTCCAGATGCCTGCAGACCGGCGCTGATATAAAACAGATAGGCAATCAAATGACAGATGAGACCTCGCCCTTCACCGACACGCCTTCTCCTGTTTCCCTTCCTCCTCCTCGCCTCCTCTCTCTCCTCCTCTCTGCCCCCGATATCTTCCTCTCTCTCCTCCTAATCCATTCTCTCTCTCGGACCTGGAAGATATTATTGGCTGATGCAAAATTTTTACTGATATATCATTTTTGTGTTCCAGTAATCCAATCAAATCCAGTCAAATCAAAATAAGTAAAATAAGACTCTTATTTTCAAAATAAGAGTCAAGACAAAAAAATTAGATTATGGCACAATTTTGAGGGAAATTATTTTATAAAGATACAGTATATAAGTGCTTTGATGAGGCCTAATGTTAGTTAAGGGTTCAATATTGCTTTTTATTACAAGTACTCCTTTAGAGCTGCATGTATGAGCTATGAGTATAGTGACTTCCTGTTTTTCACCGAGTATATATTTCAGATAACATAAGAAACATATCCTCACCATCACTCCATCCCTCTCCCCCCCACTTCCACCTTCATCCTTACCCCCCATCCACCCTCTCCTCCACCCATAGCCCCTTACCCAAGGTCTCTCTCTCTGCTCCAGACTCCAGTCCTCTCCACTAATCTCTACGCTGGGCCGGGTCCAGAACACTGTCCAGAACAAACCAGGCCTCAGGAGTTAAATTGGGGGGAAAATGTAATCACTACCATTCAATCCTATCCATCCGTGGGCTGGCCAGACGTTTATTAAAGCTAAAATAACTTCTACATGTACCCTGCAATCTGCAAGCGCCGATGACAGAAGTGGTCGCATGGCGCTGGGTCTGTCTGTTCAAAGTGCACTGGCAAGGTTGAAGATGTTCATTGTTGCTGGTTGTTGTTTGTTTAGGGTGTCCCATAATGCATCTGGGGGATAGAGGTCTGTGTCTGCAGGGCCTTCATCCACCAGCACTAGTCACTCTTCATTCAGTATTTCACCCTGTGTGGTGTTTGTTAGGCCGTGGCACCCTGCTGTCCTTGGGTACCAGCATGACCCCATGTTCCCTTTCACCCGTTTATCTCTGCTTTGTTATCATGGTGGGTTTTCTGTGGATCATTTATTTTCGGTGCAGCGCTCTAGTGGCTGTCTGGAAGGGAAAATCAAAGAGAAATGTCTGCACACTGCATTGCTTCTCTTTTGCAAATGTATGACGACCTTGTGACGTTTCGAGCCGCATCACAAGAAAGACCTGACAGTCGCCTCTATCGGTCACCTGACGGATCACATGTGGGTCAGCACCAGTAACACTGTCGACACAAAAATCACTTGATTCACTGAAACATCACAATTCTCCTAGTGTTTACATTTTGCCCCAGAACAAACAACAATAAATACAATAACTACATCATCTGAGACAACTTGACGGTGTATGGAGACACCAAGATACATCAGCTGTCATCTTCATATCCATTATCATAAAGGAGAAAACTAGTCTGTCTCCTAATAGAGACGCTTCTAATCTACCTAACTGGGTAATATTTTTAAACCTACATCCACAAAATTATACCGATATACGGTAGAAACCTGACAAGGTATTCTATGAAAGCTTCCTCAACATTTTGTTGGCACAGTTTGGAAATGCGCAAAAACAAACCGTTGTTGTTTTTTTATCTTTGGGAAAAACAAATACTCTAAACTACCCTTTCTATACCTCCTCTATACCATCCTCTTCCTGCAACAAGTGAACCCTCTCACTCTAGACTACCTTTGTCCACCGTCCATTTCAGAGCAGGACGTCTCCTTGAGCTAGACTTTAGTTTTCTGGTTAAAAAAAGGTCTATTTCTGTAGCGATCCTTTCAGTAATGTTGTCAGACACACGAATAACAATCTGATCCTGTCAGTGGCAAAATCAAGCACTTCTAGTGGACGTACTTTGACGCCTCTATGCCCCGACAGATTACGTTTCAGCCATTGAGCCCGTTTCACGACTGCCGACTGAGCCGATCTACCAGAGCAACCCTGAAACGTTTTAGACCTATTTTGCGGTATAATAGCCGATTTTGTGGCTATAGAGGCCAGGTTTAAAAATCCCGGAATTGTCCTTTAAAAAGCGGCACAAAAAGGCCATATGATGACAAAAAAAAAAGAAAGACCACACCATGAGCACACCACACTGAGACAAGACAAAACGGTGTCATATAAAAGGATGTGACAAGTGACCCGTTCAGTACCCAAATATTTCAGGGAAGCTACATCCTGATGTGCCTGTGAAATAAACAGCTACTGGTCTGTCTGGAAAACAGAAACACGCGTTCAGCAGTAACCCCGAGGGGGAATCGGTCTCACTTCTTCTCTGCACTTGATAAATCGAACCCTACTATTGCACAAGAACGATTGAGGAAACCGGAGTCAAACATCCGCAGTGGGGCATTTAGTCCGTGTCGTTTGAGGCCCGAGGTACACATAAAGATGGATCTGTCCTTCTGGTCTGGTTCTAATTAAAAGGACTGTGGTAGACATGGTATGTAATTGGAGCGAGCGAGCTGGCCTGTATCAGGTTAGCCGTGCTACGTCAACAGCATCCAGTAGGACTTTGTTTTCTTTGGAGTGTCGGGACGCAAGGAGGCCCCGGGGCCGTGCGCCAGCGGAATAGGGTTGCGGGTGGAATATATTTTGGACGGAGAATAATGAAGGGGAAATGTTTATTTTTCGGGGGTTTGAAACGGAGAGCGGAGAGAGTCGAAGGCGTAGAGGGGGGGATGAGCCTGAGAGGTGCAGGTAGACGTTTACTGCAAGATGTTTTTTCTTCACCGGACAGCGGAGGGTCTCTCGCCGCTGCCCCCCCCCCCTCGCCTCTCTTCCCCCGTTAAACCAAAAACGATAGTAATGAGTTTAATGGGGCCTCTGAGCCAGCTGCAATCAGTGAACTTTACAACTGGGTCCCGATTGCAACCAGCTTGCCATGTAAAATACTGGCGATGTCACGATGATTATCCACTGACTCCCCCACTTTTACACACTACACACACACACACACACACACACACACACACACACAGATTCACCACGCTCCCAGAGTTTACCGAGGCCCGTCCCGCTGACGGCTTGTAAACGTGGCGTGGAACTGACAGCGTATCCTCGGAGGGTCACTTGGTTGGGATTCGGCGTGACGAGGCTTATAAACTCGGAGAGGGTTTCGGGTTTCGGCCCCTTTAATTGCCCCCAGTCACTATCGATGTTCTGCTCCTCTACACACACACATCTTCCATTACATCCAATCATGGCAAACCTCAGGGCTGCTCTGCCTTTTCTTCCCGAGGTGAGGCTGATGGAAAGGGATCGGCCTGACCCGGCGTTCCCGCCCTGTTAGCAGGGTGAAGTTGGCGTTGGGTGGGAGTGCCCAAGGTGTGGCACTCACACACACACACACACACACACACACACACACACACGATCTCCCTCTGTGTTTGTCTACCGGGGTCGTGCCTGAGAGCTGGGCCCAGTCATCCGGTGTAATGGATCCCAACTCCCTTTAATCAGCTGGATTGAGGAGAGGCCTGTGCCCCAGAAGGGAACCAGCCTCTCGCAGAACAGAACAGAACAGAACAGTACCCCCACCCCCCCACCCCCCCACCCCCCCCACCCTTTTTTTTTTCTCCCATCCCCATCCCCGGGCCCGGCAGCGCCAAATCAATCCCAGATGAAGGCTTTCCTGTGGGGATTAGGTGCAGCTGCAGCACCGCTAAACCAAACCGGGCCAGAAAAACGCCACAGAAAGAAAGAAGTTTGAACGAACGCTACTCGGCTTCTCTCTCAGAGTTGGCTTTGGTGTTCAGGTTCAGCTCGGGAGACTTGTGTCCGAGGGGGAGGAAGAGCCAACGATCCTCTGGGTCAAGCCGACGACTCGACTTCCCCCTCAGTAGGGGCTCGGTGGCGGCGGGGGGGGGGGGGGGGGGTGGCGGCGGCGGTGTCGACTGCACGCGCTCTGTCAGAGAACCTGAACTCGGCGCTTTGACCGTTGAATCGCGGCGTCTGGAATCTGTTAGTCGTTTGGGGTTTCGGCTTTGCGATTGAGAGGAGGGGGAAGGAGGTCTGAAATACCCCCCCCCTTTTCTTTTTTTTTGGGTGGAAACTCGTTTGCCAAACTCCTTCCAGTCCACGACACCGACTTGCAGTGCTCCTCCATCCCCCCTTTACTCCCCATGCGGTCAGCTCAAAGAGTAAAAGTCCTATTATTCCTAGGATCAAGTAAGCTGTCAAATATGCAGCGGCCCTCTTTATCCTTACCTGGCCGCCCTCCCCCCTCCTCCCCCCCTCCTCCTCCCTCCTTCCTACACAAAAGAAGTGGGGAGAGAGGGAGCCGAGCGTTTGAAGGTGCTGGCGTCTGGGATTCCAATTAACTGGCTTTTTTTTTTTTGTCAGCGAGGCCGACGGAGACGCTGGTAAAAACACGTGGAAGTATGCGGAGCGGCTGGCGGGGGGAATATCTAATATAATTCACAGAGGGTTTTGATTTCATCCCGCAGGTATTTGCTCGCTGCTCAGGGGATCAGAAAGGACCCTTTTCCCCTTTTTTTTATTTTTTTTATTTCTGTGAACTCGCCACAGAAGGAAAAATAGTTCTCCTTCCTGCTCCTCCTCCTCCTCCCATTTACCTTTTTTACTATATTTTCTTTTATGGTTTGGATTATGATTTCATGCAGGCCGGGGCTGCAGCTACCCCCGCCTTACGTGGCAGTTTAAAAACGTCTTAATGCTGTTAAGGTAATTGCCCCGAATGACTCAAAAACTGGACGGCCTTTTTTTTTTTTTCTTTCTTTTTCTTCTGGAGTCTGTCTCAGTTTGGGGTTTGAGACGGTGTCAGACTTCACTTTCCACCGGTTGCACTTGCAGCTGGCGACGTTCGCGTTTTCTCTCTCCAACATCTGGAAGAACGCCCTCCCCCCCCTTCCCCCCCCTCCTATATTAAAATGCACTGGCAACAACATTGGAGAGATCTTTGCCCCGGCGCTACTTTGCTACTACCCCCCCACACCCCCCCACCCCAAAAGTCCTTTTCAGCACTCGTCTCTCTCCGCTCAGCAGGGTAGATATCCAGTAGCCGGGGCCTTCTGATGGAGATGTGAGGAAAAGGCTCGGGTTGGCAGAGGACGCCGAGCTAAAGTGGAAACAGCACGGGCCCGTTATTCACAACACATGGGCGCAGCGCTGGGAGACGCACAAACACACGTTGCTTTTTAAAAAAAAAAATGTATGTGTCACTGCGAGGGGGATAGCATGAGTGGAGGAGGCGCCCCGGTGGCAGGTTCAGGGAGCGCGTCCAAACTAGGAGCAGCAGAGTGTCAAAACTGGCGTGAGGTTGCGTCTGGATTGCCCTCTTATATATCTCTACCAATTTTCCTTTTCTTTTACTGTATACTCTTTATTCCTTCTGTCCCTTTCCATCCTCCTCCCCTCTCTGAAAGCATCCGTGTGTTTTCAGGACTCTTGATTGGCCCTTTCAGGAGAGGCAGGAACCGTGGCGGCGGCAGAGCTCCCGTTTTGTTTTCCCCCCCCTCTCCTCTCTTGGCCGGCCGCCCACCTCCCTTCGCCCGCGGTTGAAACAAACGTTGAGTGATGGAGGGACGTGTGTTTCCCATTAGTAGATAGTTTCCCCCCCCCCCCGCCCTGCTGCACCCCCCTTTACCCGCTGCTGCAGATTGGCAGCCTGTCACCGTGCACCTCATAGGCTTACAAAAAAACAGTCATGGCGGTGCAGAGAGACGAGATATCGATGCCGACGCACACAGACGAGCCGGGCTTGCAGATCGCACCGCATAATTCATACGTACAGACGAACACCGGGGGGGGAGGGGGGGGGAGAGCTGGTGCTGGTTTTGGCTTCAGATGGAGATGGATGGGCCCTCTTAAATTACACAGACAAGATAAAGCCGAGATCGAATTTGCGGCGGGTCCTAATCCTAACCACCTCTGATTTGTAAACTTGAAAGCCCATTTGATCTGAAGCGGTTGAAGCTGCGAGCCCCCGGTGAAGCAGACGGCCAGCGGTGATGCCACGGTATCGAGGAGGTGGGGTGGGGGGGGGGCAGCGGCTTTAAACGGGTCTGTCTAATATCAGCGCAACACTCATCCACATCTGGTCCAGCCCAACTTTCCCTTCTTCTTCTTCTTCTTCTCTTTTTTTTGAGTGAGTTTGACTGAGCAGACTTTTCCTCTGCTGTGATGGAGGGAGCCAGGCCAGGTGGGTTGTCTGCTCAGTGTATTCTCTCTCTCTCTCTCTCTCTTTTTACGACGGTGTTTCCATGAGACAAACCAGCGATCCCCCGGCCCATCGCTGGCAGCCTCGCCGCTCCACGAGCTCCAAGGAAAGAAAGAAAGAAAGAAAGAAAATTCGACGAGGCACCGTGATTGGCCCGGCGGCAGGTGGGCCACATGTGCACCCACCCGGCCCCCACCCCGGGTGATGTCACTTCCCATGTGGGCCTCCTTATTTGTCTGCCCACGCGGTGGAAACATGTCGCTGTCAGTGAGGCGGGAGTAATATGCCACGCTTAGTTTAATGGGAAAAGTGCTGAGGCATGCCGCTGCTCACCGTCTGTGTGTGTGTGTGTGTGTGTGTGTGTGTGTGTGTGTGTGTGTGTGTGTGTGTGTGTGTGTGTGTGCTGTCATTGTGTTGATGCACCAGAGTTTCAGACACACAGGTGGCCCAGACGTTTTTGCGTGTGTGTGCACGTGTGTGTGTGTGTGTGCATGAGTGGTAGGAGGATAACAGCGAGGCAGAGAAGTGGAAAGGATTGAACAAACATCTCTGCCTGTCTGACCGAGCGCGTCTCCATGGAAATGTCATAACAACAAAAGCCGTTCTGCACCTGCATGGCCGCCCTGTTGTTCTGCCCAGGGTTGTGTGTGTGTGTGTGTGTGTGTGTGTGCGTGTGTGTGCATGTGTGTGTGAGTCCGTGCAAGTGCACTTGGCTTTAACCAGATTAAAAACTTCATCAAAATGTAATTGGTGGAAGGGTTGGGGAGGAGGAGGAGGAGGAGGAGGAAGGTGGGGGTGGGCAGGAAATAATTCCCCCCTTTTGTGTGTGGAAAGAAAAGGTGGAGGACCCTTTAGTCTTGGAGGAGCTTTAGTCTTCTTCCTGGTCTCCAGTGGACTGAAGGTCGCCTGTATGAAGCCGGCTAACATTATTTCAGCGAGGTCAATCAGTCAGCCAGCTATTGTACGGGCGCTTTGTGCTGGGCTGGAGGGGCGAGGGACCGAAGAGGACCCGGGGGGGGGGGGGGAGTTGGCGTCTTGTGAGTGGAGGCTCCTCGCCGTGCTTTTCCCCATCTTTTGTCAAATGATTTTTTTTCCCCCCTCTGGGCACAAAAAGGATGACGAGGGGAAAAAAGCAGCAGGACAACAACATCACGATTGTTGATCCAGAGGAAAGAGGAAATGTTTTTAGGTTTGTCTCCACAAGTCGTTCAGCAGCCCCGTTGACAGCTCGGACAGCTCTTTGTCGTGTTGCTGGCGGGTACGAATACAGCCGGTGGTGTTGCTGCAAGCACGGGTGGAGGCGAACAGACCGACACGGGTGTGTGAAGGTGGTGCTCTCTCTCCCGTACAGTCTGTAGAGCCCCCCACCCACACTTCCCATTGATAACGTCCCTTAAACTGTGGTTGCTGTTCCAGTGCATCACCCTCTGAGGTGTGTGTGTGTGTGTATATGTGTGAAAGATTTCGCTTCGACTTGCCCTCTTCCCGTGCATTGTCCTAGTGTGTGTGTGTGTGTGTGTGTGTGTGTGTGTGTGTGTGTGTGAGGGCCACACGGGGCCACAGGTGTCTCTCACACAGCAGCCCAACCATTCAGCCGGAGAGGTCGCATTCCTGCAGGCGAGCCGGGTAGGTAGGTAGGTTGGTCACGCACACACACATACAGTATGTGCACTCCACTCGTACATACTATACCGTCACACACACACACACACACACACACACACACACGTACACATGCCTGAACCGGTTACTGTCGTCACGGTGACATGCAGACCGTCGCCAAACAGCATCCATCATCGATTCAGGTGGAGCGACGGACTTTAACCGTCCGTGGATACATGGTCTTTCTTTACTCATGCAGTTAGCACCCCTCCACCTGTCTGTCTGTCTGTCTGTCTGCCTGTCTGTCTGCCTGTCTGTCTGTCTGTCTGTCTGTCTCTCTTTCTCTCTTTCTTTCCGTCTGTCTCTTTTTCTTTCCTCTTCATGTGAATGTGTTTGGGAGTGTTTCCTGGTGTCTTTTAGTTAAGATGTTTCATGACGAACATCAAAAGTCAAAGTTATTTTCTTTCTCTCTCTCTCTGTCTGTCTCAGTCTCTCTCTCTCTCTCTGTCTGTCTCAGTCTCTCTCTCTCTCTCTCTCTCTGTCTGTCTCAGTCTCTCTCTCTCATTTTCAGACAGTGAAAATGCGTCTCCGCTTGTAAAAGTTCCTGTCAGTCATTTTTCTTGGCTCGCCGCTTCTCGCTGTGATGTTTTTGTCATCCAGAGCGTCGTGAAGCCGCTGCGCCTCACATGTGTTTACCGTAGCCCGGCGAGTCTTTTTTTTCTGTTTCCGACATTTTTTTTTTTTCTTCTTTCTCTCGGGTTTGGAGCGCCGAGAGGCTGAAAGACCGACTCCCTTCACAAAGAAACCTTTTAGACAAACATATTTGACCCAAAGGCCCGAGACTCAGAGAAAAAGAAATAGGGGGGCCCTGTTGCAGGAAAATATTTGAGGGGCCAGTTGTTCTCCGGTAGCCGGCGGGGTGCTGCTGGGGCCTTTCACACCGACGGGCCCCGGGGAGCCTTTCATTAGCACCGGGCTGACAAATGGACGGGTGGCGATAAGGACGGGAACATGCATCCACGCTGAACGGCATGTGAGCGTGTGACAGCAACCTTCCTCCTCCTTCTCTCTCTCGACACAAAGACTCTCTCTCTCCCTGCATTGCCTCTTCCACCTTTGCCTATTTTACTCTCTTTTATTTTTCTTTCTCCTTTCTCATCCCCTCATCGCGGCCCTGATGGAGGAGGAGAAGAAAGACGCCGGGGCTGGAGCGGAGCCCTGCTTCCTGCCCAACCACACGTGGCACACACAAAAAAAAACAACAAAAAAAAAAAAAGCTCAGAGATTGTTGAAAGACGTAGGGCCTTCGAATAACACACGCGAATGCACACGAGCATCTCCCGACCGAGAAACCACGGCCGCTTGGAACGAGGCCCGTATAAATAGATAGCTACCCTATGGAAAGAGAGAGACAGACGGAGAGAGAGAGAGAGAGAGAGAGAGAGAGAGAGAGAGAGAGAGAGAAAGAAAAGAATGTGTTGGCTGCTGAGATGGAGTTGGCACCGGGTGCTCTGCTCCTGACCTTTAGTGGCTTTGTGTAAATTATATCCCTCACGAGGGAAAATATGTGGTGGTTGAGCTGGAGAGACCCCCCCCCCCCACCCACCCCCCCCCTCATCTGTCTGCTGTTGTTTTCACGAGCGCTCCATCAATCTTTATTCTAGACCCCCCCCCCTCTCTCTCCTCTCTCTCCTCTCTCTCTCTCTCTCTCTTTATTTAGTTTGCTCCTCTCGTTCGTCCCGTCACACCATAATAGCTCCGTTTCCATTTTCCTCCGTGTATCATTTCTCCTCCCTCCATCTCAACCCTCTACTTTCACGTCTTTATATCGTTCCCCCCTCCTCTCCCTCGTCGCTCCTCTCCCCACAGCTATGCTATTTTGTGCTGCGCATGGAGGATGCATTTAGCTTGTGGTTGTTGGGGAAGTGATGGCTAGATTAGTTGGAGGGGTTGAGGGGGGGGAGGGGGGGGACCTGGTGGATCGCTACCTTCCTCCCTCCCTCCCTCCCTCCCTCCCTCCCCCACCACCACCTCCTCCCTCCCGGCCACAGTGGGCTCTGTGCAGGCTGATGCAGAGTTTCCACCGGGGTGAACCGAGCGTCTCAGGGGGTGCCCACCCTGGCTCACCCTGGCCGCCGTGCCCACACCCCTGGGCTGGCAGGCACCCACCCCCGGGGGCACGCGGCGTCAGCCTCCCCCCCCCCCCGGCGGGCGTCCATGTTTATGTTTGTCTTGTGCGGCGATGCCCGTTTTTTTTCTGGCGGCGATCTCTAGCACCACCGACACCGATGCCCTTCCCCCGACCCTGACCGAGCCACCGGACCGGACCGGACCGGAACCGGAGGCCGGCTGCGGTTGTGGCTCGGCGTGGTGTGGTGTGGCGTGGTGTGGCATGGCGTGGTGGAGAGCTCAGGCCGTACTTAAACGAACGCGTGTGATGAATAACTGCGATGCCCAGATGTGAAGCACTCTCAGTTACAAGCTTACACAGGCTCACTGCATCTTGTCAAATAAACCACCAACACAAATATACAGGCTCCGCTCCCTTCATCTTCACGTCTATTACAGGACGTCTCTGTGTCTCTGGCGGGTCGGGACACGTGAACCAGACCGGCCTCCTTCTGGTCCTCATTCACCAGCTCACTGCTAATCAGCACCCAGACGCTTGTGACTGTCCAGACCCTCCCTACGGCCAGGATTAGAGGATCAACACCGTGTGTGTGTGTGTGTGTGTGTGTGTGTGTGTGTGTGTGTGTGTGTGTGTGTGTGTGTGTGTGTGTGTGTGTGTGTGTGTGTGTGTGTGTGTGTGTGTGTGTGTGTGTGTGTGTGTGTGTGTGTGTGTGTGTGTGTGTGTGTGTAATCACTCGTACTGAAACACCCCTCCATCTCAGTGTAATGACCGGCGGGGGGAGTAAACAGGTGTTTTGTTGGCCGGGGGATGACAGGCCTGCAGGGGTCAGAGTTCACAGCCAGGGGGGTCAAGGGTCAGATGGGATGTTTGAGACAGCCGTTGCATCCTGCCCTGTGTTGCTCGTGTGTGTGTGTGTGTGTGTGTGTTTGGGTGGGATGTGAATTTGTGTGTTTGCGGGGGAAAATGATTTCAACCGACTGATGTGGATTACTTAAGTCAGCCTGTTGTGCCAGGACATTTTGGGAAGACACACCCCAAGTGTCTGGAAGTACTCACACACACACACACACACACACACACACTGCAGTTTAACTTTCACACGACTTTTACTAACATTTATTTAGCTTGCAACACACACTTGTTAGCATCTGATCCACTGTGCACGCGTGCGAGAGACGAATCGAGGTTGGTAAATCAAGCTGTCTAACAAAGGGAAGCTATTGTAATGAAAAGGATTACAGGCTCCAAATCCGTGCCTGTCGCCACCCTCCACTCAACACACACACACACACACACACACACACACACACACACACACACACACACACACACACTCTGCTCCAATCACCCATACGATAGACTTGCACTTAGTAGCGCTACATGTCTGAATGATATATCCCCCTCTCTAGTGCCCTCGCGTCTCTGTAGGTGATGTTGTTGTATTTCCTGTTCGCTCTGACACCGCGAGACCAGAACCAACAATTCAAGTGGACTTTTTCGCCCATAACATGCCCACCCCACCCACCCACGGCACATCTTAGCTCGGGTCCCCCCCCCCCCCCCCCCCGTTTTGAAATTACCCAGGAGCTCCGTCTCCGACCGCCCAACGCCGTCCCGGCAGGCTGTGAGGAATGTGCAGATGTGTATACACAGCGCTGGTATGATGCGAGGCCAGTTTGAAAGTCGGCGCAGGATGTGTACACAGCGGCGCGTGATGGATGTGTGCTGGTGTCTGAAGGGGGGGGGGGGGGGGGGATGCATCAGAGGCTTGACCCCCACACGCCCCCCCCCCCCCCCCCTTTTGGCTGGCTCGCCCCCCCCGTCAGCCTGATGCTCTGTAACTCAGGGAGATTATGATCCTGCTGTTGTGTTGGCTTCGTTCTTCTGTGTAGATAATAGAAATAGAGGTAGAGGAATGAAAGGAAGAACAGGGAACTGAGAGAGAGAGAGAGAGGAAGATAGTTTCGTGCCGTAGCAGCGAGCCCTCGACGTTCCCCCGGCTGGTTTCTGTTGAACCGCACGGAGCCAGGAATGCTGAAGGTACGGCTCTAATTCTGATATTAATATAATGATATAAATGCTGTAATTGTGATGTTTGTCTTGGCGGGGCAGAGCGATGTGTAATTGTATTAGCGGTGGGAAGCCGCTCGGGCTACAACGAACGAAAGAAAGAAGCAATAAAACGATGAGCAGCTGCTGGCTTGGCCTCAGCGCGCTCCGGGGAGGCGAGATGTGTTCGTCTGGGTGTTATTGTTTTCACGCCGTGACCCCCCCTAGAGACGCACTCAACTCCTCAACACGAGTTACTGCCTCAGCGTGTGTTTCTGTGGACAAATTGGGTTTATACACCTCGTGATTGGTTTAACGCGTCAGTGTGTGTCATGATGGGATGATGCTCTGAAGGCAACTGGCCTGCACTCAGGATGTAAACAGCGCAACGCATGTGTGAGAGAAGCAGGTCCGTGCGGTGGTCTCCCAGCATGCCCTTGGGTTAGGGAGGATAATAGCAGTGAAATAAACTGCTAACTTTTTCTTTCTTTCCTCTGTCATGGTTTTTTGCTCTCTTCTCATCTCCTCCTCCTCCTCCTCCTCCCCCCTTCATGCCGTCCACCACCCCCGGCGGTCACCCCGCAGTAGAGGGTATGTGCGTTCATCCCTCGCACACATGCGGTCGCCGATAGCCGGGCTGCTCGTTTCTCGTCACTTAATGTGTCTCGGCTTGGTCGGGTGACAAAAGTCCCCGTCGAGAGAAAAACGGCCCCGTAACCGAAGCCGTCGATGTTATTGCAACCGGAGGGTTTTGAAACACAAAAGGGGGGGGGGGGGGGGGGCGATGACAGCTGCCCGTTACTGTCACTTGTCTTGTTTTCCAGTTTCTTGTTGTCTGGGGATGGTTTTTGGGGTTGGGAGCGTTGAGGTTTTGGGATCCTGACAAAAAAGGAGGAAGCCCTGTACGAGGGAGCCTGTGGCCTGTGACGGCCATCGTTGGTGACAGTCGCCGGGTTTCAGCGTCGAGGCCCCCCGCTGGCGTCTCCGACCACCACAGCTGCTTCGATCCGGCCCGGGTCTTTCACCTCCTCAACACAAGTTCAAGTTACTTTATTGGTACCCGTAGGTAAATTTGTTTGCAGGGAGAATCACAGACTTAAACAATACGTAAAATAACACATAAAATACAGACAAACATGAAAAGTACAGAGTGCGAAAAGTGCTCAGGGGTTCCAGTTTCCAGTGGATAAAGAGAATAGACAGAATAGACACATTGTACAGTAGAAAAGCTTATCGATGCTCCGACTTGTTCCACTCAATAATGGCTGCTGGAACAAAGCTATTTCTATAGCGCTTAGTTCTGCACTTTGGGACGGCAACCAGAAGGGAGAAGCCGAAATTCACTGTCCAGAGGGTGAAACTCATCATTTATGATTGAGTTGGATATTCGCTGTAATTGCCTGATGTATAGAAACTCCAAATTAAGCTGTCGCTCCCCCCCGATCAATTTACTAGACCATTTCACAATCTGGTTCAATGAGGTTCTGTTCTTCAAAGAAAGATTACCAAACCATGACACCAAAGAATAAGATATTATGGATTCAATAAAAGCACGATAAAATAGGGTCATCATGGTTTTGTCAATGTGGAACCGGGACAGTTTTCTCAAACAATATAAACGCTGGTGCCCCCTTTTTGCACACAGCTTCACAATTCATTTCAAAGTTCAGTTGTGAGTCAATAATTGTCCCAAGATATTTGTACGATTGTACACACTCGACAGTTTGGCTCTTAAAAGATGTGACTTCATGTGCGTGTGCCTTTTTCCTAAAATCAATTCGCATATCTTTAGTTTTAGATATGTTTAATTGACATAATTCACAAGCTGTTTTCCTTACGAGGGGGGTACGCTGATCTCCAACTCCTTTAATAATGTTATTACTACTTTGGTTAATCACCAGGCAAACAAGAATCAAACGAATAGACCACTTCAGAATAATAAAGTTTTAAGATTAGCATCGAGCATAACGTTTTGACAAACGTACAATGGATAATTTCAGTGATAAGCCCAAATTCATCAAGTCATTTGACAAAAGGCAATCAAAAATTCGCATTCACCATAAAAACACCAGGTGAACTGTTTAAGCTCTCTATTCCTTAGTTCTCTCTCTTCTTCCCATGCTGCATTTCACAGTATCGCATTTCTGTGTGTGTATTTTTTCCGTTTATTTTTCTATTGACTAAATGTTCAAAATTCCCCGCCGCTTAGTCGGCCAGTTCCTTGAAATAGTAAATATTGGATGTTGTTCCAGGGGGGGGGGGGTTTGTTAGAAGTAGGTTGCAAGGGGGGACTCGTGTAACAGGAAGAGCGTTCGTCGGCCGTGCAAGCATTGAAGACAACGCCGGACTCAGGTGAGGGAACCTTTACTGAAGGTTAGCTAGCTGTTGAACCTCACACATCCAGACTCATCCCAGTAAGACCTCTAGGTTATTCCTGCACCTCGTCGCTCCGATCGGCATTGAAATCAAAGCCTGATTTGGTAACTCGAGGGGGATTTCACGTGGGGATTTAATTCATCTCATCGCTGAAATGGTTTTCTTGCGGCATGCTGGGTGCATTCCTACATCGAGCCACACCTCTTTACGCTTGATTCTAGCGTGTGTTTTCCCAGCCAGAGATCACTGAAGTCTCACAGATGCTCGCTATAGCATAAAAGGTTTAGGTTAGCTTCGGCGCTAACCGTTAGCCTCGCCTGCCAATAGGATCTAATGGTGCTCAGCTGGATTGTGCAGCCTGATCATGCAAGCAGTTTTATCAATGTGCGCTATTATTTTACCCCGTCTCTAACCCCTCTCACCCCCAGCAACCTCCTCTCTCTCTCTCTCTCTCTCTCTCTCTCTCTCTCTCCCCATGCCTGCTTTCCTCTTCATTAATACCACATTTCTCCTTTTTTTTTTTTCTTCCTTTTTTTTCTTCCTGACTAAATAAAATTCCCCCGCCCGCTGTCCCTCCATTCCTTTGAAATGAGTAGCACATTTGGGTTGCGTTCCAGGGGTGACAGGCGGTTTTGTTTAGATACTCTGTAATTCCAGGGCTGACTCTTGGAAGCCAAGCCGTCGTCTCGCGCACGCACACACACACACACACACACACACACACACACACACCACCAGCACCTCTTCAGCACATTTCCAAAGAGGGAAAGCTTTTCAGTGCATATGGCCCTCCATGGACTCAGCCAATTACACACACACACACACACACACACAGATTTCATCATCCCCCTCATCTCTTCAATTTCATCTGATACTTTCCATCCTCTCCGTCTGATCTCTTACTTCATTGATTTGATGATCTGTCTCTCTCCGTTTGCTGGTTTCCCCATCTCGTTTCCCCCTCCGCTGCTCTGTGGTTTTAAAGTGCTCGACTTTCCTACCATAGACCAATATTTATGTGAGCTTATCCCCTTCAGTTACCCCCATTTATACCTGCCAAGCCAGCCTGCGTCGGGCCGACTCCAGCCGGCGAAGGAACGGAGGGACAATTGATATTCTGCTGAGAGAAGGAGAGAGAGAGAGAGAGAGAGAAAAGAAAAAAGGAGAAGACAAGGATGAGAAAATATGTCTATTAGGGAAATCACACCACCATTTGTTTTTATAAGTCATAACTTACCGAGCGGCGCATGAAATGTGTGCGTGCTAAAGCGCATTGCCAGGAAAGAATATAAAACTAAACCAAAGTGGAATTCCTCTTTTCTTTTTCATGTTGTTCTTTCTCTCTCTCTCTCTCTCTCTTCTTCTTTCTTTCCACTCGTCTTCTCTTCGTCGTCGTCCACCGCCATGCCGTGTCCTCTCGGCCATCTGCTGGCCGCCGTACGGCGTGAGAGGAGCCGGTGGCACACCACCCGCCGTCTAATGTTATTACTACTTAAGACGGGGGATGGAGGGAGGGAGGGAGGGGAAGGGGGGGAGGAGGAGGGAGGGTTGGAGTGACTAAGGAAGCATAGGGCCAATAACCGGAGCCAGAGAACCAGGCTCCACAAACAAAGTGGCGGTGTGTTTTCTCTACGCTGCTCTTTTTCTTCCCTCCACTCTTTTACTGTTGCTCACTTTTTTGGGTCAGCCACATCAGAGACGCCGAGTGGAGCTCAGGAGTAATCAAGGTCACGCATCTCGACCAGTCATCGCTTTAACAAAGCTTTCACTTTTTCCTCTCCTCGCTTCTTGTATCATTTATTTGGTTACAGGCTCTTTTTTTTTTTGCGTTATTAGACTTTTGACTTTCTTTTCTCCCATGATTTTACGCTCGCTTTTATGATATGAAGTGTCCCGGTGAATCTAGAGACTGCCTGGCGTGCAGTGCTGGAGGGATGGTTTGGGGTTACCGGGAGGTCAGCCGGGCTGTGTGGGCGGTAAGGCCAGAAGATGGAAAACAGAGAAACCGAGAGAGAAAGAGAGAGAGAGGGAAGGAGACAGAGGGACAGTCATTCAGTTGAGAGAGTGAGAAGTGCAGAGGAAATACCTATTCACAGCCACACGACCCTGGACTCTAACACCGAGTCCTTGGCTGCCTCCCCGCAGCTCTGGGTTTGGAAACAAAGCTGAAACAAAAAAACAAGAGAGAGACAGAGACAGAGCGGAGGGGAGGAGGAGGGAAAAAGAAAGTGAAAAAATATTTACTCAGAGGTAATTTTGTGTGGATTTTTTTTTTTTTTTTTTGGGTTGATAATTGTAAAAAGGTCCCTTGGAACTACAATGGGGGCCATTGAGCCGAGAGGGGCCGAGTGTGAGCGTCAAGCTTGGCTCCCGGCCAGGGGCCAGGTCTCTCTTAAAGCCAGGGGAAGAAAGGAGGGACTGTTTTATGGAAAGGAAAGGAGAGAAACACACACACACACACACACACACGCACTCTCATTCACACACTCGAACCTTTGCAGACGCCTGGAACGAAAGGCAGAAACACACATGCATTCCTTCAGCCTCAGGCAACATTCGTATCTGACATCATCTATTTGTCCTATCTGTCTTTTTACCTGGAGCGACTCCAGTCGTTGGACATATGCAAGCAATTCAGCCCAGCCATTGTCCCTCTCCATCTTCCATTTATTTTTATTTGGCAAATGAGAGGAAGGTCAAAAGAGGCTAAAGGAGGCTAAACCACTCAACCGCAAAAAAAAAGATGTATAGTAGGTTCAGGAACAATGCAGAATACAGAGAAAGTGGAACCAGAAACAGGGAGAGAAACAAGCAGGCGGGAGGCGGAAGGAGCCGGTAATACAGGTCTGCTGACCTGCAGGGGGTGCTTTGTTTCTCCTGTTGGTCGACTGGGACGTTTCCTCTCGCTGTACAAATTGATATAATAGGGCCAGCATGACATTGTGCTGCTTTATGTGTTTGTGTTGTCGGTGTGGGACCTCGCACACAACCGCTCCCTGCTGTAGCCCTGCACTGCCAATACGTGTGTGTGTGTGTGTGTGCATGCCAGCATCCTACCTATAAAACACATGGGTGGTCAGCTCATTTATTGTGCGGTTTCGCAAACAATGCTCACCCATTAGGCTTATATTCCAGTGACTCACCCGCTACGGTAAAAATCCACTTAATACCTTCACCTGATTGTGTTTTCAGTCCTAACCTTTATTTCCATTTTGCCTCCGGCTCTCGCTATTAAGGAGAAATAGCGAGAGCCCTGAATCCACACGCTAAACGGTGTTGTAAAAGTTTGTTTTGGGTGGAGGTGCACCGCTGGATGCAGAGGGGGGGAATGTAATACCTTTTTGTAGAACATTGGAAATCATGTAGGTAGCCTGGAAGAGCACGGTGAACAGATGCAACACCTTTTGTTGCTCAGTACCAAATAAAATAACTTAAACTTACATGTACACACACACACACACACACAGTTCTAGGGAGCTTAGCAGGGCCGCTAACGCTAACCCCTGGTTGCCTGATCTCACCATGACAAGGATCATGTACACCAGTGTTTCAATAATAACAATTTTAACGTCCAACTTAATCCTGCTTCCACCCTTTCCTTTGTTCCTCCTGTCTCTCTTTTCCACCGTGGCTTCTCCTCCCTCACGGCAATGAGTGACGGCTTAAAAAAAAAAGAGGAAGTTAATAGTAAACATACTCTCCCCGGGTTGCCTGTCAATCAAATCCTTCCTCCCAAGAAGCAATAGTTGGCAATGGAAAAATATACAAGTCGGTTTCCTTTTCGGATATTCATTTATTTTTCACAATAATATCATCAGTTTTTTTTCCACTTGTACAAATAAGTTCACGGAATTGAATAAAACAATGAAAAAGACGTACAAAACAAAGAGCTTCCCAAAATAAACAGGGAAAAATTAACAATCACATCAAAAATACTTTTTTGGTTATTTTCAATGTATCCTATTTTACAGACGTTTTTTACAGAAGTATTCCAGTTAGATTGTTTGATTCTTTTTTTTGAGGGCATTTTGTTGACAAAGACGTTGTTCTCGTGCCCTGGAAATACTGTAGGAACATTTACAGACATTCACAGATGTGTATTATTTGGTGTTTTAGTACAGGTATAGGTAGAGTTGTTGGGGGGGGGGGCTTCATGTACTCGTTGGCGTGCGGGTACATGGAGGGGGAAACTGATAGTAACTTGATGTCTGCAGGTCTCGGCACAAGACCAAACACGCTCTTGCATTATCACTGATGTTAACAGAGATGTACGCACACACACACACACACACACACACACACACACACACACACACACACACACACACACACAGATCTTCCACCAGGGTAGGTAAACATCAGACTCATAAAAGGTTACTTTGAGCACCTCTTCTTGGATCTCGGCGCTGTGTGTCTGTACAACAATCTCCCTGTGGATCTCCCACTCTGCAAATCTCATTGTCCTCCACTGTGGGTACACATAAACACTGTGAATGTTGCTTTGCTACGTCTGGACTTTTCATAGTCTGCTTGGGTGCAAGTGAGCAAGACTGGAACCCTATTTTGGCAAGGAGAAATTAATGGTGCGCAGCAATATACCGAGGAGGCACATTTTGCCCAAGGGAAGCACAATACACAACCACTATCTCCTTTGCTTGTTGTGGGCCAGGCCAACTAAAATGTTCTTCGTAAATTGCGGTTTTTGTGGGATATAACTGAGTTTCTGCTCGCAGGGAATATAAACAACAAATAATGTCTTTGAAGTCCTCTTTTCCCTCTCTGCTCTGGTCTAGTCATGTGAGTGTGTCGTTAAGGCAAGCTCTAAAGATGGCTGAAGCTCATTGCAGCGCTGAAACAGAAAGGGTTCAGTCAACTGCTTCCCTTTGTAACGTTTGTAATCTTGCTTACTGGCTCTCTTTGTGCTGGGGAAGCAGGGTGAGGACTTTAAAATGGAGAAGGGGATTTAGTCTTGAGTCTGCCCAGACTTACATCTACTTAGGCTGTCTGACATGCTGGGGGCAAAGCCCTTTGATTGACTTTGCTGGTACAAAACGAGTTTTAATCTTCAAAGATTTTAATCTGCTGTTTTGTCTGTTAGTCACAAGAGGTGTGTGTGGGGGGGGGGGGGGTCAAAGGCTGTTAACAGTCACATAATTAAGCAAGAAAAAACAACAAAGACACAAGTATAAAAATGTACATACATCACAAGAAACTCCAAATTCACAAGCAGCACTAGAGCCAAATAAAGCAATACAAGCGTCAGCCATTTTCTATGAAAGACTTCTCTTCATTTGGTGACTTGAAGGTCATTCACAGCAAGCACTGCTCTCTTTGGGGTCATGCTGAGGACTTACAACACGCAGCAAAAACAAATTGCTGATAGTGTTGAGTTGAGTTGTTACAATGGGGGAATGGCAGCACAGCCCCATTTCAGTGCACACTCCTTTTTGAACAGATAAAGGAGGGCATGAGGTCATTATGACCCTTGACCCTAAGTTCCAGCCAATGACAACACACCACCCAGCATCACTTGGCCTTTGACCTGCTGCTGAGAGGTTGCCTATCCAGCTATGTGTTTGAAGAAACGTTAGAGAAGCAGGATGCAGCATGTATATGGAGTAGAGGCACTTGCTTTTCAAAGTACAAAAAAGTCTTTTGAACATGTTTAACGTCTGCTTAGACAATTGACGGGAATTTAGTTAAATATATGTTACGTTTCTCCATTGCTGGTTGGCTGGCTGGTACTGCCTCCTCCACTGTCAGCCAGCAACAGTAGCTGGTCTCTGTAGTTCACCCGTGGGGAGGACAGAGTTGAGGAAATAAAATCCTCCTTTAAGTCTGAGTAATTGAACCAGGTGTCAAAAGTAGGAGGGCTTGTGAGAAGACATATTGTTGTTTGATGTACAGTGATCCTGTAGTAGCAACACTTCATACTCCAGATTGCCATTTTGAACAGCAGGCTCAGGGATCATGAGTTCTGGCTGTTTTTGAGGCAAAGCCCCGTTGTCCAACCCAGCCTTAACTCCCTCCAGCTCCAGCTGGGAGGGCTCACAGTCGAGGTCCAGGTGGCCCTTGGCCCTCTTCCTGCGGAGGTAGCACACCACCCCCACTGCAGCTGCTATTACCACCAGCACCAGCAGGATGGCCATGGCAGGCAGCAGCATGGTGGTCAGCCTCTTGTCTACGATCCGTGCCCCTGTGGTGCTGTGCTGCTGGGCGGCCGTATGGGCCTCGGTGCAGGCGCTGTCCGTGGCACTAGGGTCACCTAGTGGACTGGCACACACAATATAGGTGGAGTTGGGTTTCAGGCCTCTGAGTCTATACTCTGGGTAGGACGCAGGCAGGCTGAGTTGCATCGGCCTGCGGTCGGGCCCAGAGAGATTACGGTAGGTGAGGCGGATTCCACGGATGTAGGGCCGCATTTCAATGTAGCGGTGAAGGTCCAGCAGGATGGAGGTCGAAGTTACATGACGTGAGCTGATGTCTGTCGCATCTGCGCTGACGGTTGCCATGGGCATCTCTACTTCAGGTGGTGAGGCTGGGTGATGGTGCCGGATCTCACAGTAGATACCAGAAGTGCCATGAGGGCAGGTACACTCCACCTCGCCCCGCTGGTCCAGGCGACAAGTACCCCCATTCAGGCAGGTGTTGGGAGGGCAAAAATGCTGCTCCACCTCTGGGTCCATGCTGCTGCTACTGGGGGATGCAGGGACGGGGGGCAGAGGAGAATCATCTTCTGTGTCCATGGGGTTGTCACTGGGCCTGGGTACCGGAATAGCCCTGGTAGTGCTTGGGAGGGAGGTGAGAGGAACAGACGGGAGAGTGGTGGTTTTGACGGTGCTGGTGGTAACTGTAGTTGTGGTAGGGCAACCAAACTCCCTGTGCTCCAGTCTCTCCAGTACCTTCCCAGAATTGATGAGTGGGAAATGGCAGCGGGTCTCCTCTGTCCTCTCCAAGGTTATACCCTGGGCTCTCAGCCATCTGGGGAACCAGGCTAAGGTGCACAGGCAGTTGAAGGGGTTCTCTGCCACTGTAAGCTTCTTAAGGTGGGGAAAGAGCTGAGAGAAATCCTCAGGGAGGCCCTGTAGACTGAGGCTGCTGATGTCCAACTCCTGAAGCTCCTCCAGGTTCTCCAGGTCCTCCAGCTTCAGAGGACCCATAGGGTTCCCGGCCAGGCTGAGGTGGATAAGCCCCCGGGTCTCCTTCAGTGCTGGGGGGAACGTCTCCAGCTGGTTTACTGATATGTCCAGCTCATGGAGGTTGCTCAGACTCGCCATCAGCTCTTCATCTAGGCTGGTTAGCCCCACCCCAGCCAACTTCAGCGACTCCAGGTTGGGGGTCTGGAGGTCTGAAGGACCCAGGGAGGGTAAGACGTTATAGCAAAGGTCCAGCAACAGCAGCCGTGGCATGGCGAGAGCGGGCAAGGATGTCAGCTGGTTACCCTGCAGTTTGAGCTCCAGCAGCTGCTCCAGGCCATTGAAGGCTGCAGGGTGGATGGTCTTTATGTGGTTATTGTACAGATACAGACGCTCCAACAAGGCCATACCCTGGAAGCATTCCTCTGAAATGTGGGTGATCTGGTTGGATGACAAGTCCAGGTTTCTCAGAGAGGTCAAAGATTCAAACACCCTATCGGGAAGCTCGGTCAGTTTGTTCTGACTGAGGTCCAGCATCTCCAGGTTCTCCAGACCATCAAAATCCTTTGGCTTCAAGCCCTCGATGCCGTTGGCAAAGAGGTAGAGGTTCTTTGTGGCTGGGGGCACTCCCTGGGGAATGGTGGAGGAGCGTCTCTGGAAGCATAGGATGGACTCAGGCGTGGAGCACGAGCAGTCCTTCGGGCAGTCGCTGGACAGGGTTGCATCAGGTAGGAGGAGGAGGAAGAGGAGGAAGGGCATCAGTGGAGTGAGAAAGAACGTCATGGTGCAGACTCTTTCTCTCTCCCTGCTCGGCCTGAAACGACAGAACAAAAGACAGTCAGCAAGAAATTCATGACCGATACACAAAGCAGAAATGTCAACGTTCTTATTTCGTCCTCTTTCATCTATGTAGAATAATAACCTCTACAGACTGGCAAAGGTCAGCTGAGTCATCGATTGATTGTGTGGTCCTTTCTAACGTGTTCGTAGCGGAGATTACTATCATGGGTTTGACTGTGCTGTGTGTCTTGGCACAAGGTCTTTCAAACAATAGGCTGTAGCTGCGACCTCAGGCTCTGGTCAGAGGAAAAGCTGGCTTTGTGGCATCCTGCCGCCACTCTTCTGGCTAAAAGAGTGCCACATTCTCCGTGCAATGTGCTGTGTAATTGATAGTATTGTGAGATGCTGAACCCGTTGTTTCCTTCGCTAATGTTCCTGGTTGGTGGCTTTAGGCTTTCTTGTGTGTGTGTGTGTGTGTGTGTGTGTGTGTGTGTGTGCGCGCTTGGGTGGGATGCGTGAACGTGGGTGTGTGTTTGTTTATGTACGTGCATGTGTGTGTGTGTGTGTGTGTGTGTGTATTTGGACCTCAGCCGCCCACCCACTGCCATTTACTGTATTGCACACACTCTGTGGTTGTAGCGGGGCTACAGTTAACCGGTCCTCCCCATGTTTATGACAGCTCCATAGCCTATGAAGCACACAGCCTCAATGAACCAATGGCACTTTGTGTTCAATGTCTAAGATGAATCAAAGTGAAAGCAACAGAGTGAACAAAGTTTGTACATTTTTTTTCTGTCTCACAGTGCCGCTGCTTGCGAGATGGAAAAGCCTCACACAAGCCCTTCCAAATTACTTCACCATAAACACTGCTCTGGTTTCTCCAGTTTCATACGATGTCAGCGTTGTGCGGCCGTGTGTCTACCATGCAGCACGTGGCCACGCATCTGTGGATGATTTACTCTGTGGCGTTTTTCTAAACTTGGAGAGGAGCGGCGCTGATAGCCCGGAGCTGCTTCCCCCCCGAACCGTAGACTCGGTATAAATAACACACACACTTTCTATGTTGTCATTACGCAGGAGTTACGGCCGGTGTTGTGCCTGAACGTCTGAAACACCGTGAGAGGTGTACAAAGAGAGAGAAGAGAGTAGGCTGTCACGAAAGACATTTCATTCTGATTTAATCCTGTTTTCACCTCGTTGAAAGGGAGGGGAGGAGTGATGGAGGGGAGAGGGGAGAGGAATGAAGGGAGGTAAAGAAGAAATTAGATGCCGAAGAGAGTCAGTGTGGCAGTTTATCATCCTCTGCTATCAAGTGAGACGGCCTTGGGAGAGAAGAGGTAATGTCTCTATCTGCTGGCCATTTGTCTTCCTTTTACTTCTTACTTATCTTCCCTGCCCTCTCTCGCTCTGATCTCTCTCCCTCGTCCTCTTGAGGCCGATAAAAACAGTGTTCGGTGGGGGGGGTGTTTTAATATCTGAAGTTCACATCGAGGTGAATGTATTGGCTGATCACGGGGAGTTGATGGTAAACACAATTGTCTGATTTGCTCACTCACTGCCGGGCTCAACCCTCCCCTCGGTGTCCTGCCTTGGCTTTTGTGTTTTGGTCATGATGTCAGTTTATTGGGTGGGGGTGGTTAAGGGGGTGGTATTTCCAGAAACCTGGTGTGAGTGACACCCACAAGTATCTGTAGGCCAACGTGAATGCTCGAGGGCACTTCTTGAAGGGGCTTAAATGGTGCAGTTGTTCATGTCTAGACTACAGAATACCTGAAAGAGGGAGGCCAAGTCTGTTACACCAGAAATTATCAAGACGTTGCCTTGGACATGTTGTCCTCATTTCTTTCTCTATCTTGCAACCTTGTTCTTTTCCTCAGAAGATTAAAGCATAGAGGTATTTTTTTTCAGTAGACACTCAATGTCAACCCTTAGCTACACAGATTACAACAGACAACAGATAGACGTCTGTTGTCTACGCCTCTGTCCCTCTTGTGAGCTTTTGCTGTCTCAAGGTCTCTTTTCTTTGATAGACAGACTCCATTCCAGAGATTAGCTTCTAGCTAGCTCTGCAACCACACTGACCTGTTTGCTAGCACAAATGACCCATTGTGGTCTAGATTCTTCAGCATCCAACTCTAGTTAAGTTAGTACATCATCATCATCATCATCATCATCATCATCATCATCCCTCCCTTTGTCTGATTCTCTTTCTCATGAGCTCCTAATAGACTGATTGGTGAGTTTGTTGCTCAATTTGTTGTCACTGTTGATCAAAAGGGTTCATTTTTTATTTTATTTCATCTAGATATTACAGCAGCGTCAGAGCTACTACCATCCTGAATTATTATTTATCCTCTTCTGAATCCATTCGCTTATTCTTGCTTTCGGTCTTTCGAGTTTAATGAAACATTTTCTTTACAACAAAACATTGCCTCAAATGTCAGAACTTGGAGAGGAGATCAAGGGTTTCGGGGGGCTCAGAGGGGAGGAGGAGGAAGGGCCAGTATCGTCTCATCACGCCACAGCTATGGCATTTATTTTCCTTCTTTTTCGGCATACTTTTCTTTCGGGCTCCTCCTTGAAATCGCAACCCCATTTGGAAAGATTCTGTGATCTCTTCTTTTTCCTCCTGCAGGGCTTTAAGGCTCGAAGGAATCGTGGCAAGAGCTCGAACGCCACCGCCAACACGTTCCTGTTATTATTATCCCAATCATTCTCTGAAACCGGGCAGAAACGTTACTCTGCGCCGCCAGACGTCAATAAAAATGACCCCGCTCAAACCCCCGAGGCTTGATTGAACGAAGCAGCTAACCAGCTATCAACGGCCAGCACCTGCTAACAGAGCAGAAACACCTCCTGACATTTGCCAGCCATGCAGAAAAGTTGGACCCCACTCAGCACTGCAATTTGTTTATGGAAAGTCCAGACAATGAAGATAACATCTGGTAGTGATAGTTTGCCATCAGCTCCGGCTGAATGGGCAGCAGAGGTGAGGGGTTGCAGTTATCCCATCATTTACACACGTAGCGCCCGGGGGAATTCACTTAAATGGGAGAGTAATTGCATGTAGAGAGTTGTAATGGATTTTTTTTTTTTTTTTTTAAGTCATGCCTCGGTTCAGTTTCCAGAAGCGTCACGTGTAGAGATCAATGGAGGAATGCTGTGTTCCTGCAGTCAGAGGTTCAGGCGAGGGTCGGGAACATTTGAAATACAGTTACTGGGACAAAAGCAGGAAGAGAGTGGTTGCATTACAGAGAGCTCAGAGGAGATGGAGGTGGGTGGGGGGAGATGGAGGGATGAGGTAGGGAAAGAAAGAAAGCGAGGCTGCTGTGTGTGTACAGTACGAGGCAAGGCGAGGATTTGGGAAAGATAAACGAGGATGAAGAGAATAGCGAGTCGGGCAACAGCTGGAGCGTCGGCAAACGCTGGAGTGCATCTCAGGTTTTCATACCACTGTGTGCGTTTGGGTTTCGATGTACCGCGTGTGACAGCGAGACGCGGTATGTGTCTGAAGTCGTCCAAAAAAGCCGATCCCACCTCTTCCGGAGTTTAAAGAAACTTTGGGTACACCGTGGCCAGAATACACAACGACATCAAGGCGGTTCACGAGAGATGGGGGGGGGGAAGTGAGCTCTGCAGATAAAAACGTGAGAGTATTTTTTCCCTGCAAACCCGACGTGGTGATTTTTCACCGTAGCGCCCCGGGGCGGGGTGTTTGTTTGACCGTGCCTCATTCCTAACTGGGCCAGGCACATCTGATAACCCGGTGGAGGAGAAGCTGCTGGTGGAGGTGACGGTGTGTGTGTGTGTGGGGGGGGAGATCACAGATAAATACCTAGCTTGATAGTTTAGTTTCTCCCCTTTTCCTTCTGTCTCTCAGGTTTTATCGGTGCGCGAGATAAGAGACCCATCACGGCGTCACCGCGGTACACATCCCCCGGTGCTGAGTGACTCCTGACTGTGTGGCTTTAACTCAAGTGTTTCAGAGCAAGAGAGAGAGAGAGAGAGAGAGAGAGAGAGAGAGAGAGAGAGAGAGAGAGAGCTAGCTAGCAGACAGACAGACTTGTCATCCTGCAGGAGGAATGCCTCCCCCTCCTCCCCTCCTCCCCTCCCCTCCTTTTCTTGAGTTGTAATTTCCTTTTCTCTCTCCTGCTCGCTTGTTGAGACATTCCTGAGACCGGCAGCAGCTGAGCTTGAAAAGGGCGAGCGTCTCTCGAGTCGAGCGTCTCGTTGGCCCGAGCAGAACAAGACCTTCTCCAGGACTCGTAAACAGGCGATGGACTGGATGAGTGATTGTGCAGCATATATGAATGGGAGTAAAAACCCTCTTTCTATCTATGATATCACAGTTTTTCTTACATCTGTGTGTTTTTTTTGTTTTTTGTATTTCTTGGAGTATAAATTTGTGGGTAATATTAGAAAAAAAACATGGTGGCTGATGAATATGTGGAAGCAGCGTGGGATCGTCTTCGCACAACACCGTGATGTCAACATCGTCAGGAAAAATAAAGGTTAAAAAAGTGAAAGAAACTAAAGCATTTCTGTCTTCGGAGAAAACACGAGTGAGGGGGAACGGGGGGGGAGACAAAAGAGAGGCTCTGTCAGCAGGGGGGGGAGAGGGGGAGAAGGCCTGGCTTCGGGAGGGAGGAGTGGGCTCGGGCAATTAAAGCCCCGCTGGCCCGGCGTCAAGGGCCCTTATCTTCAGAGCGGAAGGCCAACGCTGAGGGGCATGGAAGGGTGCAAGAGGGGGGTCGAAAAAAATGGTGGTGAGTGTGGAGGGAGCGGGGGGGCGGGGGGGGGTCACAGTGCACTTGCATAATCTGCACTGGGGGGGGGGCGGGTGGGGCACCACGCCAAGTCCCGGTAAGGGGATAAGGCTAGCACACCGCAGAGTGCATACTCCCATTAAAGAGGCCCCTTCTCTTCAGGGACCTTATCTTCTGAGGGAACAATGCGGGTGCTATGTGCATTAGGGTATGATGTACAGCGCTGCAGGTCTGGGGGGGGCGAGGGGGGGGGGGGGTAAGTACGCTGCTGTAACATAAAGTATCGGTCTCCGCTCCTCCGCTAGATTTACTACAGTAACACATGAACACATCGCGGTTGTGAATGATGGCCCTGCTACCCAGAGGAATGCCACGGCCGACGTGAGCCCTCTGATCCCTCGCTATTTATGCCCCCTTTCTATCTAGAAGACAAAGGACCACTCCTCCCAAACACCCCCTCCACCCCCCCCCCCCCCCATCCTCCATCCTCCCACCCCCTCCCTACTGTCAGCACCATCCGCGCCACAGCTGGACCCTGTTATCCACAATGCAGCGGGGTCATCCCTCAACATGACAAAGAGGTCAAGAGAGAGTTGGGCAGCAGAAACACGAGTGGGTGGATAGAAAGAAAACCGGTAGCGTCGGGCTTTTATACGTCCAACAATGTCAGCTATGCTAACCTCAGACTCTCGGCACGCGTGTAATGCTGCACCACAGTTGTTTTTTGTCGTCACGAGCGTTGTCGGTAGTACCTGTCGGACCAGCGCCCAGGATGTGAACGGATGAGGAGGGAGTCGGGAGGGAGTCGGGAGGTCTTCGTCGCTAAGTACAGCAGATATCCGCTTGCCGTCCTCGCAGAATCCAAAACCCAGACGGAGGAGAACAGAGGAGGGGATGATAGTTTTACTGTGTCTGTCAGTGACAATACTCATCACGGAGCCACAACGTCATCAGCTATGCTTTGTAGTGGTACGAAGGGGGTTTAGGGGCCGTCGCAGTTTTACTAAGTGCTGCACAAACAAAAGCTCTCCAATTGATTTTCGGGCCGGACCGCAAAGAAAAGCCCCCCCCGGCGCCGACCACATCCACAGCACATCATCTCTGCCAGCGCTGATTGATGTCAAGAGGTTGTTGTTTTTAATTGAAGCAAACGAGCGCTTAGGAAAAAAAAACCAAAAAAAAACAGGCCGCGTCCCGCCTCCTCGTTAGGGATTGGCTAACGTCCCTCTCGCTCTCTCTCTTTGGCTCCAAACGAGTTAGCTTATTAGCGGTGTGAAAAGCGACCCCCCCCCCCCCTCCCCGTCTGTCTCAGGATTTATGGTTTTGACCGGGCCTGCCTGCAAAGACAGTGCGAAGGCCGTGCCATTAGAGCCTGCAGCTGGAGGACATGAAAGAGAGCTCAACGTACAAATTAGGGGTGAAGGCAGGGTTAAAAACGGGAACGAGTGTTACTGCACCGCAGGAGGGATGCGGGGGCAGTTCAGGGTGTGATGGAGCGATCCAAGTCAAACAGCCACATCAGCATTTACATCTTCTAAATGTCTTGATTTGTAGAAAAACAACACAAAAAGAAACCTTCAAAGTCAGACCGGTCGCTCCTCTGCCTTAATGCACCTGATCAGATAGCATCAGTCCAAAAGGGCAACAAAGCCAAAGTGGACCGACGGGGGCGTAGACGGACTCCTAGGGGTCAGAGGTCGGGGCTCAGATTAGTGTTTCCACTGCTGCTCAGCGTTCTGTGTCCTCTGTTGTAACTCTGACCCAGACAACACAGATAACAGGCCCCCGGTTTGACACAGGCACACACCCAGCTCTGGTTACACACACACACACACACACACACACACACACACACACCTGACGCTGGCTGGTCCTCGCCTCCACAACAGGTGCTTTCAACGTGAAACCCAAAACCCCTCGGAGTGTGTCTGAGTAAAATGACGCGACCTGCTGCAGCCTCCCAGAGCCCACCCCCAGAGAGAGGGCCTGGGAGAGGGGGGGGAACGGAAGCAGGCGGAGGTGGGGCCAGACCAGGACCAGGACCAGACCCAGACCCAGACCCCGGGAACCTGCAACAGATGTCTGCAGCCCCGGCTACGTCTCCTCTGAGCTTTACAGCGTGGCGGTCAGGCACTCGCGCGGTCCAAAAAGGAAATGTGGACCGTTTCCTCGTGTTTTATAGCTGAAGGATACGACTTATTGTGTTGTAGGTGCTAGATTTCACATGTGGAGACTTGCAAGAAGGCGCACACACACCCCGTTCACACACACACAACACACACACACACACACACTCTTTTTCTCTGTCCCGTCAGTTCACACAGCCGTCCTCCTGTCTCGCCACTGACGAATGCCTTTCATCGGTGGACCCTGCCCTGTGACCTGCAGGGAAAGATACCGAGGTCACAGTCGGTCCTTTTTCTGTCGGTGACTCAATGCATGGCTCTGTCACACACACACACACACACACACACATACACACGCCTACCGCCCCCGTCGACCAAACTCACACCATAGACGCCCGGGACACATCTGTCTCAGATCTCTACCGCCACCACTCTCGCGTTACACGGAGCCAGACACAATGGGCCTCAACGCACCATTGACAGCCTCGACTTTCAGCGATGCTCTGTTGTTTCTTTATGGTCTGAAACTCCTGGAAGTCTTTGTATTGACTCTGACGCGGTCTTCTTCTGAGAAGCCAGGTCAGTCCCAGCAGCCTCTCTGGCGTTGCTCAGGCTGTCGGTGGCCTAAACAGGATGACCCCTCTAGCCGGGTGGGTCCATCTTTGACCTGTTTGGCATCAGTCTCAGCCCAGTGGCATAAACACACAAACAACCCCCCCTCTCTCTCTCTCAAAACCCCTCTACTACTAAAATGATGGCGCATTGCGGGGGACCAGCTCCCAGTTCAGTCTGGGGGGACCCTGAACTCGGCTCTCGGCGGGTCATTAAAAGACACATCAGTTCAGCAGCAGTCCAACAGCCCCTGCCGTCTGGTCAGCTCGGCCCTGAGCCAGCAGGAGCCCACAGTCAACAGCTGCAGCTCACAGCTGGGAGGAAGGAGACCAGATATGAAGAAAGAGGAAGACTCAGCAGACAAACAGCTGATAAAATGATACAAACTGACGTCAGTTTACAGAAACAGTGGGAAGAGAAGAAATCCAGGTTTGAATGCTTTCTGCAAAATGTTAGGTCTCTTGCTGTGAGCCAGCTGGGAGATGTAGTCCTCCCAGCGTGTCCTGGGTCTGCCCCAGGGTCTCCTCCCTACTAGTGTAAGGGTCAGAACGAAGGTTGACCGGTAAATTGCGAGCTTTTGTTTTGCTCTCTCAGCTCTCTCTCTCTCTCTACCACCACGGTCTGATACAGCACCCACATGACTCCAGTCCCTCTTACCTTCACCTGCGAATGAAACCCAAGATGCCTAAATTCCTCCACAGCTACCAAGGTATCACGGTATCTGGAGGGTGTCCAGATATCCTGTCTATAAATATCACAGTCCAGATCATGGTGGAGGGAGGGGGGTTTGTGTTCCCTTCTTATCCTGACCCCCAAAAAACAAGCCGCGATTCAAGAAGCCCCCCTGTGACAGCCTGAAAAACATGCGCAAGTACCTCACCTGGAACAGGGACAGGCCAACGTATTGTATGTTTGTGCTGTGTGTGTGTGTGTGTGTGTGTGTGCGTGCAGTGTTTGCTCTTGTGTGCGCTTGCGGTTAAGAGGTGGCCGGATGAACCAGTTCTGTCAGTGAGCTGCAGGCCGGGAGTGATGCGCACACTCCCAACACGCCTGCCTGCCCTCAACGCCGCTCCAGCACTGAGCACCGCGCTGCCAGTTTGTCACCTGAGCACATATGATTCCCTCTTCACCTGATATGACCTGACATCTCTCTCTCTCTCTCTCTCTCTCTCTCTCTCTCTCTCTCTCTCACGTCTGCCAGTGGCCTCAGGTATGTCTGACACTGTCCAAGGCAGCGGAGAAGATGATCTCGCCGCCATCGCGCCTGAAACGAATAACTTCAGTATGTCGGTTCCTGCTCTCCGGATCGAATGTTGTCGGTCTGTTTTTTTACCTTTGCCCCTCGTTGCAACAGACTCGACAACAACAGAGGGGGCGTGTCTGTTGATTGGCAGGCTGGCTGGTTAATTGGTTAATTGGCCTGTCTGGTATTTGTTAGCCAAATACTGTCACACGCAGTCAGGAGGACAAACACCCACGGGTTACCTCCGACTGGTCTTGCCACTTGTTCCTTGAACTTGTAGCTCCTCCTCTAGTGTTGATGTCACACACACACACTCATACAGCTACACACACACACACACACACACACACACTTACCAGTTAAACGGGGGGGGGGGGGTTGTTGGACGACTAACTAGCGTGACATTCTCTCTCTGACACGTCGGGCAAATATGTCGGATGTCCCCCTCTTCACCCTGTAAATCTTCCTCTCGCTCCTCCCCCCTTCCTCCTCGTCTCTCTCTCTCTCGTCTCCCTCTGCGACTCTTTTTGTCCTCCTTCCTCCCTCTCAGGTTTGTTCATGCGGCTGGTGAGAGTATGACCGGAATTTGACGAAGGCACGTTTTTTTTTTCCCCCAGCCATAACGCCAGTCTGTGTCTGTGAGGCGGGGTCTAGCCTGCAGGGCCTGACTGTCAATGTCGGCTGGAAACCCTCCTCAGAGCTAAGCTAACGGCTAAAGCAATGGGAAGCTTATCCTGTTGCTAATGCTGACGTGACACACACACATTGATGTCCTTGCTAAAAGATGCTCTTAAGGAGGCGTACTGTCTTCATTCAGGATTGTGGCAATGAAGAAAAGGGGAAGAGAGAGAATGGCGATAAGAGGAGGAGGGCTGGTCGTCGTGGTTTCCATCTCAGCTCTCTGGTACATTCGTTTTGACGAGGTCAGACATTCGCTCAATGCTTTCATAAGGTCGTCAACGGTCGTCATAGTTGATTTCATTAATTGGAGTAAAGGTTGAGCCACATACAAGCTGATTTTTCCTTCCAAAAAGTCTGCGTTTAAAGCCGGCGCTGCACGGGGCCTACCTGTTTTCCAGCCCCTCCCCCTTTTCCCCTCCCCCACCTCCTCTTCCTAAGAGTTACTGTTTGTGATTTTTCAAGTCTTTCTGCCCCCGAGGTTTTTTCTCTCTCTCTCTCTCACGTGTTAAAAAACAAACAAACTCAGGCATGTGCCACACACGCACAAGATAAATACGACACGCCGATCATCGGGCTGATAAGGCTGTCACACAGGAATGCATTGTGAAGGCTCGCTGCGTTGCTGGCACGCCGCCAGACGCTCAGGCGGGCCGGTCGGCTCGGTGCGCTGACACGTCTGTCTGTACGTGGCCGGGGGAGTCCGCCTCCTCCACCCCAGTTGTTTGTCACAGCAGTGTCGATAACGCTAATAAAGTTGTTTTTTAAACTTTTGATAAGCAACGGATTTTCATTCCATACGTGCGACGTCATCCGCTTTTACGTTTCTGCAAAAACGTTCAACTGCTGACTATTGCGTAACTCGGCTATTTCCACTACGAAGTGACACTGAAACCCTCTTAATACGTTTTTTTCCTGTTTTTTAAAAGTTGGCTCAACATCCCAATGAGCCATTACAACATCGCTTGGACAGATGGCCAACCAATAAACTTACGTTTTTATTAGCACCTCCTATGTACCGATGCCAACTGACTGACTGAAACAATGAGTCCTACCATCTCAGTCAGTGTGAGGCAAAAGACATCAATCAACAACAATATATTAGGGTGACTCCAGCGCTGCAATTTGCCCAGAACAGGTGTGCACTACCACAACATTCCTCACATCAAGCACAAACAAGGCAAGAGAGGAGGGGGGAGGGAAAGGGGGAGGATGGGGGGGGGGGGAGCAAAATGAAGGAATGAGCAAGAACAAGTGGGCCCTATGTAACCTCTCTCCCCCTCAGGGCCGAATCGTACACAGTGGGTTGTGGAGTTCATGTCGTAAAAACCCACTAGAATCAATACAATGTAAACCTGTTTTAACACACACACACACACACACACACACAGACACACACACACACACACACACACACACATGCAGAGCGGCAGTGTCCCACATGGTGCGCCACTTTAAAGAGGCCACTGAATTCAGTCTGGAGTGAGGGACGGGTCCCTCGGTTTAGTGGTGTGGTTCTGAGGAGCCCAAATCTCTGTTTCAAGTGTGCATTCGTGTGTGTGTGTGTGTGTGTGCATGTGCATGTGTGTGAGACCATATGTGCTCCAACAGTTAATCACACTGATGAGAGATGAGAGAGAGAGAGAAACAATGTGTGTGTTAGTAAAGAAGTGTGTGTTTGCTCCAGTGCGAGGATTCCTGAGGCAACCTGTAATATGAGGATCGATGCCTGCCTGTGTGTGTGTGTGTGTGTGTGTGTGTGTGTGTGTGCGTGTGCATTCTGCATGACGACAGTGTGTGCGCATCATGGAACACCCTTGTTTGCTCTACATTGTGTACTTTTAGGACAAAATATCAACAGTAACGCTCCATGCACACACACTCAAACACTGGCGGTGTTTTATGAACGTCAGTGTCGTGTGTGTGTGTGTGTGTGTGTGTGTGTGTGTGTGTATACGCATGTACACCTTATTACGTATTGAAAACGACACGGCTGGGGCGTGGCGAAGACGTCTCACCAGCCCGCAGGAGAGACGCAGGAAAAACAAACACGTACAGGATGTCGGCGTGTGTGTGTGAGCTTTGATGTTGAACCTCCAGGATTAAGGTAGAAGAGAACATGTGTACGTTGACGTGTACGTTGACATTGTGCGTGTTGACTTTGTGCCGAGTCTGGAGCTGCAGGGGTTGTATGGCAGTTAGTGAGAGTAGCAATGTGGGCCCAGGGGTGCTGGTGCTTGGTCTAGGTGTGTGTGTGTGTGTGTGTGTGTGTGTGTGTCTCCGTTACAGCTCACTGACATCTAGCGCAATACAGGCAGGATGGGGGTCAGGGGTCAGGTGGGGTGTGTAAGGTAGAGCAGCCTCCAACCATGACTCACAGACCCTCATATATACATATGAACACACACACACACACACACACACACACACACACACACGCTTATTTCTCCCATGACTCAATAACTTCAATAACCAGACAGGCATGTTAAACTCCCCCACCTCCTTCCTTCCTTCCTTCCTTCCTTCCTTACTTCCCCCCCCCCCTAATTCTGTAACCCTATACAACCATAGCATATCTATTAAATGCCGTGTGTGTGTGTGTGTGTGCGTGCGCTCAGGGGACTGCTCTTGTTCTTGTGCCAGCCATATAAAGAGGTTCAGGGTTGTGTGAAAAGACCCCATTGAGGAAGCAGTGTGTTGTGGTTAACACAGCAAGGATGGCCAAGTGTGTGTGGTTGGGCTTTCTGAACGCAACATGCTCACTGTGTGTGTGTGTGTGTGTGTGTGTGTTTGGGTATTATGACACGTGTCAAAACCTTGTGATGACGTCACTTATGATGCAATCTGAATTACGCAAGATAATCTGAACAGTGTTGTTGTATCATCGTAATATTGACACTCACCCAGTAACGACGTTCTCTCTCTCTTCTCTCACTCCTCCACTCTCCGGGGGGGGGGGGGTGCGGGGGAGGGGGGGGGTAGCTTCGTTGCCTCTTTGTCTGGAAAGAAAGCAACAACCTGTTAACCCGAAAACAAGTTGCAGTCTGTCTCTGTGTGTTCCGCGTCGCTCATGCCGCCACGGGCTAAACAGGAAGTGTCTTTTCTTTTTTAATTGTTTGGATTGCGGCGGCGTGCTGGCGGGCCGGGTGGCAGCACGAGGGAATGACAGAGCGGGAGGGAGAGAGAGAGAGAGAGGAATGCAGGCGGACCACTCTCCGCTCTGTCAGTTCCTTGTGCTGCGGTATCAGCCCATCACCCACGGCCTCAGAGAGTGTGTGTGTGTGTGTGTGTGTGTGTGTGTGTGTACACAAGAAGAAGATACAAGACTGACTGAAGTGTCAGCGTGAGGCGGCTGGGTGTTGAGCCGCCGTGTGTCGTCGTGTGTTTATATTATGATGGGCATGATAGCTCTCCCTAGCTAGCCCTACTTTTCTTTCTACTAACATCTGCAGGAGTCGACGCGACGGTCGTCACGGTAACGCCGACGGCTGTAATAGTCGCTCTGTTGCAGGAAGGGGAGACGACACTCTCGACTGCAGGAGCTCTCTTCAGGTCGCCGCACTTATAAAGGTCAAGCATCAGGAAATAGACAAGCTGACCTCTGAGGAAAACACAGCTTCTCTGTAGGGAGAAGAAAGGGACACAAATCTGTTCCTCCCCTTGTTGTTGTTGTTTTGTCAGGTGTGTGTGTGTTTGTTTGTGAGTGAGTGAGCCCTAAAGCCACCCAGAGCCCCCTAGAGCCACCTAGAGTCACCCAGAGCCACCCAGAGCCACCCAGAGTCACCTAGAGCCACCCAGAGTCACCCAGAGCCACCCAGAGCCACCTAGAGCCACCCAGAGCCACCCAGAGTCACCCAGAGTCACCCAGAGTCACCCAGAGCCCCCTAGAGCCACCCAGAGCCACCCAGAGTCACCCAGAGTCACCCAGAGTCACCCAGAGTCACCCAGAGTCACCCAGAGTCACCCAGAGCCACCCAGAGCCACCCAGAGCCACCTAGAGCCACCCAGAGTCACCCAGAGTCACCTAGAGCCACCCAGAGCCACCCAGAGCCACCCAGAGCCCCCTAGAGCCACCCAGAGCCACCTAGAGCCACCCAGAGTCACCCAGAGTCACCCAGAGTCACCCAGAGTCACCCAGAGCCACCCAGAGCCACCCAGAGCCACCCAGAGCCACCCAGAGCCACCCAGAGTCACCCAGAGTCACCCAGAGTCACCCAGAGTCACCCAGAGTCACCCAGAGTCACCCAGAGTCACCCAGAGCCACCCAGAGCCACCTAGAGCCACCTAGAGCCACCTAGAGCCACCCAGAGCCCCCTAGAGCCACCTAGAGCCACCTAGAGCCACCCAGAGCCCCCTAGAGCCACCTAGAGCCACCTAGAGCCACCTAGAGCCACCCAGAGCCCCCTAGAGCCACCCAGAGCCCCCTAGAGCCACCTAGAGCCACCCAGAGCCCCCCAGAGCCACCTAGAGCCGGCGACAGCTCTAATTATACGTGTCGTCACCAGTCAGCGCCTCATGTGACACGTCTGTGTTTTTAAGGATTAGCGTGTCATTAACCTCAATTAGCCACAGAGTGTGTGCGTGTGCGTGTGTGTGTGTGCGCGTGTGTGTGTGTGTGTGTGTGTGCTTGCTGCTCTGCGTAATTACCCCAGTAACTGTATTGAATTGTGTGTGTGTGGTTATGGGCTGGTCGGTTGGTTTTGGTGAAACCGAACACAAAGCAACCGCCTGATAGACGCTTCATTAGCGGGAGCCGCGTCTCCTCCTGGCGACAGATGTTCTCACTCTCTCACTTAATTGATGTTATGGATGCTCAGAAAACTAATTGGTTGAGGCAAAATATTTCTCTTTTTTTTTTCCCTCGTACATAAAAAAAATGTCCACGCACGTAATCCGGCATCAAACACACGAGACATTGGACCCACTCGGCCGGTATCTTTCCACTGCTGCCCGTGTTTGCCGGCCATACCTCGTATACCTGAGCCGTGAGTCAGCTCGTCGGCGGAGGCGTGGACAGAACGAGGACGCCTACCGAACTATGTGCTAAACCTGAAACCGCATGCTTACTTTGAATACACGCTCTGACTCACCCCGAGGCCTCAAACCACCGGGGAAAACGCAGCGCTGACTTCAAAACACAGACGACACCGTTTTTTGGCCCCGGTGGCTCGGCGGCTCGGTGGCCCTTTTCTGCACGCGTGTGTTTATTGGTCTGCGGGAGAGTTTTTGCACTGTTGCACTGTGTTAAGTCAGCATCTGTAATCACAGCAGAGGCGTGTGTGTGTGTGTGTGTGTGTGTGTGTGTGTGTGTGTGTGTGTATCCACGCATATGTGTGTGTGTGTGTGTGTGTGTGTGTGTGTGTGTGTGTCCTTCTGGGTTTATCCACGTGCATGCATCATTCTGTACAACCAAGAGGGTCCATGTGTGTTTTGTTAGTGTGTGTGTGTGTGTGTGTGTGTGTGTGTGCAGGGGGATGCAGCATGGTGAGCACATGCAGTGGCTGTCTCGCCTGTGTGTGTGTGTGTGTGTGTGTGTGTGTGTGTGTGTGTGTGTGTGTGTGTGTGTGTGTGTGTGTGTGTGTGTGTGTGTGTGTGTGTGTGTGTGTGTGTGTGTGTGTGCGCTGATCCCGCTGGTCAAGCAGCATCTTCACTGCTCGGTAAATATTTAGCCGTTAAAGTAGAACTCGGCATCCAAAACAAACACCGATCATCTCTCTTTCCTCGTGGGACAATACCGTCGACTAGACGCCTCGGTCCCGCCGGCTGTAGTTTCCACGTCCGTGAAATATCCGGTGTTCGATTTGACCGAGCACTTCCTCCTCCCCCTGTTTTTATTTCCTTTACTTTTATATCCACGTTTTCTCCCTCATTCCCTCATTCCCTTTTTTTAGAGCGCTGATACTTTTTCAGCCTTTTTTTTTCCCCGATCCACTATAATTTCCTCCCTCCTTCTGTTTTCATCTGTTAAACATAAATATCTCCTCTCCCTCCTCTCCCTCCTCTCCCTCCTCTCCCTCCTCTCCCTCCTCTCTTCCTACGCTTCTCCTCCTTCCCTCTCCCTTGTCATCTCTCTCCCGGAGCAAGTCTGGTGTTGATGTCAGAGCCGCTTTGTAGTGGCGGATGTCTCGCGCTGCCAACGACATGTCCAAATTACAGCTCGCGACATCAGGCCGTGCCCTGACCCCCGCTGAAGACGAGGGGGGAGGGGGGGGGGGGGAGAAGGGGGAGGAGTCACGGAGGACAAAGCTCAGATGTTTTGCTGGAGGTGTACTGCCTCGGGGGTTTGCTGCCGACTATGTAGCGGTGACGAGTCCTGACTTGTGGCACTGTCACCACCGTTTGACTGTTCGAGGTTTGGGTTGATAGGTGGTGACACGCGCACACACGCACACACACCTACGCACACACGCACACACACACACACACACACACACACACACACACTTGCTCTCTCTCAGGCTGCAGATAACAACACTATCTGTTTCGCTCTCTGTGACTGAAATAGACTTTAAGGAAAAAATGGACGAGGGCGGTCGTGTGTGTGTGTGTGTGTGTGTGTGTGTGTGTGTGTGTGTGTGTGTGTGTGTGTGTGTGTGTCGGCTTGTGTGTTCAACGTGTGTGTGTGTGTGTGTGTGTGTGTCTGAGTGTGCTTGTCACCGCTTGCTGTGACGAGCTAGCCCTATGACCCTTACTGGCCCTAAGGCAAGCAGGACACACACACACACACACACACACACACACACACACACACACACACACACACACACAGAGAGTGAGTACACACTCACACATCAGCCGTCTTATCGTCCGGTCCATAACTGGTACAATGTGAAGAGTTAATGTTCGTCTCGCTGCTTGTTTAAGTTTCTTTAGTCATTAAAGGATTGTGGGTAAATATTTGACCCTCTCCTCAAAGGGAGATCTGTCTTCCCTAGTTAGGTGGTGGCCAAACAGTGTGCGTGTGCGTGTGCGTGTGCGTGTGTGTGTGTGTGTGTGCGTGTGTGCGTGTGTTGCTGTGCCTCTACCCAGTGAGATCTGGTTCAAGGCTCATTTCCTAATTACAGTGCTGCCAGAGGTAATTACAACCTTAGATTAAGAGTCGTTTCTCTTTTTTTATGGCCTCACTGAAATGCGGCAATTTGTGGTGGCTTTCTGGGATGAGCACCCTCCCTCTCAATCTCCCTCTCTCTCTCTCTCTCTCTCTCTCTCTCTCTCACTCCTTCTCTTTCACGTCATTTTGGAATTTCGGGGATTTTTTTTTTACTTTACAGATTTTTCCGAACACAGTGAGAAGGTTATAAAGTAGTGAAGGAGAAAGGTACGGAGGGAAGTCTTTCAGAGGGTCATCTACCGAAAGCTGGCGTGTGTGTGTGTGTGTGTGTGTGTGTGTGTGTGTGTGTGTGTGTGTGTGCGCATGCATGTGTGCGCGTGCGCGTCAGTTATTTGGGGTTTTGCCGGGGCTCTCCAAGCTCTCAGATCCCTTCGCATGTGCGTGTATATTTATGCAGGGTTTTGAAGTGGCTCTTCTGAACGCATCATTTGGCTGCATCGGCGAGCTCTTCTTCAATTTAGCTTGGCAGGCGTGCGGAGCTGGGGTTGGCCTGCGCATACCGCCGGGTCAGCGCTGATGTGTGAGCGAGGCTGAGGCCCTTTTGAAGCCCGGGGGGGTTTTATTTAAGACGCCCGTCCGAGAGAGCGAGCCGCCGGACCCCGGGGGGAGACGCCTGGTGAGGGGGGGGGGGGGGGGGGGAGGGGCATGTTGAAGCCATTAGGTTCTGATGGAGGAGGCAACCCAGCTCAGATCGACTCTCTCTCTCTCTCTCACACACACACACACACACAGAGTCCAGCTTTCTGCCCTGTTGAATCCCCTCTCCCCGCCTGCTGCGTGACTGCCCCCTCACCCGTCCTCCCCTCCTCCTCCTCCCTCCCCCGCTCCCCCTCCCCAGGCCTCCTCGCCTCAGCACCTGACTTTTAACCCTCTAATCCCCTCTGCGGCGGAGGGCGGGATGCTTCAGACACCGCCGCTAATTGGCGTGAAGGGGAGACGCGGTGGTACAACATGGAGGAAGAGAGCGGCAACAAGGACAAAAAACAGACGCGACAAGCAGCAGTAAAACATCCAACAGTCGTTTCAGTCATTTGACATATTTGCCAAAACTGATCCGCAGGCCTATTTAGACATCATCATCGTTTCCTCTCCGAGCTGCTTGGCTCCCCAGATAATGAAACGACAGCCCCGATTTATCTGAAGGAGCTGAAATTACAGGGCTGACACAACGTTTTGGTAACCAGACGCTGGATGGGGACCCGAGGTCCCGACAACGCCGATCACTTACAACAGCGCGGCTAAACGGCTGCGACAGACGGCGGAGAAGGGGAGAGGAGCAGCGTGAGCGCGCTAGCTAGCTTGTTGTTGTTGTTTTTTTTGTGCCCAGGGAACTACGATGCTAAGATGATGTTTTCAGGAAAGGGACAATAGGCGTGTGTGTTTGTGTGTGTGTGTGTGTAACTTTGGTCATGCCTCACGTCCATAGAAAGACAGTTAAGGGAAGGAAAGGGGGCACAGATCATCCACCCAATGTGTACATGTGTTTGACTTAATACACACTACACACACACACACACACACACACACACACACACACACACACACACACACACACACACACACACACACACACACACACGACAGTGCCTCAATACGTTAGGCAACACTTTGCCAGGGAACACACTCCGACGCCACCTTGCTTGAACCTAACAGGTGGAGAGATGTGCTTGTCTTGTCCGTCCCCACTTCCTACTTCCTGTACTCCCTCGCCTTCTTTCTCTCGCCGTTCTCTCGCACGCCATTCGCCGCCTCAGACATCTTCAAGCCACCTCGCCGTGTGTCTCGGCGCCGGACGAGTGACTGCGCAAACGCGGCTGGATAGCGAACGCCCCCCCCACCACCACCACCACCCCACCAGCAGACCGCTAGGAGTCAGAGCGTCTTCATCTCCGAGGGCCTCGCGTGTAGAAAGTAACTGCACTGTTTTGCACGCCTCGCCATGTCGACCCCATGATGCCCACAACAGCCCTCTTGTACTGTAAGTGTTACAGTCTGGCGGCAGCAGCAGCAGCAGCAGCGGTACCCTGAAAGCACCCCCACATTAGCGCGGGGGTAATTGGACTCCTGTGGCTGTTCGGCGCTGCCTGGTAGCCTAATATAAACCAATTACAGCCATTACGTGCTGTCAGTGACTCGGCGGCTTCTCCTGCAGCACGCTGACGGGCTGCGGAAATGAGGATTGAGCCGTAACACCGGTGTAGAGGTTAATAACGGGTTATTGGAGGAGTTAACGGCGCCTGTTTTGCCCCGGGTGGGTGGTGGGGGGGGGGGGGGTTGGCTGTTTGTTGGGACGTGCAAAAGCTGCTAATCTGGCTGGAAGCTGGAGGGATCGTGGTCAGAAGACTGATCTTACATGTGCAATATGGAATAAAGCGTTTCAGGCAGAAAAACAAGTCTGACTACGCTTTGATGAGAGATTCCCAAAGTGGGGTTTGGGGACCACCAGCGGTCCCCCGGGGGTCCTCGGCACAACTATTGTGGGTTAGCGCAACGAGAGCGTGCACAACGACGACTGCGCTTCGATCCGAGGCTTTCACCCCAACTACTGCCCAGACAGTTATGTCATTCTGTGAGAGGTTATATCCGAGAAGAAATGTCTTCTCGAGTTGGGCTGGTTGGTGCACCGTTTTGGATGCGCTGTGACCTCTAGTTTGTAGTTTCTAGTTTGACCTCTAGCAGAGATTGGTGTAGACTTGTTGAGTAATGGAGGTTTGGTTTATTAGCGGTCTAGGTCGGTCTATAGGAGATTTACTCTTTCAGGAATTTGACCTCAGTGGCATGTGGGACTTGAACGCCCCGCTAACAGGAACTGATTTCTCTCTTGATTTCTACTTTCTTTCTATTTCACATGTGAGCGAGTGTTTGATCCAGTTTGGCCTCTCCGCTGCACTTCCTTCATCTGAAAATCTAATTACTGAGTTGTTGGATTTTTACACACGGCTTTCTATTTTAATCGCAGTGAAATATCCTTTTTAGAAACTGTAACAAGGAGTGCCCACCTGCTGACGCTTGAGTGACGCATCCCAAGCATGCCTATGATGAAATCTTTGTCCCCTCCTGTAAAGGCGACACACACCTGAGTGTTTGATCGAAAGCGTTTGTGTTGGCAGCTTGGTCAGGAGTTATTTCATTAGAGTCGAGAGAGTTTTTGTTACAAGCAAGCTCGTAAAACCAAATCCACAGAAAATCGTGTAAATGGATGGGCGTCGATTGAATATGCCAAAGTACGGCACTCGCCATCGTCCAAATTTGATATGTGTAGTTTTTATTATAACAATGAAGAGCAAATATCAAGCAATTTATTTGGAAGACAAATATTTTTTTTAAATCACACCAGAAGAGTTCTTTCTAAGCTGATAGTTTGGTGACATCTAAGAATTTATGACATTAACCAAATAAAAATATCATCCTGTCTGTGATCAATCACCAAAATCGATAGACTCGGGTTTGGAAGTTAAATATTGTCAAATGACTTATCTTAACGTCTTCGTCGGATAAATTGGTGCTTTTTCCTGCACGCTGAAACTCGGTGTCTGCCCTACTCGGCTTCTACTCCGCAGTGGGCCGTCCCCTGTAAACACGGGCCGGTGCGGTCTAGACGCTCGGCTCTGCCCCGCGTGCAGCACTGCGTCCCGCGGTCCAACACTTCACCGAAAACCAGTTTCATAACCTGTTTCACTGCCGCGGCGCTGGTTCCGTTCGCTCCAGTTTACGCGTTTCTGAACAGCAGGAGACTTTGTTTAACGTCTTTATCTTGTGATCTATACGTGTTGTCTTGTGTTGGATACGAACCGAGCTGTAGCAAATGAATTTGACAGCGTTAAAGTTGACTTCCAGGGGATTGTGTAGTTAACCCCTTAATAACTGAACCTATAATACATTTTAAAAGGATGCTATATATCTATTACAGCAGAATTAATAAATAAAGGGACATTAGGGGTATTATAGTGATAAAACCAATACCACCACGTGCCTTAATGTCACTATAAACTCACTATTGAGAACAGGATAACACTATAGGAGTATTATAGTGATTTTTCGTTGCGAGTTACTCAGCGCTCCTGTCACACAGGGCAAAAACACAACTTTGGTAAGCGGCGTTGGTGTCTTGGTTATGTTATTAAAACCAATATGACCCTGGTAAACTGCTGGCTGTGTTTGGGTTTGGATTTGTTCTTAAGAGTTTTATTAAACATGTTCCTAATTCTATTCCCAGACCCAAACTGCATACTGTCAACATAACCCTGCCGCCCCACTTCACGCGCTCCATGTGACCCTGCACTCAGCGAGGAAGCCGAAAGACATTGTAAAACATTAAACGTTGTACAATTTTTTTTTTCAAAACAGCCGCATTTTATTGACCGAAGAAGGGAAATCTTACCTTTCCGTCTGGAAAGTTCAAGCTTTGGGCGCACTCGGTAATCTCTTGCGCTCTGCGGTTTTTATCCAACCGGAGGAGTTAACAGAAATAACTCGAGCTCCTTTTTAGTTTTCCGCTTTTTTTGCGCTCTGTCAAAAAAAGGTTTCTCCGAACAGCACGAGCCCTGTACCGGTCCTCATCAAATCCTTAGAGAGGCTCGACAGACCTCCACGTCAAGGAATGCGCTCAAGTGCTGCCTCCCTGGACAAAAAGCGCCTTATTGGTGAGCACAGGGGAGAGTTTAAAAGCGGAGGGATGGGGTGGGAGGGGCGGGGCGAGGCGCACCGCACCAGCGCGCGCTCCCCCTGCACGGGCTGCACACTGCAACGCTCACCTTGCAATTTGGCCGCGTGCTAAGGAGAGAAATCCTATAACCTCTTTTCAGTTTCACTATATCTTAACACGTACCTGCGCGACCTGTTTTATACTGTTTCCGCATTAAGGGTAGAAGTCTCAGGTGCCGGTGTGTGCCCTTTTCTTGGTAATGAATACTTTTGCTTTTTTACAAATATGGATTTTATATCTCATTCAGGTGAAGCTCTTCTCCAGCTACAAAGATAGATAGATAGATAGATAGATAGATAGATAGATAGATCTGCACTATGATTTTATTGTGTTTTTATTGTATTTTATATGTTCTTTTTAAATCACATGTGAATTGCCTTGAATAAACTTGATTGATTGATTGAACCTGTGACATTCAGGTTACATGACAGTCCTTCTAACCACTACGGCCAAACTTCTGCCTAATTAGTTGCCTAATTAGCCCTTAGTTGTTTGGGCTTGGGAAATATATCTGGTAAATACTAATTCTCTCTATTAATTGAGTGTGTGAATCATGTGTTATTATTTTTATCCCTCTGTCAATCACCGTGACAGTGCACATGGTCGCCTGATTCACGGAGCCATCTTCAAGCTGAGGAAGCTATTGAATGCTTCCTGCCGCCGGTGACAAACTACCCGTCGGCAGCTGGCAGCCTATTTAAGTGTCAGCCAGAACGGTTAGGTCCCGGCGAGGTGCAGTAAGCCGATAGCCCTCGGGGGTCCGTGTCACCTCCGATATGTACTTTTAGCCACATGCCTCAGAATTAGCCATAAGTGGACAAACATAGGATATGGCTTCACCCGTCTCGCGCTGGCGAAATACTGTTGGAGCTACGATATACTAAAAGAAAAAACCCAGCTTGTGTACACTGCTGTTATTATGTCCCCCCCTAACAGTTTGACCTATACGTGTGCTTTCCAGAGCTGCTGTATTCTCCACTTGCTGACTTGCTGTAAAAAAAAAAATAAATAAATAAATAATTGAAGTCAGGCCAAATTTCCCCCCTTGTGTATTTACGGTGATGTCACTCACCCCTTGTGCTGGAGGTGTCGAAACCCCAGCAAGGGCAAGATTCAACAAACAGAGCTCTCTCTCTCTCTCTCTCTCTCTCTCTCTCTCTCTCTCTCTCTCTCTCTCTCTGGCTCGCACGTGTCCCTGGAAGCCACGCCCACCCCCTGTGTCCTACTGGAGAAGGGACACTCTTGCGCCCTTATGTATTTTGTACAGTTTACTTTTTGATAGTAGTCTCCACTCAGTCGCTGACTCACGCCCCTCTCTCTCTCTCTCTCTCTCTCTCTCTCTCTCTCTCTCTCCCCCTCTCTCCCTCCTTCAGCTCCTGTAAGAGTTATTATCCATGCAACACACACGGTACCATCTGCAAGACATTACAGCAAATTGCAGGAATAGAGAAACGATTTCACGCATGTCCCGCAGGGTCCAGATGTCGTCCCGTAGTCGCGGCCGCAACCGAGTTTTTACGCGTCCGTAAGAAATAAATCTTCCCTCTACAGCTGTATTTTATCACATCCACGCAGATACACATGTACAACGCTCTCTCTCTCTCTCGCTGTGTGTGTGTGTGTGTGTGTGTGCTGAGGTCATCCAGGTACATTACAGGGTGAGTTATTTATCTTCGTCGTCTGGCCTGTGTGTGTTGGACGAGAGGAGGGCCAGGGCGAGTCCAGGTACTCGTAAGGACTCACCTCCAGACTGGCGGCTGGCTGCTCTCACTCTGTCCAGGCTGGTCTGCTGCTTTAGGATCACAGCCAACCGCTGAACACACACACACACACACACACACACACACACACACACACACACACACACACACACACACACACACATTCACACTTCCACACATAATGATTCCCTCTTGAAGTCATCATTTAGGGTCTCTATTAATAATCCCTTCCACTCCTTTCTACTGTTAGACGTCCCCGAATGGAAAGGGCCTCCTTCCTTCTGTAGCCTCGCATTAAGATCCGTCCGTGGGCGTTTGGCCGGCGGGGTAACTCACCGTGTCGTGGTAAATCACCGTGTCGTGGTAAATCACCGCGTCGTGGCTACATGTTCCGTCAGCACGTCGGGCTTCCTAATCATCTTGGCTCGGTGAGAGACGGTCGAGGCGGGAATCCGGCCCGTTCCGTAACACCGCCCAGGGGAACCAGTAAAACGCTGGCCCGGGACCCGGCCCGCCCGCTGAGGCGAGAGACACTTAGCGGCACCATGCTGGGGCTTCCTGCAGGGCGGCGCCCTTCTTCCTTCAGGCTTTTCTCACTTTGTTTTTTTTTCCAGGAATGGCTTTTTTTTTTTAAATTTCTTTTCCTTGCCCCTACTCTACCACTTCACTGGTACTCTTTCTTAGTATTTTCCTTTTCGTGCTCCGTGTGTACTATGCATGTACTATGTGTACTCCGGGTGATATGTTGTGTGTGTATCTAGTCAGGGGTGTGCAGAAAAAGAATGTCACTGCATGCATGTGTATGTGACGGTTAGAGTTCATCCATGAACATGAACCTGTTTCTTCCTAATACTCTGAAGTATTTCATCAACGAGACTCGTAGACCCACCCTGGTTAACTGGCTCCTCATCCTCTTTGTCTTTTGGCTCTTTCATTTTGCCCATTTTATCACGTGTTTTCTCTGGGTAAATACTGTATATTTACAAGTATATATCAGAGCTATAATAGTTTCTGTATGTGTTTTCGAGTTTTTTTCAATGCATTTCTAACGGATGCATTTCTTTGTTCCTGCTTTTTGTGCTCCCGGTCACTTCCTGGTCCTTGCCTGCCTGCTGTACACGGTGTGTACTTTGCTCTACAGTGTGTATATACAGTGCGTGTTATAGGTTTGTCCTCCCAACCCCTAAGACCTACCACCACATGACCTCCCCGGCCCAGGGAGACACCCAGTCATGGGATAAACCCAGACCACCATCTGAGGCCTAGCTGTCTTCTGGCTGCACAATCCCACCCTCTGTGCGCCTCCGTAGACGTCCATAGGTCTGCTCAGGAGAACGAGTGTGTCTCTCTCGGTCTGAGGTCTGTGTGTCTACGTCTCTCTCTCGGTCTGAGGTCTTTTTTTTTTTTTTGTCTGCAACATGCCTGTGGGTTTCACTTTTCCAAGAGGAAACGGGGAGTTCACCGGACAGGGCCAGTTATTGCCGAAGGAGGAAAAGAAGCGGGTGGGCGATGGGGAAGAGTGTCAAGAGATAGAGAGTGGGGTTTTAAAGGTGCAGTTCACCCCCGAAAACGACAATACGCTCCTTATCAACTCGCCCCCCCCCCCCCCCATGTCGCCCCCCCCCCCCCATGTACGACCACCAAACCCACAGCGAGCTAGCGCCAGGAGATCCATCTCAGCCGTTTCCCAAAATATTGAAGTTAACAGCTCCAAAAAAAGCACACATTGTCCATCATGTAAAAAGATAGCCCCATTAACTCCAACTGGCTGTGGGTTTGGTGGTCCTGCGAGCTGACATGGGAGTTGATAATGACCGGGTTGTCGTTTTTGAGGTGAACTCTTCCTTTTAATATCCCTTAAACAAAGAGGAACACAATCACAGCGAGGGGGAGAGAGAGAGAGAGAGAGTCGGGGGGGGTGTTTTTGGGAATCCCTCGATGCTCTCCCGTCGTGGACAGCCTGGGAAACCGTCATCCCGGGTTATGCTCTGATAGAGTTCAACCCCCCCCCCTGGTCCTCCTCACCCTCCCAGCCTCTCTCTCTGGTTAATTGGTAGGGAGGGAGAGAGAGACGATCGAAGCAGAAGTTGTCACTATTGTGTGTGAGAACAAACTCGTAACGCTGTCAAACGCACCGGATCAGATAAAAGCATCAAATATTGACTCTTCCCACCTGGTCCCGTTATAAGTTAATCCCTCCCCTCGTAAAGCTGTCGTCCCCGGAGGAAGCTCTTCGTACAGTACGCTGTAAATACAAGCGGCCATTTTTATTATCTTGTTTATCCAGTTCGGGTTAATCGGACCGGCGGCGGCTCGTATAGGAGACCCGTGACCCAAAGTGAACTTCAATTCAGGGTGCAGAGGGGGGCTCGTCTGAAATCTCCCATGTTGCCCTTTCTCACCATTTGTCTGTCAGCAGGTCAGAGGGGCTGTGGTGATGAACGCAGGCAGACGCTCATCATATGGAAGATTTCCTGTGTGTCGCCTTGTTTATTGTTTTGTTTGTGTGCTTTTTTTTAATTTTTTGGATCACTTTGTCATTTCTCCACGGTCCTGTCATGGAGCTTTAGCATCATTGGAGCAAGCTGAGAGCTCTTTGCTAGTTAGGCGCAACATGAAAAGGCCCTCAGGCTCAAGACGACCTCAAGAATCCCGCGCGCCAGAGAATTAGCGATCCTCGGCAACGGGCCCGATCACACGGAAACCTAGGAAGGTCGGCCCGTAGTTCACCACGAGGTTTACTAGCCTGTTGACTGTGTAGGCACTTCACAGTTATGAGAGCCAGACAGACAGACAGGCAGACAGACAGACAGGCAGGCAGACAGACAGCACAGCTGGGCCACGCATGCCTCTGAGCCGGACCAGCCATTACTGCTCATTTGCTGTTGAAAGGAAGAATCCCCCATGAAAACCATGCTGGGTTCACCGACTCCTATTATCCACTTGATTGAAAACATCCTTCCCTTTTTTGCAATATTTTTATTTTTTTGATATCCAGTTAGTCATCAAAGCTTCTTCAACGAGACACATGTGGGCGCTGTGATAGCCGTGGCATCCTGCGATTGTGGACACGGCAGTCACAGTGTGTTATCTGTGAGAGGGAGAGAGAGAGAGGGGGGAGGGAGGGAGGGAGGGGGAGGTTTAGGCAGATAGCAGAGGAGAGAGTGCAGAAGAGGGTCGAAGGGGTGAGACACAAGGGTGAAGAGTTTGGGTTGAGGGGGGCGTGTCAGTGACCTCCGGTTGCTAGGTTACGATGGGGGGGTCATCCAGAAGTGGCGTTTTCCCATGATAGTCGAGGAACAGCACACAACTATTACTTCTACTCTCTTTGCTTCTTTTCTGTCTGTCTCTCTGCCTGTCTCTCTCTCTGTCTGTCTCTCTGTCTCTCTGCCTGTCTGTCTGTCTGTCTGTCTGTCTGTCTGTCTGTCTGTCTGTCTGTCTGTCTCTCTGTCTGTCTGTCTCTCTGCCTATCTCTCTCTCTGTCTGTCTCTCTGTCTCTCTGCCTGTCTGTCTGTCTGTCTGTCTGTCTGTGTCTGTCTGTCTGTCTCTGTCTGTCTGTCTGTCTGTCTGTCTGTCTGTCTCTCTCTCTGTCTCTGTCTGTCTCTCTGTCTCTGTCTGTCTATCTGTCTATCTCTGACTGTCTGTCTGTGTATCTCTCTGTCTCTGTCTGTGTCTGTCTGTCTGTCTGTCTATCTATCGCTGTCTGTCTGTCTGTCTCTCTCAATTGAAATGTTTTGCCAAAGCATCTTGACTAAAACTTCACTCGTGAAGATGAAGTCTCTCCATCACCCCCCTCCTCCTCCTCCTCCTCCTCCTCCTTCCCTCTCCCCTCACTTCCTTCTCTCCCTTCCTCCCTTGTTTACTTGTTTACTCCTCCCCCCCTCTACCTCTCAGTCTTCTTCTCTGTCTGCACCTTGGTATGTCAGGTATTGAGTAACAGCAGCATGCCTGTGGTGTGATGCAGGAGGCGGAGCTGCAGCTCAGCTATGTTCGCTATGTTTCGGTCCAGAGCAGAAGCTGTCCCGGCGGTATGAGAGGAACTAGGCCAGCAGGTCCCGTCTGGCGGCCCGGTGCCGGCTGTCACATGTACAATATGTACAATGTACAATATGATGAAGGAGGCGACGGTGCACGCTGTGGTGACACCCACACAAACGTGCACACACACACACACACACTTTGAACTTGTTATAGTGAAAGAAACATCTTTGTTCTCTACATTTTACTTTTTTGTTTGTTATAATAATAATAATAATCTTTATTTCTATAGCACCTTTCATACAAGAGTTGCAGCCCAAAGTGCTTCACAGTAAAATAGATATAAAATAGACAATAAAATAGATAAATTCAGTAAAATCAGTAGACAAAAATTTGTTATTCAGTAAAATCAGTATAAATCAATATAAAATCAGACGCCTATAAAGGACGGAGTTACTGGAATGCTTGCTAAAAAAGGTTTTGAGCTTATTTTTAAAAATGTCTAGCGAGTTCACTTTTTTTTTTTCTTCGTCTTCTTGAGCTTCATCAGCCTCTGTTTGCACATTCTCCTATTTTCTTGATACCATATAAATAAACTAAAATATATATTGAGAGCCGAATCATTTTTAATATAAAAAATAAATGTAAATCTGTTCCCTGAAGTCCTGAGCAGCAAGTCGGCGTGAAAACAAAGAGTCTTATCAGAGTCAGACCCCGGATCAGTCAGACCCCCCCCCCCCCCCCCGCCCGCCCCCCCCGTCCCCATGTGGTCTTATCAGTCACATGGTGCGGTGGGAGCGTGCCGAGCTGCACGGACGCCCCGCGGCACGGCACCGAGGTCGTGCCCAAAGACTCCCAACTCTGCAAACACATACACGGAGCATGCACGCACAGCATTATGGGTAATCTCTTCAAAAATCGCCGTAGCCCAGTGCTCCTTTCTTTTCCCAGCCGCCGCTGCTCTCGTCTCGTTTCCTGCGTCCTCCGTGATGTGAGCTCACCTCTTCCGGCGGGATGCTGCGCCGCCACATGTTTTGGTATCCCATGATCCCTCGGTGCCCGTCCTGCAGACTGTGTGGTCTCGACCGGCTGTATTGTTTCCAAACTGCTGTGGCGCCGCTTCTTGCCCTTCTGCATTTGTGATTTGTGTCTCTCTCTCTGTGTGTTGTGTGCTCTCTTTTTATTATCTGGCGTTACGAGACCACGCTCTCTTTGCCAGGCGATCGTGGTGCGATTTTTTTTTTTGCTCCGAATTTGCGACGGACGAGGAGGAGGCGTCGGGGGGGGAGGGCGGGAGGAGAGGTCAAAGGGGAAAGGGAGAGTCGGGATAAACGGACGGACGGAAAAGAAAACCTTGTCGTGTCCTATCTCTCGTCCCGGTGTAACCCGATGCGGCGTGCGTGCCGCTCATCTGCTGTGTTAACAAATGGCCTCGCGAGCCGCCTCGTCACGCAGCGGTGGGAAAGGGCCCCGGGGCCCCGCGAGGCTGGATGTGGGCTTGTAAACGTCTGGTCAGCACCACGCGTTTGGTGAGAGGCGGCGGTTCACTGGAGGGGTGTGTGTGTGTGTGTGTGTGTGTGTGTGTGTGTGTGTGTGTGTGTGTGTGTGTGTGCGTTAATACAGTTCAATACAGTTTACAGTCTGGAGAGGTTTCGGCGCTTTATGACCGGAATACCAAACTGTGCATTAGCAACGTCTACTCTGTATGGGTGGTCACAAACCGTGGTCTCCCCTCTGACCGCGATTCAGACGAAGACATCGGTGGAAAAATGAGAAGAAATTGTGCGTGTGTGTGTGCGTGTGTGTGTGTGTGTGCGTGTGTGTGAGGATGTGTGAGGATGTGTGTGTGAGGGTTGGAAAGTACTGGCAGTAATAGGAGTCGATCTTAGTAGTTTCGGCTCATCCCCGGAGTCAAGGCTATTCTCTCTCTCTCTCTCTCTCTCTCTCTCTCTCTCTCTCTCTCTCTCTCTCTCTCTCTCTCTCTCTCTCTCTCCTAGCTCTGAACACACACACACACACACACACACACATAATTGAAACGTTTTGATTTACTGCATGCTTGTGATAGCATCTTATCTCTTACTTCTCTCTCTCTCTCTCTCGTGATGTCTTTCTCTCCCGCCCCTCCCCCCTTAATCTCTCTTCTAGTAAATCTACTCTATTCTGCGAGGTATTTATTAGGGCTTTATTGTGCATCTCCCAGCTTTTGCTCATTAAAACGGTTGATTTAGTGTGGACGTGTTGAAGCGCAGAGTGGTTTCGCTGTCCATAAAACACAGGTTCCCATAGGCAGTCTGTCCACCCAGGACCAAGGGGGAAAGGTAAGGCCCGGGCCTGGCTGGGGCCTGGGGCCTGGCTGGGGCCCGGGCCTGGCTGGGCCTGGGGCGAGGCTGGGGCCCGGGCCTGGCTGGGGCCTGGGGCGAGGCTGGGGTGTTGAAATCGGTTCGTTGAGGCCTAAATGACGTTGGGAGACGAGGAATGAAATCTAGTGGAGTGTCGAAACTAAACTAAACTAAACTATAACCGTTGTTTCGTCATTTTCATGCCTTCACTTGAACTGAAGGGTGTTTAGAGAGTGTATACATTTCAGGACCTTTACAAACAAATACTTTAATCTTAACTCTTTTTAAAGTTTTGCTTTTTGGAAACACAAGGTTTCCATTTGTCATTTGTCACACACGTGCTCAGGCTTGGACATGTTTTTTTTTCCGAGGTGGGGAGAGGGAGAAAGATGAGAGGAGTGGATAAGAGTGATAAAGTGGCATTTTAGATGGACCAAAAAGAACAAGTGAGGACACGCAGTCGCAGTGGGCGTGTGTGTGTGTGTGTGTGTGTGTGTGTGCGTGTGTGTGAGTTCGCCAGATGAGTCAGATGAGTCAGATCCCTGAGTTGAGAGACCCTCTGATAAACGTGGCTCTGGCAGATAAAGCAGAGCAGGAAGATACTGCAATCGGACGTCGATCACTCAGCACATAAAGCCACTTTGTTGAGTTCCTCGAGACGCTTTTTTTTCCGGCTCTAGTTGAAGAAAAAGAGAAAAAAAAAAGTTTGAGTTGTTTAGGGTTTCTATTTCTCTCTTTATTTGTCTTGTTCTCTCTCTCCCCTCTCATTTGTCACACACGTTCTCAGGCTCGCAGGGAAAACAAATATTAAACAGTAATGTTTTGTGTCAGTAAATTACTGGGTTTTATGGTTCTAGCATTTCCAATAACTCTGCCTTGGCTGTCCATGAAGGAAAGTCTCACAGACACAAACACACGCACACACGCACACACACACACACACTCACACACTGGAGCAAGTATGTCCTACCACAGGCTTGAATCCTCCAAAATGTGAGCTTTGGTAGGAGGTCAAGGACGGCCATTATTTAGGGGGAACATTGGTGGACGGTTGGAGCAGCATTGGTACTCCTCCCCCCGCCCCCCCCAGCAGGGGTCCCGGGGGGGTCATGTGACGTGACCGGAACCGGCGGGCCCCGGTCGTCGGTCTGTAAACGGCCGGTGTCCGTTTTGAGATTCGGGCCACGGTCGGTTTAGCTGGACGGGATTTTAACGGCGCTGTAAGTCTTTCATCGAGACGGTTATTGGAGGATTGTGTTTTTAAAGGAGGCTTTATTGGGTGGCGCGGTGTGTGTGTGTGTGTGTGTGTGTGTGTGTGTGTGTGTGTGTGTGTGTGTGTGTGTGTGTGTGTGTGTGTGTGTGTGTGTGTGTGTGTGTGTGTGTGTGAGACACCGTAGGAAAGTGGAGCAGGACTGACATCATCTTCAGGACCGACCGACTCCCTGGACCCGGGTCAAGGCCGAGCAGGAGCGTCTGTTTCTCCGTCTGCAACCGCGACGAGAACCGGACGCCCCGCAGCAGAGAGGGGTCGTTCTGGTCGCGACCCCCTCTCCCCTCTCCCGTCCCCTCTCCCCCCTTTTCTCCCCCATGCCCCATCCATCCCGCTCTCTGCTCCTCTCCGTGGCCCCGGTGGTTCCCAGGCCCCCGCTGACAGGTCGTTTCACGGTCATCTGGCCCCCGGGGCCCCTTGATGCTGATCTCTGGGGTTAACGTGGAACGCTTTCTCTCTTCCGGGTCTCTCTCCGCTCGCCGAGGCCCACCGACGAGCACGCCAGCTGGACTTCAGAGACCCGGACCCGCACCTCGAACACCGCAGGCTCAAGCCCACATCTAGATGAACTCAACGTCTGCCAACAAGCTCAAGGTCGACTTACTTGTATTAAAAAGATTGATCTGTTTACCTTTCAAGAAGCCTTCGTCAGTCTGTACACCCCCGACACCCCCGTGCCCACCCACATCCTCCCTCCCCTCCTCCCCCTCCTCCTCCCCCTCCTCAGCCCTCCCAGCTGACGGGTCTATGGGGAGATTCCCTGCCAGTTTACGACCAGTGACCTGGCTGCTTTATAGCTCTGTGAGCCCGTCTGGCCCAGGTAGCAGCACATTTATAGGTCTGCTGTGTGTGTGTGTGTGTGTGTGTGTGTGTGTGTGTGTGTGTTTCTGGTGTGTGTGTGTGTGTGTGTGTGTAGGCATGCAGGAGTGTGTGCCAGTAACTGTGGAGATGAGCTTCTAATGACTCCTATTTGTCTGAGATAAATAGAACCGTGTGTGTGTGTGTGTGTGTGTGTGTGTGTGTGTGTGTTATACTCCTGCATACTCTCTGCCCGGCTGGTACAAGCCTCTCTCTCTCCTCTCTCTCTCTCTCTCTCTCTCTCTCTCTCTCTCTCTCCCTCGTTAAAATATTTAGGTTTTTTATTTCTCATGTCAACATCGTGCAGAACCGACCAGAACAGAGCCGCTGTCAGAGGATGCGGTCGGCCGGCCTGTGTGCTAAGTTGTGTCGTGTCTTAACTGCGTGTTGTTGTGTTGTTGTGTTGTTGTGTGTTGTGTTGTTGTGTGTTGTGTTGTGTGTTGCATACTTGGTCCTTGGAAGTGGATGATATGTGGCAGGCACCGCTGAGTGCATTATGGACTCGCTTATTAGGGGCTAGTAGCCGGCATTGTTCCCCCTGCAGGGAGGGCTTAGCCGAGCGATGTGCGGTGCTGGCGGGAGATGCCGGTGTCTGTGTGAAGACAGAGCTGTACCGATGACAAGCCGGAATGGTAATGAAGTGTTATTCTGTTTCCCGAGGAAAAATACTGGCCGGGTTTTGGTGATTTTTTTTTGCAGAATGTGTGTTGAGTTGCATGTGTTACTGTGAGGGGGTTTAAAGGGGTCACTGCAGACCTGTTGACGTGGGGCTGTGATGCAGTGGGTTTAATTAAAAACCCAGAGTGTGTGTGTGTGTGTGTGTGTGCATGTGTGTTTCTGTCTGTGTGTGTGTGTGTGTGTGTGTGTGTGTGTGTGTGTGTGTGTGTGTGTACTTGCTGTCAGGGGCCCGGCAGACGGGGCCCGGTGGAGCGCAGAGAGAGAGAGAGAGAGAGGGGTGAGCAGCCGCTTGGCAGCCCATCTGAGGGCCTCGTCACTGGGGCTCAGACGGGGCCACAGCTGGCCCCTCCACCAACAAGCCTGGCCTTTCTTCCCCCTCTCAGGAACGCGTCAACTCTAATTCCCTTCTAATGAACTGGCTACTGTAGGTAGCTAGGCAGGCAGGCCCAGCGCCCTTATTAAACACACATATTGGCAAGCGCACACACACACACACACACACACACACAGTGGAGCAAGCATGTTCTCTATTATATTAAGGGCTTAGCAGGGCACCGACCCCCGCCGAGGATCCTTGAGCTCACCGTGACGGGGATAAGGTCCTCACACCCCTCACAGCTGAGCCGGGTTGTGTCGGCCATCTTTTCAAGGCCGGGTCGTCTTTGTCCATCCAGGCACCAGGACGTCGTTTCATTAAGCTCCGGGGGGGAAAGTGAGTTGAACTTCGCTCTCCGGTGTTAATTGAACACAGTCAAACCTAACCAGTCACCGGTGTGTTTCGCTGCGAGCTTGACCCTTCGTGCGACCCCCGTGGTTTGGCCTCTTGTGGCGCGGTGATCCGGTGATCCGGTGATGCCGAGGGGAAACATCACGTCAGTGTTAGCCGGGGTTTGGGTTAGGGCAGGGGTTTGAGTTGGACCGCACTGACACTACTGACATCTACTTCACGAGGACCCGGCCTCCCCGAAGCCCCCGCAGCCTAAACACACTTCCATAACAACCCAAAGTGGAGTTTACAACAGTGACAAAGTTCATTCGTTGTGATATATTGTTTGTTTGCTCGCGTCTGGCACAATTTTAGTCCGTTTTTTCTGAGGATTTTTTGCTTCCAAACCGTTTGTTGGCCGTTGGGATATTTTCCACGGTCGTCTTAAGCGAGATAACGTCTTCTCTCTTCGCTTCATGCTAACTATGGAAAAGATGATTGTACAACCGAACACTAGACGAAGACCTCCCTTTTTTTTTTTTCTTTTTTTTTTATAAACCACATTTAATCAGCGGAGGATTATTCCGCACCGGTCCGTCCATTGTTGAGGCAACGTGATCGCCCGCCGGCCCGCAGCGTAAGTGTGTGTTAAAACCCTCAGCTGTGTCTGACTCCCTCACGCAGATCAGCCACGGGGGGAGCGTTGTCATAGCAACCGGTACAGATCAACAGAGAGGGGCGGGGCCTTATCGTGACTTATCTAATCATCTGCCCGTAAATATGATGGGCAGGGTAGATAGAGTTGTGGCTTACCTTTAAACAGCACGCCCATGAATCTGCCGTTGACGTCATCGTCTCTCTGTGTTTGTGTTTCCTGTGAGAAAGCGAGCTTGATGTTGATGTTGATGTTGATGTTGATGTTGATGTTGATGTGGGGAAAGCCCATGTGTGGCCGTCACCCTCGCCGAGCAGAGGTTCCCGACGACACAGCCCCTGTTTTCGCCGCGACCCGACCTGAGTGTCCCCCGCGACCCCGTCCAATAACCAAAACATTATTTGATGGTTGCAGCTCTCAGTCTTGACTCAAACCAGCTGCAGGTCTTACAGTCTGCAGGGCTGATGAAGGTCACAGCTCAGCAGACCCTTCACCTTGAGAGATAGCATCACTCACTCACTCACTCACTCACTCACTCACTCACTCTCTCACTCTCTCACTGCCGCTGACTAGGACGGTCTGCTGGAGGTGAAAGGACGAAACGAAGACAGAAAGAAAAAGGTTTCACCGACGAGACGAGACCTTGTTTGCCCGGTGACTGGACACTTTCTCTTGGTCGACCTCCAGTTTCTGTCGACTCTGAGGCCAGATCACAGCTGCAGACGCCGCTCTACACCTCCCTCCCTCCCTCCCTCCTTCCCTCCCTCCCTCCCTTCTTTTCTTATCCCACCAAGCCTCCTCCCTACCTCCGTCTGTCATCCACACATCCATTTATCTCCCCGCCATTATTCAATTACCCAGACGGCCTATCTCCTGCACTATCAAACGACAACGCGTTCTCATTCTCATAATGTACCTGGACTTGCTCACACACACACACACACACACACACACACACACACACACACACATAGAGTAATACAGCCGTCATATCTGCGGGTGCTGAGTGTTGCTGTCACGGGCAGACAGGTCGTTTTATGGTGTGTATTAGGGTCTTGCGTGAGGCGATGGCAGACGGGGGGGGGCGGGGCATCTCTCTCTCTCTCTCTCTCCTCGCCGCTCTGCGTGAACTCAGATAGCGGTGGAGCGCTAGTGACAGACCGAAGCCGGGGGGGGGGGGGGGGGGGGGGAGGATTCCTGGGGCTTCAGGCGGATCTCGGAGGAGTTAGGAGGAGTTAGGAGAGGTGTGGGAAGTGTTAGTGGGAACAGATGACGCCGCGACACGCCGCGACGTTTTCTGAGCTTCCTGTCTCCCCGTCTCTTCCTCCATCACATGAATATGGTTTATGTTACGTTAGCGTCTTTACCGCGCACGTACACTCACATGTCTAACGGCATGAATGAGCTCTGTCACAGTTTTCCTGTTCATTCACAATCCGCCCCCCCATGTGACCCGGATCTCTCCCCCCCCCCCCCCCGCTCCCAGGCTGAACCCTGAACGCTTAACTGCGTCTTGTTATTAGCGCGTTTATGCTGCCGTTAGCGCCGCGCGTGTACAGTACAGTGTGCGTTAATGTGTGTGTGTGTGTGTGTGTGTGTGTGTGTGTGCGTGCACGTCTGTCTTTTCCTGTGTGGGAAAAAATGGTCTGTGGTGAGCTGGAGCGTGAACGCGATAGTAAACAGAGGCCGCTATCAGTGATAAAGCTCCACTCCTATTATGTGGTTGTTTGACTTGTTGTACGTTTACTGTGAGAAAAGCCCAGATAAGACTGGAGAGAAAGTGAAGGCAATTTGGAGAAATCAATGGGGGGGGGGGGGGGGGCAAGGTAGTGTCGATGAGTGGGAAAGGGGAGAGTGAGCGAGGGGGAAAGGACAACAGGGAGTGAGGGGGGTGTGTGTGTGGGAATGGGAGGTGTTCAGGGACTCCCCGTGGGCCGAGTCGGACATGGGAATAGTTGCCCTAACGAAGCATGGCCGCCCCTCGCTGACTTCACAGGCCTGGGGGAGGGAGGGGGGGAGGGATGGAGGGAGAGGGGTGAGGGGGTACGAGTCTAGGAGGGGTTCACGTTGTCGTTACATCAGAGCAGACACCGGCCTGACGTCTTCGGCTCGGCTCGGCTGTCCCCAGAGAAAGTGATGCTTCCTTCGCTGGAGCATTTCAAAATAATGTTTCAAATGAAATCCGTGAGCTGTAACCCAACATGAATCGCCCCGGGGTCGCCGTGGTGACCGCCGTTCAGCTGTTTCTCCCACTCAACTGATGATTTGCTGAGGGAAACGTTACCTCAACACCGGACTCGAAAAAAAACAATGTAATCCAGATCCACATCGCCGTAGTTTAGGCCATGATGTGTGAAACGGTGCTTTCAAAATAAAAGCATGTGAGCTATGTGACTTCTGGCCCACGACTGATCCTGAACTCGTGCGGGTTCGTTTTGCCAAAATGTGAAAATGTCATCTCCCTCTGTTTTTGTTTCACATGCACAGGCGGCACGTGCACGCTCTTTTCTCTCTCACTCACACACACACACACACACACACACACACACACACTGTACTGCACCGTTGCGTGTCGCCCTGCACAGTCGTTGAGGATACTGGAAGCAAGTCTGTCATTATATTGTCATATATAGAGCATTACATCACCAGTCTGTCGTTCTCGGTTGATGTGGGGGCAGCCATGTGGCCTTCCTCTAGCGTACTGCCGTTACACCGAGGTCATCATCATCATCATCACGAGCCGTACGCTGCCTCTCTCTCCACTTCTATCGGGCCTATCGGGTCTCCGGCCGGGGCCACGTGGTTCAGTTGGGGCCCGGGGATGTGAAGTGGTCGGATCACCCACCCGCTCTCCGTCGTCGGCCCTGGGAAATAATAAAGCAGGTTGAGGTTCGTCAGATGAAGAGAGAGAGAGAGGAAAAGAGAATATGATGGAGAGAAAGTATGATGGAAATTTGCCGTGTGTTTGTGAAAGTGTGCCGTGATTTCCTCTCTGGTTCGGTCACCACGGCCGGTTAAAAGTTGAAAGCCCGCACACCGGTAGCTCACTGCGTAGAGTGCGTACCATAAGGCTCAGCTCAGACCAGGGTTCGAATCCGGCCCGCGGTCATTTGTCTTCCTGCATGTCTTCCCCTCTCTCCCATACCTTCCTGTCTCTCTATCAATAAAGGCATAAAAAGGCCAAAAAAAATATACTTAAAAAAAAAAATTAAAATCAAAATCCCGTTCAGCTCCTTCATCCGTCTGCCGGCTTCACACCGCGGGGGGGGGAGGCAGGTGACGGAGGTCTCGGGGTCCTGGACAGCCCTCGTGGCTTTCCCTTTTTCTGGGGCGACGTCCAGTCTGTTCTATCAAGCGCTATTAAACAACACATGTTCACTTGATGGGGGAAAACGACTCGGCCCTAATGTGCGAGTTGGCAGCGGAGGGGAGAATTGTTCGGTGTTGTTTACTATGTGTGAGTAAGAAACGTCCAAACATGTTGAACGCGTCTGAATCGAGACTTCTTCCTGTTTCCCCCGTTTTTATTGAGATGTGTGGAAATACTGCAGCAGGGCTCCTCAGCGCCGGCCTGGCGACACGCTGCTGTTTCTGCCCCCGATGAGTGGGAGTGGGACTGCTGCCCCACCTAGTGGTGCCTCTGTGGAACTTCAGCTAAATTTTGAATGATGGTGTAATAATAAAGATGTCTTCCCTCTCCCTTGTCTTGTCTCTTTTCCTTCCCAGGACCCCGGTGCCTCTGTTTGATGCCGACACCGGTCTGCTTACAGTGGCTGCCATGGTAAGATGTCAACTCATGTCTCTCTGTTTCATGTCGGTCACATTCATCTAACTTGACAAATTGATGGTTAAAGACGTTCTGCTCTGACCAGGACCGCCCTGCAGATGCAATCGGCAATGCACGCTTTAAAGCCCCAGGAAACTTAGTAAAATAGTAAAAATGAATATATAATATCAAAGTTTAGTGTCTAATTAAGCATCCACAAAAATCTGAATGAAAATAAACGTTCAGAAATATTAGAAAACCTTGTTCAAAAACATCATTTAGCTGTTGAGACCATTTCTCAGGACTGTGTAGGCGTGTCAGATGTCACACTGTCAAGCTGTTGCACCTGTTGGGGGAGGGACAACTGACGTGCATTTTTTAATGATTGGATTAAAGAATTCTCTGTGTCATAAATCTCCACACCCAATTCCACTGTTCTGAACCCCCCACTCATTTGAACGAGGTTTTCTAATATTTCTGAACGTTTATTTTCACTCAGATTTTTGTGGATGCTTAATTAGACACTAAACTTTGATATCATATATTCATTTTTACTATTTCAAGCCAAGTTTCCTGGGCCTTTAAATGTCAAAAGTCATAAGGGGGTTTAGATTTCATATCACATAAATGCTGTTAAACGATGCTGGCCAGCAATACTTCTGCTGCTCTGTACGAGTGTGATCCTGCACATTCACACTCCTCTGTCCTCTGCAGGGAGACGCCGTGGTCGATTGCTTCGAAGTCACCGCCTCTGAGCCCTTCCTCTCTCAAGGTAGGACGTCTGTCACTCAGCAGACATCGTCACATACTGTCTCTTACCCCCGTTTCCTGACTCTCTCTCTCTCTCTCTCTCTCTCCAGTGAGCCACTGTCTGACGGACGCCTCAACGCGAGGGGTTGCCATGGTACCAAAGCCGGCGTTGGACGTCCTGTCCTGTGAGGTGATGCGCGTGCTTCAGCTGACGGACAGCTGCATCGTCCCCATCAGCTACCACGTCCCCCGCAAGGTCCGCCCCCCTGACCCGCCCACACCAGACGTGTTCAGCCCGGTTCAATTTATACTCGTTTACAGTGTGTGTGTGTGTGTGTGTGTGTGTGTGTGTGTGTGTGTGTGTGTGTGTGTGTGTGTGTGTGTGTGTGTGTGTGTGTGTGTGGTTCCTCATCCAACAGTCGAGCCAGGAGTTCCATGCGGACCTGTACCCCGACACCGCGGGTACGACTCCAGCCATGTCTGCTGAGGAGTGGTGGCAGGGAGGGAACAAACAGGTACAGGCACCTCCACCTCCACGCCGTATACACAAGCGTATGTCCTCCCTCTGGTCCTCATAGTGAACGAAGGGCCTCCAGCGTTTCAGGACTCAACCGAGCGTCTGGTTTGTCCTCAGGTGGAGAAAGTCAGCCTCAACCCAGACAAGCGGCCCAAACTCAAGACAGCACCAGCCAATCAGACGCCCGCCAAGAAGGACCTGCCCAGTGGGGGGAGCAAGGAGGTGACTGACAGATCTGTAGACGGCGGTGTTGTATCATGTGACGTAAACTTGACCGACACTGACGACAACTTCCTGTCCCCCGTAGGAGGCGGGGCGTGGCGGCTCCACCTCCAGCAGCCCGCTGACCACGCCCAGCAGCAGCGCCGCTCCGTCCCGCTCGCCTTCCTCCACCTCCGGCCTCTCCTCGGGCTTCCTGCCCAGCCCGAGCCCCAGTCAGAGCACCAAGGCGATCCACAGCTTGCTGGGTATGGACACACACACACACACACACACACTAGCACACACACACACACACACACACACACACACACCTGACATCTCGTCTTTTTTTTTTTTTTTTTTTTTCGTTTTTTCTTTGACATCCTCCTGACCGGACCGGACCGGAACCGGATCCAGGGCCCAGCTCCAAGTTCCGTCACATCCAGGGGGCGGTGATGCACAGGGACACCCACATCACCAACCTGCGGGGCCTCAACCTCACCACGCCGGGCGAGTGCGACGGCTTCTGCGCCAACAGCAAGCGCGTGGCCGTTCCCCTCGCCATCGCCGGCGGCCAGATCGCCGTCTTCGAGGTGCCTGTTGTCTAAATGTCGATACACCGGCGTGTTCGTTCAGTCAGGCAATATCTGGTTTCCACGGTGATTGATGTGTGTGTGTGTGTGTGTGTGTGATGTATCATCTCCCCAGCTCTCTCAGCCTGGTAAGCTGGCAGACACATCCCTGCACACCATCCAGAACTCGGTCAACGTGGCCGACTTCTGCTGGGACCCCTTCAACACACACAGGCTGGCCGTGGGTAAGTGTGTGTGTGTGTGTGTGTGTGTGTGTGTGTGTGTGTGTGTGTGTGTGTGTGCGCCTCTATGTGCTCGTCACTGCTCACTCTCTATCTTGATATATGTGTGTGTGTGTGTGTGTGTCCCTCTCTGTCCACGCTAGCTGGTGATGATGCCAAGATCCGGGTGTGGCGGGTCCCGGAGGGAGGGCTGACGGAGACGCTGACCGAGCCCGAGTTCATCCTGCAGGGTAGGAGAGGCACCGCAGGGGGTCCCGTCGTTGTTATTAGGACCGCTTTCATCTGAACCCAAATTTGATGATGAAGTAAAAATCAAAGATGGCTGCTGTGCTCACTCCTATAGGCCACACAGAGAAGATCTACTCCATCAAGTTCCACCCTCTGGCCGGCGGTCTGCTGGTGTCCTCGTCCTACGACCTGACGGTTCGGCTGTGGGACCTGGAGCGAGGAGAGCAGGTCAAGCTGCTCACGGGGCACCAGGACCAGGTGGGTGGTTGGTCTCTGTTGAGTGTTGACTGTATGTTGAGTGTTGTACGACTCCCTCAGGACGCTCCTCAGCCTGCCCGATAACACCAACGGCCTTGAAGACAGTGGCGCAGTGGACAGACAGTAAAATGAAACAACACTGAACAAAAAGGTTTAAGATGCATAATCATGACTCAGCAGATTTTCTCCAACAGTCTCCCGAGTGTGGAAGTACTGCAGAAATGTTGTCTCAAGAGTAACCTGATGATTACTGTCTTGTCAGCCTGTTTTTTTAACGATGATCTAATCAGTTTTCTGCGGTGAGAACAGACGTCAGTATCAACACTCGTAAAACAAACAAGAAGAAAGGAACACGCGACAATGCAGACATCGGGATATGTTTGCGTAGCGTTCACTGGAGTGAGTACGTCTACTGTTCTTTGTACTCGTGTTTCTCTTCTTCCGCTCAGGTGTTCGGCATGGCCTGGAGTCCAGACGGCAAGCTGCTGGCCACGGCGTGCAAAGACGGGAAAGTTCGTGTCTACGACCCTCGCAAGTCCACCGAACCTCTGCGGGTACGTACCCACCGAGATGAGAGGGATGAATAAAACACACCCCAGTCCTCGGTTCTGATTGGCTGAGTCTGATTGGTTGAGCTCCTGTTCAAGAGCTGCATTGCTGGGTGGAAAAATATCAATAAAAATATTTCTTTTTTAAATACACTGATCACGAGAGGCCGTGGTGAATACTCAGCTAGCTTCTTGTGGCTTATTGGTTCGCTAACTCATCTCTCCCACACACACACACTCTCTTATTTTAGGAGGGCCCGGGGTCTGAGGGCCACAGGGGAGCTCGAGTGGTGTGGGTGTGTGACGGCAAGTACCTCTTGGTGTCAGGATTCGACAGGTACACAATATATACTTCGATATATCTATGACAAAAACTAAATTGGCTACTTGTTTAGCAGTAGTACTTCTGTCTGAAGTCTGAGGCTTCGTAATTCAACGTCGTCGTCAACAGCAGCAGAAGTTCACCACTGAGCGTTCCTTTACTCCGCCCCCTTGCAGCCGCAGTGAGAGGGAGCTCTACCTGTACTCCGCTGACTCCCTGTCCTCCGGACCCGTAGCCACCGCCCCGGCGGACGTCTCCCCCTCCACGCTCATCCCCTTCTACGACCCCGACACCAGCCTGGTCATCCTCACCGGAAAGGTAAGACGGTAAACGACGGCAAACACACCCGATGCAGTTTGATTCCACTTTGCTTGCGTGAAGAATTTGGTTCCCCGTGACCTCGGCGTGTTCTCCGTCCTGCAGGGCGACACCCGGGTCTACATCTTCGAGATCACCCCAGAAGCTCCGTACTTCCTGGAGTGCAGCAGCTTCAACTCGTCTGAGCCGCATAAGGTACCGCAGCGATCTTCCCTCGTACTTTACACCGGTTTCCCCCCCCCCCCGGTGTTTCACGTTCATCACCGTGCTCTGTAGCTGAGCCTGCACATTTCACACACGCTTCCAATGCAACGCACTTAGTTTGAATCTTTGCGCCATGAAGAAGCATCATTCGTCTCTCCTGGCCGCCTGCTGACTCTGCTGACTGTTCCCCGCCTGCAGGGCCTGGCCTTCCTGCCCAAGACCGAGTGCAACGTGCGCGAGGTGGAGGTCGCCAGAGGACTGATGCTCAGTAAGACCGCCATAGAGCCGGTGGCCTTCAGAGTGCCGCGGGTCAAGGTGAGGCAACGGCACCATCTAGTGGCCGTGTGGGGAAACTACACACCTTCTTCTGGCGTTCCAGTGTTATTCCTGACAGAAATTAACTTTTATGTTTGGTACAACATAATGGATTAGCTGTATATAGCTCTACTACATGGACACATAAAAATAAGTCGACACCAAACAACACATAAGGGTCTCAAATTGGCTTCACTTCATTTTCTCTTCTTGGCTCTACCCGTCTTCCCCCCCCTCCTTCCCGTTCCTCCGGGGGTTTCCAGAAAGAGTTTTTCCAGGACGACGTGTACCCGGACACAGCCGTGTGCTGGGACGCGGCGCTGACCGCCTCGGCCTGGCTCTCCGGCGCCGACGGCCGGCACAGCAAGGTCAGCCTGAGGCCCAAAGACATGGCGCCAGGTACGTGTGTGAGACGGGAGGGTCCACCGACACTCTGCATGACCTCGGCTAGGACCGAGGTCACATCGTCCATATCTCTACATACCTCTGCAGTCTACAAGGGTTTTTAAGTGTGTGTGTGTGTGTGTGTGTGGGTGTGTGTGTGTGTTCTCAGTGAGCGAGGCCCCCAAAGAGGCTCCAGTGAGGAAATATTTGCCCTCGTCTGTCTACCTGGAGGAGAAGACTGATGAACAGAAGAAGGAGGAGGTGAGGGCTTCTGCTCTCTGGACGTGTTCACGTTTACTCTGCTGTCATCAGCGAGTTTTGTCTGCACGATGTGTGATGTCATGTTTTAACCAAGTCACTAAAAGTTGTACTAAAAGTAATTCTGATTATTTGATGCTGTTCGTTAACATTGCATGTGTGTATCTGGGTCTTAGCTGCTGAGCGCCATGGTGGCTAAGCTGGGGAACATGGACGACCCACTGCCACAGGACTCCTTCCAGGGGGTGGATGATGACGAGTGGGTGAGTAAATGATGGCAACCAATGAACGTGCAGTGGGCTCTCATCACTAACACGCTGACCGTGCATGGAGCTGCATGCATGCACTCGGTATCCACTGTGTTCAGTACCAGCTAGTACTCCAGAACAGCCGCACTTCTTCAAGGCATGGATTCAGCTGGTAACGATCCAGGGTCCCGGTCCCTGCTGACTCAGTAGTGTCATCACTTCCTGCAGATTTTTCAACCGCACATTCAGACTGTGGTGCACAAACAGCCCAGGAGGTCGGCCGTTTCTCAGCATCGCGCCCTTAAATCAACTGTCTTCCCCATTCCTCAACATTTAGTCAAACGGTGACTGAACCTCTCGGCCACGTCGGGAGAGAGCTGTCCTAAATGGGGAGGTGTACCTAATAATTTGGACACCGAGTGCATGTATTTTCAAGTGAACTGCTGTTGCCATTGGACAAAAAACTACAAATCTAAAAACTACAAATCTACAAAAATAAGGTTGCATTTCTTCAGAAACACAGCTTTATTTTGAAATCATCCAGTGCTTCCTGAATAGGTTTGATCATCCATAGGGTCATAAAACCTTAGTAAACAAGAGACTGTGTCAAATCAATCAAAACATACTGAGATACTGTGGTTAAGGTGATTCATTGCACATTCATGCTAACCTGCTGTCGTGTCTTCCAGGATGACTAGTGGGAGGGGGGGGTGTTGCCTCACCCTCGGTCCTGTCGTGGTGCCAGTAGCAGAGGGAGGAGGAGGAGGGAGGAGGAGGAGGAGGAGGGAGGACCTGCTCAAGTCTTACGTTGCCATTCCTGCGTGCCGCGGTGCCACTAAATCATCCCCTGTGTTGTGTCAGCTAACAGCCTACCGACTTCCCACTTCCTGCGTACACGTGCAGAACACTGCGCCTCGTGTAAATAGGCAGCGTACCATTAGGGCCGATTCCAACATGAAGCCGATGTCCCCTGTACAGGTGTAACGTTAAGGGCATTTCCCAACAGAACAGGTTGTGTGCCGGCGTGTTACCTGCACACTGACCGATGCATGCTTTTCTACCGGCCATTCAAACCGGCACACCCAATCACAACGTGTCTTTCAATATGTGATGTGCAAAAAAAAAAAAAAAAAAAATCTGATATTGAACAACACACATCTGGAAAAACAGTTAACCCATGTCTTCCAGTTTGGGTCGCCCCGTCCGATCCAATGGATATATAAACACACACACTCACACACACACACTCATATTGACTGTATACCTCCAGCTCCTTAGTAGTGATTTTACTGTAACGTGTTCAAGCTCACAGCAAAAACCACACAGAGGATACGTCAGGGTCGCCGACGCTCACCTACAACGGTTTAGTCACGTTCTGTTTTCTAGCCAGTGTTACGAAAAAAAATGTCATTTTAGCACCACGCTGTGTTTCTGTGTCTGGACCCGTCGGCTCGGGGGTGAATGTTTCTGCCATTTGGGGATCGTCTCAAAATAAGTAGAGATGAAAATGTGATGTTATGCATTGAAAGCCAGTGTTTTAGAGGGACTGTGTACGCTTTGGGGTTATGAGTCTTTATTTCTTGCTTTTTCTTTGTACACCAGGTGAAATCTATTTGTTATTATTGGTTTTCAGACTGTTTGGGGGTTTTCTCCACTAATAAAGCTCATTTTTTTGGGATGTTTATCATCAGCATGTAATCATGGTGTGTATTTGACCTTAACATTACAGTATTAGTAAGATTACGATGCAGTCATAACAGCCATCATGTCTTTTCCAATCAGGGCTACAGCACAATGCAATATTGTTAATAATCCAGGCTTGAACCAATCGTGTTGTTGTTTACGACCACTGATATACTGGAATGAACCAACGCATGGTAGTGCACATCATGTAGTACACATGAACTGTAGGTGTAGTTAGTGTCTGGGTGTGACGTACTTGTGCTTGTGATAATCAAATGTCATTTCTGGGATCTACACATGCCTTCCGTTGTGTGAAAAACAACCTTTTTATACATTGAGTAAAGCATTGTTTCCTCTGTCTTACTTGAGTAACGGTTTGTGATGTGTTTTTTATCATTGTTGCCTTGCAATAAACACCATTTGAACTTATTACGAATTCTGTTTGCGTCGTTAAATTGAGAGTACAACAAATGTACAGGAAATTAATGTTGATAAACTGTTAAACCAAGTTTCCCCCTGTTGGAGACTTCTGACCACAGATCCCCATTTGATAAAGCCCTTGTCCCAAGAAACCCCATCTCAGGTATTTTTTTTTTTTTTTAAGTATCATTTATTACATAATTTATACTTATATTTGCTGCTGACTGCCTAGAAATCTGTCAAGACCCCAGATATACAAAAATATTTATAGTTTATTTGTTTTGAAGACGCCAAGGAGCTTTATTTAGAATGTGTTGCAGTGTCACCTCCCCGCCACTAGAGGCCAGGCGCATTAAAGTCGCCCTACAGCTCGGTAGTCTTGAACGCTACACGGTCTTGGTAGTACCAGCGGTCGCCTTTTGAACTTTGACCCTTCAGTAACCTTGATTGGAGTACATGTGTAAAAACGATACGGACTGCTCCACATTCTCGCCTACACCGCTGTAGATTAATGTTGTAAAATGGTAAGGATGTGTTTTGTTTTGTGTTCCCATGGTGACGAGCCGGTTTGTTGTTGTTAGCATTAGCAGGAGACGTTGCGCCGCTGTCTTTCGGCGTTTCTTACGTTATCCCAGCACAGTTGCGTAACCCTAACCCTCTTTTGGTAGCCCTGTGTGACTTTGGTTGATGAACTAAACCGTATATAAGTAATTCAAGACCGCTTGAGCCAAATAACAGAACAGAGGCGCTTATAGAAATACTGATACGATGTTTACTCCTCGTCTGCAGCAGCCATTGCCTCTTATGACAGCAGCTTCACCACCATGGGACTTGGCTGTGACCCAAACTGTACCTGTAACCTCACTGGGCAAAATCTGGACGCAGACGCTACTCGCTAATGCCGCCGTGTCGCTATGTGTCCCTGTCCCCGTTTCTTTGGTGTCCCAACTCTGCCACTATCAAATGAAACTGTCTGTTGAATGACTTGCACGAGACATTTGTTCAGGTGTTGAGTAATGACATTCTCGTGCAGGCAAAATACCTCGCCCAGATCATTGTGATGGGCGCGCAGGTGGTGGGACGGGCGTTTGCACGAGCTTTACAGCACGAATTTGCAGGTACGGTCCGTGACATTGTGAGTGGCATTTTACAGTTTGAAAAAAAAATCTGCTTTGTGGAACCGTGTTGTTCATTACGTGGAGACATTTCCGGTTGTCTGACGTAATCAAGAGGTGACCGTTCTCTCCCAGCCAGTCAAGCGGCGGCGCAGGCCAGGGGCCGGGCAGGCCAGCAGTCCGCTGCAGCCTCCAGCATCTCTGGGATGAGCTTACAAGAGGCCCAGCAGATCCTCAACCTCAGCACCCTCACCCCGGAGGACATTCAGAAGGTACACACACACACACACACACACACACACACACACACACACACACACACACACACACACACACACACACACACACACACACACACACACACACACACACACACACACACACACACACATTAAGAGAGCACATCATTTCATATCCACATGAATTTGATGGGTTATTTAGATTTAACAATCACTCACGATGTCTCTGCTCTCTTGGACGTCTTTACCTTCTACTGTGTGAATTATTACAGAATTTGTCTTTGTGTTTCTTATTTGTTTTTTTGAATGATTTGGTCGTTTTGAATCGCGTGCTCTTACCTGCATGGCCTGACTGGTGCATCTGTTTCCAGAACTATGAGCACCTTTTCAAAGTCAACGACAAGGCAGTGGGCGGCTCGTTGTATCTACAGTCAAAAGTGAGTGTGGCGTTTTTTATAAGTTTATAAGTCGTTCTGCGGTGTGTCGTTACACAGCGACAGATATGTTGAGGACCGTTGAGGAAACTCATCGCTTATGAGCGTTTGCAGTGTGCAGTTTCACTAGTTGTAGCTGTTAGCTTCACCATCAAATACCCTATAACCTGTCCATGACGAGCACTGCTACGTTGTGTATTCTGTTATTGGCCTGCATGTAGCCTCCAGTTAGCCTGTATAACTGGGTAGCATTGGAAAAGCCTGATACTGGAACTTGTGAAACTGGCATCGATGATCACATCACACTTAGTATGGCACAAGTGACCTAAGTGACATCCAAGTGAACAGTGACTGAATGCCTTGAGGACTATCTGCCAGTAGCCATGTGACTCTATGGGCTAGCGTACAAAATGAATTGGCCACTGATCGTATCTCTCATCAATTCCTCCCAGCTCTTTGTTAGCCACGCTACAAAAACAATAACAGTTTTTATTATGATGAAGTGTGTTCCCATTGTCATCGTAGTCAGTGTTGTTGTTGTTGTTGTTGTGTCCAGGTGGTGCGGGCGAAGGAGCGTCTAGACGAGGAGCTCAGCATCCAGGAACGAGACAAGGAGCAGTCGCAGCAGAAGCAGCAGAATACAGAAACATGAAGATGGTCCGTCCCCCGTTCCTCCCCGTCCTCTGTAAATTATAACCCCAATAAAAACCTGTTCCTTTTCTCTAGTCTTGACTTGGTGGTGTGATGCTTGACGAGCTCATGAGGCTCTGGGGTGCTTCAGACTGGTTTATTATCCCTGAAGAGCATGCAGGACAACGATGCAGTTTCAAGAGAAAACATTGGATAAAATGGGATGATTGATCTCATAGTTGGTATATTTACTAACGTCTCTAAGAGCCAATTGTACACTATCATATACCATATCATATGTTGATGCCTCTATGATGGTTCCATCTTAAATTGGACATCTTCATCTACGTTATGTGACAGCTGGAAACCCTGAATGCATCATAACCCAGTCGTTCATTCAGGTGTGACGTCCACGTGTTATATGGGATTATATTGATAGAATATCTGAAACAGAAATGAATGCACCAGTTGTATCAAATGCAACTTTATTAAACATTTTGTTTCTTTTTTTTTTTTTCATTGACATAGTTATCAATATCGTAATAAAATTCCTCTAAAACAGGAGAACGCCGCTATGTTGTACCAATTGGAGACTTTTACAACTCTAAAATTCTGCATGTTCAACCACAGAACATGATGCCAGGAAAAATATACTTTCATATAATAATTTGTCATATACTGTATAGCTTCTATTCACCTATAATAAAAGGCACTTGGAAAAATTAAAATACTGACATTAGAATATCTCACAAATGTGCAAAAACATAACTTGGATCGGGCCTCGCGTGGCCGTAGTCTCGCCATTAACCCTTTGTGCAACGCTGTGGCGCTCCAGCCGGCGGCGTCCCGCTGACCTAGCTAGCTAACACAATTTTTTTTTTTGTGCCCTGGATTTGGACGTGTGTGTGTGTGGCGCACACTTGAGATTCACACTCATCGAGGCGTCGATAAGCATTGCTTTAAAATCTCCAGGAGCAAAAGTACCGCTTTCATAATATCAGAGATTCTTATCGAGAAAAACGCTTTCAAATCTTTTTTTTTGCAATCAAGGACGACAGGGAAGGTTTTCACAATTACTCTTGGTCCCCAAAACAAGCAGCGAATGATGCTTTACACTGAGAGAAGATTTTTTTTGACGTGGCCTCCCCTATCTGTCGTCAACAAGGGGAACAAAAGTGCAGTTTCTTACAGATGGAGCTCAAAGGGTTAATGGATCAAACAGCTTATTCAGTATTAAAAGATGTGGACCCCGGAAGGATCCGTGTCGTTTTCAGCCCCCGCCGCCACGCCGGGCCGCCATCCCCCCCCCGGCTTCAACCGACAGAGGAGAGACAGACAGGGAGGAGAGGAGGAGGAGGAGGAGGAGGAGGAGAGTGTCTGTGGGTTTCGCTGTTGCCAGGGAAACCGTGTCTAGCCTACTTAACACCTGTTTCTGATGACATCACATGGCAGGATCGTCCACTCACAAGCGAGGGATTCTCTTCAATACCCAGCCTGAACCCGGAGACAGGCCGCCCGTGTGTGTGTGTGTGTGTGTGTGTGTGTGTGTGCGTGCGCGTGTTTGGGATAATAATGATCAAAAATTACCGAGGCAGAAACGCAGGTATGCAGTGCATCTCTGCTGCAAGCTGGTCTGGGATCAGCAGCCACGACGACGACGACAGTCCACCCTGGTTTCCTCAACAATCCATCACATCCTCAGACTGGGAGGTTTCTGTTTGTTTTTGTTTACCGCGTACGTGGCGCGTGTGTGTGTGTGTGTGTGTGTGTGTTTGCCTGTTTTCCCCATCTCTGCTAAAACGCTTTGTGGCCGGGGGAGAGTTTTGAGGGAGTGGAGCCTTTTGGGTTTTTAATCTATAAAAAAAAAAAAAACCCCAGAGGGCAAGCGGAGTTCAGTGGCCTAGTTTCCCCCGCTGGCTGGCACGTCTGCGAGCGGCTGCCACATCGGGCAACAGTGGCGGCCACTGACTTCAGAGGCGAGAGGCCCACTGGCTGGGTAGGTGGCCAGATGGAGGGGCCACTCCACAGCCTCTCTCTCTCTCTCTCCCTGTATCCACTCAACCTCTCTCTCTCTCCTCCGTTTCTCTCCCGCTCTCCCCCCGAAGGCCGCCCGCCCGCCGCCATTTTAGAATCGGTTGTTATTTATTTATTTATTTTTCTCTCTCTCTGGTTTTTGTTTTTTTATGTAACACGATCGCGGAGGAGTTGTCCGACTCCAGTCCCGCCCCCCCCCCCCCCCCCCCCCGAGATAATCTTGTGTTTGGACCCTGATTAGCGAGTCCGGTCACGTGATCCAGCAGCATGTCTCGTTACGAAGACAAAGACACAAAGAGACAATCCAGCTAACCGACATGTACGAGCCATGGAGGAATGTGATGTCATATGGTCGACTGGATCCCCCCTAAAACCTTAGAGGACCCCTCTCTCTCTCTCTCTCTCTCTCTCTCTCTCTCTCTCTCTCTCTCTCTCTGTCTCTCTCTCTCTCTCTCTCTCTCTCTGTCTCTCTGTCTCTCTCTCCCCTATAAGACCCAGGCTAGACAGCAGAAAAGCCAAAAGAAAAGAGCAGCCATCGCAGAAACACAAGGAAATTTCGAAGCAACTTCAACATCAGAAAAATGTCTCGTCTGAACAAACAGCAAAAATAATGACAAGGAAAAAAAAAAAAAAAACAGCAATAACTGATTATTCTGAAGAACGGGGATGAAAAAAGCAAAAAACCCTCGACAGGAGATGAGAGGAGGAGGAGCGAGGAGGAGGAGGAGGAGGAGGAGGAGGAGGGAGCGCATCAGTCTCTTGAGGGAAAGTTCCTTGTGTTAAGACGACCCTCTCTCCCTTTTCTCCCCCGCCCGTCACCGCCGACCCCGCCGACCCCGTGGCGAAGCCGACCCTCGAAAGGCCTGAGCGAAAAATGGGAGCAAGAGCAAAAAAAAACAACCAAGTTTCCCCCAAGAGCCGTGACTTAGCAGGCAGTAACGTTTCATGAACCGTGAAGAGAAAGTCGTGTGTGGTAAGTGCATGTTGACTGCTGAGTCGAACCGTGAGCAGGATTTTCCTAGAGAAGTAAAAGTGAGTCTTTTATTTTGGAGTAAAAATGAGGCAGTTTGTAATAGTGTGGCTTCCTGGTCAGTCCAGCTGTACGCGGCGCCGAGTGCACCACCCCCCCCCCCCCCCCAGTGTGCGGTACAATACATACCCCCCCTCTTCACCCCCTCAAGGTATTTTTGGCACGACTTGGGATTGTTGAACTTGAGACAAAACCTAAACGGAGAAGTCCAAGTCGGGACAAAACCACCTGTTTTTACACAGCTGGTTTTTTTTCGCGTCCGGGTCGCCTCAAACACAAGACGCTAGTGTTGGTCGCCACAGTGGCCCTTTCATACGCAACCTGGCGGTGTTGGTTCGATGACGGGAAAACAGTTGGACAATCCCCGGAGCAAACAAAAATAAACTAGTTCTGTGAGTGGCAAGCGGGGGGGACATATCGTGTCCTGCCAGAGGGGGGCGCCAGACACACCGGCGCCGTAGGGTTTCCAACATGAGAAAAAAAAAGAGGAAGTGATGATTGTTTCGTTGCCAGGTGATGTAACACCGTTTGTCTGCGCTAAGACTTCAGATTGCTCTGTGCCCTTATGTCAAGACCCCTAGTCTGCAGGCCTAGCCGGGCCTAGCCGGGCCGGGCCAGGCCGGGCCGGGCCAGACCAGGGCCAGACCAGACCGGGACCCTGTCCGTCACCCTCCCCAAAACGGGGCCAGATTGTCAACAAAGTGCTCCCTCCTAGTTCATGTTGCGCTGGAGGAGCGGTGAGATTAGCAGCAGTAGTGAGGTTTCAACACTATAGCCAGTTTAACACTATTACGTGCTGAGTTGAATTGAACTGGGTTTGTGGATGGTCCCGAGCTTGGTCCCGCCCCCGCCCAGCCCAGTCCAGTCCCAGCCGGTTTGTCTGAATCGCGTTCATCACAGCGACGTGTGAGAAACGGGTCGTAGCTTTAGAAGCAGCGGTGGACGGTCTACCTGGTCGGCCCGGCCGCGAGCGCGTCGTTCTAGTTCTAGTATCTCTATCTCGCCGCCGGGCCTCGGGCACGCCGTCGTATCAGGACCAGGACCAGGACCAGGACCAGGACCAGGACCAGGACCAGGACCAGGACGTAAGAGCACAGAGCACTAAGACTGGAATGGACGAGTAGGAAGGAAGAGACCCACGAGGAGGCCGGGCCGCCGACGGTCCTGAAAGCAGTTCTCTGTCCCGACCGAAAAAAGAGGCTTGTGTTGTTGTGTTGAGTCCTGGTGAGGTGTTGAGTTTTCTCTCGTTGAGCTGATCCAAGGTTGGTTCAGTTTCGGAAAATGTGTAGCCTGGATTTGATTGTGCGAGCCAACCTCTCTCACCTTTGACCCCCTGAACCCCCACCCCCCACCCCCCTACTATGGCGTTCACCCTCCCACCCCCCACCCCCCTGAGCTCCTCTGGAATGTGTGTGTGTGTGTGTGTGTGTGTGTGTGTGTGTGTGCGTGCGTGTGCGTATGTGTGTGCGTGTCAGTTGACCACAGCTGGCTTGAGCACCACGGTGCCCGGGGGGATGACCACCCAGGACAGCGGGTCATGAGAGCCCCCCGTGGAGAGGTTCAGGACCCCGCCGCCGGGCGCCTCCCCCCGGCCCTTCCCCTTGGCCCCGTGGCCCCGCCCCCCCAGCACCGGCACCACGGGCAGGCCCAGCGCCGAGGACGGGAACGCCGAGGAGGAGAGCAGGGGCGACTTGGCCAGGCCCAGGGAGCCGCTGAAGGAGTTGGGGCACCCCAGGGTGCTGAGGTCCAGGGGACGAGGGCTGAGCGGAGACAAGGGTAAGGAGCCCCCCAGACCCTGCAGGGCGTGGTGGCCTCCCAGGAGGGCCCCGGGGATGATGATGTGGGCCCCGCTCACGTAGGACAGCTCCGACTCCTTCCCCCCTCCGCCTCCACCTCCTCCTCCACCTCCTCCACCTCCTCCCAGCCCCGCGACCGGGACCCCCTTCAGCAGGGAGCCCACCCCCCCCCCCCGCCGCCCGGGGAGCCCTGCTGCTGCTGCTGCTCCTGGGCCACGAAGTGCCCGTGGGCCTTGATGTGCTTGCGGAGGGAGCTGGGGTCCGTGTAGCGCTTCAGGCAGCCCGCCATCTTGCAGTAGTACGGCTTGTCCACGTAGTGCGTGCGCGTGTGCTTGAAGCGGTCGCTGGAGTTGGAGTAGCGCTTGTTGCAGCCCTCGTAGGGGCAGATGTAAGGCTTCTCACCTGCAGCCGGGGGAGACGGGGGGGGGGAGACGGGGGGAAAGGGGGGTTTGAACCTTTGATGGAAAAGACGTGCGGGGTGAAAAAGAAGGTGTGAAAGGCGTCGGGGGGAAACTGACCTGTGTGTGAGCGGTTGTGGATCTTCAGGTTCTCCAGGCGGGAGAAGCTCTTGTTGCAGGTGGGGCAGCGGTGGGGCTTCTCGTTGGTGTGAGTCCGGATGTGGATCAGCATCTTGTACCTGCACACACACAAGAACCATAATGAAGAGGAGAGAGGAGGAAGAGGAGAGGGGGGGAGAGGAGAGGGGGGGAGAGGAGAGATGGGGGGAGAGAGAAGGATGGGAGGGAGGAGAGGGGAGAGGAGAGAAGGAGGAGAGGAAGAGGAAGAGGATAGAGGAGGAGAGGAGAAGTAGAGGAGAGATGGGGAGAGGGAGAGGAGGAGAGAGGAGAGAGGGGGGAGGAGAGGAGAAGGGAGAGAGGAAAACCCAAGGGGGGGGGTTTAAGGGGGGGGGGGCCAAACCCAACCCCCCCCCCCCCGGGGGGGGCCCCCCCCCCCCGGGGGGGTGGCCTCCCCCCCAGGGGGAGGGGCCCCCCCCGGGGGGGGTTTAAGGGAGGGGGGATTGTGGGGGAGGGGGGCCCCGCCCCCAGGGGGGGGGGTTTTTAAAAGGGGGAAAAAATTTTTTTAAAGCCCGGGGGGAAATCCTTTTTCCCCAACCCCTTTTTTCACCCCCCAGGGGGGACCCCCGGGAGGGGGGGACGGGGGGGGTTGCCTGTGGGCTCCTGAAAAAAAAGGGGAAGGGGGGGGGGAGGGGAGGGGGGAAAGGGCGGGGGGGAAGGGGAGGGGGGCCCCAGGGGTTTTCCCGGGGGGGGATTGGGAAGCGGCAAAAAAAAAAGGGGGGGAGGGAGAAAGGGGGAGAGGGGGGGGGAGAGGGGGGGGGGGAAGGGGGGAGGAGAGGAAAAATGGGGGGAAAAAGAAGGGGAAAGGGGGGGGGAAGAGGGGAGGGAGGGAGGAGGGGGGAAAGGGGAGGGGGGAAGGGGGAGGGGGGGGGAGGGGTGATGGGGAAAGGGAGAAAAGAAAAAAAGGGGGAAAAGGGGAGGGGGGGGGGGGGGGGGGGAGGAGGAGAGGGGGGAGGGGAGAAAAGAGAGGGAGGAAGAGGAAGAGGGGGAGAAAAAGAGAGGGAGGGAGGGGAAGAGGAAAGGAGGGGAAGAGGAGAGGAAGGGGAGATGAGAGGAAAGGAAAGGAAGGGGGGAGGAGGGAGAGGAGGGGGAGAATAGGGAAAAAGAGGAGAGGAGAGGAAGAGGAAAAACAAGTTTGGACCCTGCGCGTTTTTTTCTACCTCAAGACTGCCCCCCCCCCCCCCTGGATGGAACTTTAACCCCCCTGGCGTTTAAAGCCCTCCCCTGCGGCGCACCCCCCCAGTGGCAGCAGTACCCCAATCTTCTCGGGGCTTGCTGGAAGTCGTTGACGTGGTCCACCAGGTCCTGAAGGGAGTCGAAGAGCAGATGGCACTGGGAGGAGCGGACCAGAGAAAACGGTTATCTTTTCAATTTTTGTGAAATGAGTAAAGTCTTCCCCTGTTTCCCTCATCGCTCACCTTTTTCCCGGACAGGCAGCGTTGTTCCCTGAGAAGGTCTGGGGAGGCCGCTTGTCACTGGTGGCAATGAACATGGAGGGGCGGAAAGGGGAAAGGGCCCGCCCCCGCTCCAATCGGCACGAAGAACTGAAAGGCCTGTGAGGAGGCTCCGCCCTCGATGTAGCGGATGTGGGAGTTCTGGAAAAAGGAAGCAAGAGATGAACAGAGGATTACCTGTTGATCGGTGAGTCATGCAGGGGACAATAACCTCCAAATTTTCTCATCTGGCTCACACAACACACACACACACACACAACACCACACCACAACACACACAGATGACAACAGGAATGGTAGGGGGTCTTGCTGGGAAAAGGGGGGGGATTTGGGGAAAAGGCGACACTTACGACACAACGCTGTCTTGTGAGAGTGGAGGAGATGGAGGGGGGAGGGGAAAGGGGAGGAGAGAGGGGGAGGGGGGGGGGAGGGGGGGGGGAGGGGGGAGGAGAACAGAGAGGAGGGGGAATGGGTGCAAATGGATCACAAACGGCGGCTGGTCTCACCGTCTCAGCTATGCAGAAATGTGGTAGTGACAAATTCATAAATGAGACAATTCATGCACTCAGCTCTGAGACGCCCTAGGGGAGAGAGAGAGAGAGAGAGAGTGTGTGTGTGTGTGTGTGTGTGTGTGTGTGTGTGTGTGTGTGCAAGTGTGTGAGGCTGCTATTTAAGTAAGGGTCTATATGTGTGTCTTAGAGTGTATGTGTGTGTGTGTGTGTGTGTGAGAGAGAGAGAAAGAGAGTGTGTGTGTCTTTTCTGTGTCCATGGGGGGTGAGAGGTGGGAGGAGGTGGGATATGGGGGAGGGGAGGGGGGGGGGCAGCTGAATGGTCCTAGCCAGCGTGTCTCAATTCAATTGGGAGGGAATTGAATTAGGCGGCGTGAGGTCTGCATGGCTGTACCTTGTTGTAAATCCGATTATACACACACACACACACACACACACACACACACACACACACACACACACACACACACACACACACACACACACACACACACACATGCTCACGTCATGCCAGCAGGGCCACTGAGTGCAAGTTGCACAGAGAGAGGCACTTGTTGGGGACACAAGAGGTGTTTGATAAGGGGCCCTTTTTTCCCCTCCTCCCCCCCCCTCTCCCCCCGACACCACCCTTAATAGCCTGATCCTTTTGGAGAGGTGAATGGCCAATGTTCCAATGAAAAGACCCCCCCCAGGTGACTCACCCTCTGGAGGAGGGGAGAGGAGAGGGAGGGGGAGAGTGGGGGGGAGGAGAGGAGAGGGAGGGGGGGAAGGAGAGGAGAGGAGAGGAAGGGGGGGGGAGAGGAGAGGGGGGGAGAGGAAGGGGAAGGAGAAAAAAAGGGGGGAGGAAAAAGGGGGGGAGGGAGATGAGGTAAGGGTGGGCAAGAGGAGAGGAAGAAAGGAGAGGGAAAAAGGGGGGGGGGGGGGGGTGTGTGGGGGGGGGGGGGGGGGGGGCGGGGGGTGGGGGGTTGGGGGGGGGGGGGGGGTTTTTTTTTTTTTTTCGGGGTGGTGCCCTTTTCCCCCCCTCCCCCCCTATCACCCTGAGGGGAGGTGGTTGCCCTTGGTCATCTCTGGAGGGTGGGGGTGTGTCGGGAGGAGGGAGACATGCTCAGGTCCACCGCCGGCGGGGTGGGGGTCTCCGTCCGATCCTGCGGGACCACCTGCACACCTGGGGGCACACACACACACACACACACGCACACACACACACACACACACACACACACACACACACACACACACACACACACACACACACACACACTTGGTCAGGTCACCTCTCACCAAGGGGATTCTGGCAATGACATACTGCACCTCCCGTCTCTCTCTCTCTCTCTCTCTCTCTCTCTCTCACACACACACTCACACACTCACACACACACACACACACACACTCACACCTACCTGTGTGCGGTGAGGCCGGGGAGGCGGGCTCTATGACGGCGGTGCCGTCGTCGGCCATGTGCAGCTGGCGGGCGCGCTTGGCGTGCAGCGGGCCTCGGTCCCGCCCGCCGGCCCGCCGCGGGATCTTCAGGTCCAGCGGCTCGTCCAGCGACAGCATGACCACCGACCTCCGACCTCCCGCCTGCACGCCACACAAGAGACAGGAAGAGAGAAGTGATGCATTCTGGGAGACGACTGAGAGACGAGACACGCCTGCAGCGGCGGTAAACGCCCCGCATGCCTCAGGGGCCCGCCGAGGTGAACACATACTGGCAACAATGGTAAACTGACCGTGATCAAAACTGGAAACACTGAGTAAGCCAAAGGAAAACACCCACACACACACACACCACACCGCCCCACAACACACCCAAAACCCCAACCACCCTAAACACAACCAACACAAACACACAACCCACCCCCCCTCCCCCCCCACCCTGGTACCACCCCTCCCGCAGCCCCAAATCCAACCCCAAAGGACCCTAACCCCCCCCCCCCCCCCCCCCCCCCACCAGTAACCACTGGAAATGGCCCTAAACCCTGCACCTCCGCCCCTGGCCCGGAGACCCCCCCACCCCCCCCCCCACACACTCCCCAACCAAATGCCTTCAAAGCCCGCTGCAAACCCCCTTTTGCCACCTCCTCCCCTCTGGGCCCTTGGGCCCCCTCCCCCCCAAGGGCCCGTTTTACGGGTCTTCTTTCCCCCAACGTCCTGCGAGCCCCCCGGAAAACCCAAACCCGTTTTTGGGAACCCCCCCCCCCCCTCTCTACGTTTTAAAAACGGGGCCCTTGGGATTAAACCCCAAGGGGGTCCTTTAAACTTCTCCCAAGGGTCCTGTCCGCTCCACGGGACCCCTTTCACCTTTTCCGAACCCGGCGACCCATAACCCAAACAGTTTATGTTGTGAAATCCCTTCATTGTCACGTTGTGGAAAGTGAAAGACCGACCTTGGAAGGATTAAACACCCAACAGATTTTAAAGACCTCCACATCCCACAACACCCAACAACCACAACCGCACAACACAACCTGACACCCACAACACCGAACACCACACCCATGACTCAGTCCAGTAGCGTTGATGAAAGCAACTGTTTCCTTTTAAATCACGTTTGGTGATCAAGAAACGACCCGACCAGCTTAAAAAACCAAAAACACAACCAGACATTACTCCCTGTTTTCTCGCTAACCATCCACCAACACACCCCCAACACACACCACACAACCCCACACACACACACACAACACACACACACACACACACCACCTCAAACAATTACTGCTGATTTAAAAGAAGCTCTCCATTCTACACAACCTGTTTGGTTTCACGGGAAACCACCACACACACACACACACACAACACACAACACACAAAACACACACACACAACACACACACACCATCCTCAAAGCATTTTCCTCTAGTGTCCTATATTTCCACCACAAGAGTCTAGTTCATGTAAACTGCTCTCGGTGTGTGTGTGTATTCACACACCACACACAACCACACACACAAAACACACACACACACACACACGGCAATTAATCCAACTGTAATTTCCACAAATTCTCCCTCTTTCCCTCCCCTTCCTCCCTCACTCTCTCCCCAAAACACACACACACACACACACACACACACACACAGGAGCCACGGTGGTAGTGAATGGTGGGCTTTGAGAGCGACTGGCCAGGGGCCACATGAGAAGCCCTTGTGTCTGGGAGGCACCGAGAGAGAGAGGTCACCAAGTTCACCCAACCCACTGAGGGATGGCCACCAACACACACACACACACACACACACACACACACACACACACACACACACACACACAGCCGGGGGTTGCAGACTCAATCAGCCATAGATAAGAGGATGATACACACACAAAGATAGAAACACTTCAAGGGAGGACACAGAGCAGCGTTATGATTGAGGTGTGACTGTATATCTGTCTGTCTATATGTATATAGATATACACACACACACACTCACACACACGTGCACACACATGCACAGATCCTCGGATTAACAACCCGTGGCTTTTATCTCATTACAAACCGCACAGAAGCACATGACCCCGACGTCCACTTTGACGAGCGGCTGCCTCGATACCGAACCTAAACGTAACCTCAACGCCTCAACAGACCTGGGAGAGGGAGTCAAGGGAGTCAAGGGAGTCAAGGGAGTCAAGGGAGTCAAGGGAGTTCAGGGAGTCAAGTGGCGTGGTTAGAAAAGCCATGCTGTGATACCTGGTATTGATCCCTGTTGGGTGCAGGGTCCGCTACAGAGACAGACACCTCAAGCAGGGTGGAGGCTCAACACTCAACGCTCAATGCTCCCCGGTAATACATTTCCCCCCCCTGAAGATCTGAGCGGGCCTGTTCAGACAACCTCGACGCGTCTCCTCTTTGAAGCCCCGTTAATGCGTTGGGGTCCGTCCGCGTCGATCCCGTGACGTTCGTAATCGGAGACGGGAGCGACACGTTCAGAATTTCCTCGGTGTCTCGTCCTGAATTTATCCGTCCTCGCCGATTTCCCCAAGGCCCGCCACGTGTCACCCCGTGCAGGCGGGCGCAATCAAGGACGAATTAACTCATCAGCGATAACTCGACACATACCGATGGGTTGAAACCTGAGTAGAGTTGAGGTTGGTGTAATGACCAGAGAGTTAGCGATGTGGGTAAATAAACATCATGACTCTCTCTGTCTGTCCGTCAGTGCAGTACATCTGGACTCGGTGGGTTTTCTGGGACTACAACTTCCTGTACCTCGACCCTCACAGGCTGCCAAGCGTTTTTTTTTGGCTTCATTTTTTGGCGAAAGCAGCAGAAAATCGCCTGTCATCCACTTTTAAAAAAAAAAAAACGGGTAAACCCCTTTCCCCCCCCCGAGGCACAGACCCGGAATCAGCTTAACCTCTCTGCAAATCCTGCACAGACTGGCCTCCGATCCGCGACGTTCATGTGAACTAACAGTTGCTGCTACCGAGCCACGGTGCCGGCGGGGGTCTCCACACACAAGAGAGCCCTTCTCTCTCTAGCGCCCGGGATGCTGCTCCACGTGCAACCCATTACTAGACCTCCACAATGGCCGCCAGAGCTCGTCTCTTCCCCCCAACTCAACTCAACTCGTCTCGTATCGAATCTTAAAATGGTGCTTTTCTAAAATAAAGTGAAACAAATCTGCCAGCGGGTGAGATCACGTCACTTTCTTCCAGTGCGACTTTTTTTTTCATAACACCCCCATACCGCCGATATCTGCTTCATCTCAACGTAATGTCACTCGCTTCCGAGAAAAATCTCGCGAATATTATCTCACGCCATCGGCACATTTTTGACTTGTTTTGAGAAAAATCAGATTTTAAGCCTCAGTAGGGGAATAAATAACTTAAAGATGGACACTTTTGGCCGTGCTGCAGACATTAACATCCCTCTAGACTCTTCTAGAGGGATGTAGGAAACTCCCAGTCTGGATACCTGGACCTGTTGGACTTCCCAGTATCTCAGCAGGTGATCAACTATCTACAACACCCACTTCACCGCATCCTCAGCGGATCAGACTCAACAGACCGTTTACCTCGGTCTACCCTTGTGATAGTTCTAGCCTCAGGAGGAGGAGGAGGAGGAGGAGGAGGAGGAGGAGGAGGAGGACGAGGAGGAGGAGGAGGCCCGGGCGGGGAAGTGACTCACGGCGTGTGGATCTTGGAAACCGGAGCGACGGGATCTCGGCTCCAACATCCTCCGACAACCGCCATCGCTGACAGGAGGGGTTTGTGGGAAATGTGAGAGAAAGAGCGACTGAGAGGGAAAAAGAAAGAGAGAGAGAGAGAGAGGGAGAGACGTGCACGTGCCTGAACATGCGTGTGTGTGTGTGTGTGTGTGTGCACAGTGGCGGGTGACTGTGAAGTTTGGGGAAGGGGTGTTGGCCGGCCCCCATGGAGACTTCCTCGCTGCGCCGTGGGGTCGACAGCCACTTTGAAAGGTGGCATTGTCCTGTCTCTACTCCCCCCCCCCCCTCCCCCCTCAACCCCTCTTTTTTTTTTTTTCTCCCCTCTCTCATCCCTCCCTCCATCCCTCCTCCTCTCCCCGGCAGAGTAAACACAGGCTGCAGCAGCTGAACGAGAGAGAGAGAGAGGGAGAGGGATGAGCGAGGGGGCCACAGTGCGGATACAAGGGGTGAGGATGAAGGGGGGAGGGGGGGGGGAGGAAGTGGAGGAGGAAGAGTCCTGAAAGAGAGGTTTGTGTGTGTCCTCTTTAGTGACCCCCCTACTTGCACACACACACACACACACACACACACCCTGCATAACCCTTTCCCACCCTAGTCCTACTTTGCCCTCCACCCGTTCCATTAGGAAGCCTCAACATCTTCCCGCTTCCCTTTGATGAGGTGTGGGAGTGGGGGAGGGTTAGGGGGTGAGTATGAGAGGGGGGGGGGGGGGGGGGGGGGGGGGGGGGGGGGGTCAGGTTAAAGGGAGGCTGTGTGCTTCAACACCAGGGACCAGTAGTGACCCTTGACCTCGCCCTGACCCTCTCGCCTAATCTGATCAAGTGAATCACATGAGAATATCACAACTATCGGGATGATTATGTCAGATTATCAATCAGATTGTGTAATAGTGGGTTTTTCGTGGGGGTTTCTAAAAGGGAGAGAGACACACGCACACAGAGAGAGAGAGAGAGAGAGAGAGAGAGAGAGAGAGAGTGTGTAACCCCCTCTGAGGTTGGCGGTAACTGAATCTCCCTCCTGCTGTGACCCTGGGAGGTGGTCTGCAGGAGGCAAGCCATCACTGCCCGGGGCTCCCTCGCTCCCTCTCTCTCTCTCTCACACACACAGAGAGAGAGAGGGAGGGAGGGAGGGAGGGAGAGAGAGAGAGAGGGAGAAAGGGAGGGGGAAATACTCTCGATGCAAACAATAATTTCTAACAGCCAACAGTGTTGATTAGTGGGATTCTGGAGGTCCTCTGAACGCCTCCCCCTCACAAACACAATCAGCTGCTCTCTGCGCCTCCTTCAGCCCCGGGGCTCCTCCTCCTCTTCCTCCTCCTCCACCTCCTCCTCCACCTCCTCCTCCTCCACCTCCTATTTGTGACGCCGCCGAGCCGGTTATGATCCGTAACGCCCAGCTGGTGTGACCGGTCCCTCCTCGGGCCTCGGGGTCCAGACCGACGGGGTTTTTTTCCCATCATCCACCAGGTGGGAGAGAGAGAGACGCGGGGGTCAAAGGTGAATGGGTGTAGCACGGGTGTGGTGTGAACTCTGACCCCCGTGACATCTGAAAGATTGCCCCCGGGGAGGAAGGCAGCGGCGAGGCAGGTTCACGTCAGATCGAGGTGATAGACAATAAACACAATAAAGCGATTATCGGGTTTATAATCGTAAAATCGTATAATCGTAAAATCGCGATTTAATTATGTAATCGTGGCAAATTTTCTAAACCGTTGATTCCGATTGTTATTTAGGCGACAAGAACGAGGAACGTCTAGAAGCGCCAGTTAGCAAAGCAACCAGTGTGTGTGTGTGTGTGTGAGTGTCATCAGACGTAACATCACTTTCCCGTGAATGAACGGGCCAAATACTTTCCCCAATACTGCGTTCATGTACTGTCCCCTTAAAAAATACTACGTGGTATTCAGTCACGTCCCTCCGGCCCGTCCAGTAACGTCGTGTTCAGACAGGTTTGGACCGGTCGTTTTTTTGGTGAGCCGCGAGCGAATGTGTCAAGCCGGGCAGGAAGTCAGACACAGGAACGGCATAGAGCGTCTGGTCAATTTCAAAATAAAACAAATTTCAAAATAAAACAAATAAAATAATTGTTCATTAATCGTAATCGAGGTAAAAGTTTGAAATAATCGCGATATTGATTTTTTGTTATATCGTCCACCCCTAAGATCTCATCTGATCTATTTCTTCAATGTGTGTTAACGTTCTCTCGTCCTGAGTGACCCCACCTCCCCTGACACACACACACACACACACACACCCTAACCACAGCCCCAGTGTACCACCCCCCCACCCCCTGGTAGATCACTCAACACACACACACACACACACACACACACACACACACACACACACACCGAGCTGAGAGATTTTTTCCCTGCCTCCGTCCTCCTCGGCCAGACAGGAAACCTCAGTTTCCACTCCTCCTCCTCCTCCTCCTCCTCCTCCGGGCCTCTCGTTCACTCCTTCTGTCCCCCTCTCCTTGTTTTCCTCTCGCTGTCAGCGCTCTGCTCTCCCTCTTTCATATTGTTTTTTTTTATCTTCCCCCTTCTCGTTTTCTCCCACCTGCTGTACCCTCCCTCCCGTCTCCCCCCCCCTGTCTCTCCCCTCCCCAATCTCACCTCGTCCTTTCTGACCCCGGCGACACCTCTTTCCTTTTCTCAGGGGTTTTCTCTTACTGTCAAACTCTCTAACCACTCCCCCCCTCGCCCACGTCACCAAAAAAAAAATGCACACAGTAGAACGAACGTATGCAGGATTACGCAACAGCAGCGTGCACGGAGGAAACGTGCATTCAACAAGCGTCAACAAGGAGGACAACCTGTTCTGCAGAGAGAGGCAACGTGAAGAGACGCTGCAAAAGCAAAGAGAGAGAAAAGGGAAGGATCTGAGAGAGGGAGTGAAGGGAGGGAGAGAGGGAGGGAGGGAGTCGAGGGAGGGAGAGTGCGACAGGAAGCCTCTCAGTGAGCTACCGATGGCCCCCAGCCAGAACATTCAGACACTGAGGAATTCCAGGCAGAGGGCAGGGAGGGCGGGAAGGTGGTAAGAGCGAGGGAGGGAGGGAGGGAGGGAGGGAGTGAGGGAGGAGGAGGAGGAGGAGGAGGAGGGCGGGTCTCGCTTGTGGTTTGTCGTTAAATGGGAGTGCTACATGAGAGAGGAAGCGCTTAAAGTGATATTTTCTCTTGGGTTGAACATTAACAGTTTGGAGACGCGCACCTTGATGTGGAGCAAACCCCCCTCCCCCCCCAAACCCCTCCTCCCCCAAAACCCCTCCTCCTCCCCCCCCGGTGTTCACTCAACACCAAAATCACTTCAAAAGGTTTCAAACTTGCACTGCGACCAAGATTATCGTCCAACAAGTTCGACCAGTCAGCTGTTTGTGCGCTCAAATATCACTCCAGACAAAAGAGACCCGACGGCAAAGAGACCGACCTGCATACCACACCACGCTACACCACACCACGCTACACCACACCACACCACACACCATGCCACGCCACACCTCACCACACCACACCTCACCACACCACGCTACACCACACCACACCACACCACACCACACCCACCGGGCGCTACACCCACCGGGCAGCATCCATCACCATCACACTTTAAAGCAACGTAACGTAACGCCACGCAACAATGTCGGAACAATGTCAGAAACAAACAAACACACAGAAGCCGAGAGAAGGTTGCTGCTGTTTTTTTGAAATCCCGTTCTCTCGAGATCACGACACACACACACACACACACACACACACACACACACACACACACACACACACACACACAAAGAGAGGCCAGCTCACGATCGAGATTTTACTTGAGTCAAACCATGACAGACAGAAACGAGTGAAGTCTTGATCTGGAGAGAACCAGCGATGATCTCCCGTCTGACTGGAAGACAAACGTTTAAAAGTCCCGCCTCCCGCTGGCCCTGATTGGCCGGATGCAAGGAGGAACCACTAGCACACTAGCTTGATTCTCTCCTGCATCCAGCTCACCCTCCTCCCCCTTTTCCTCCCCCCTCCTCCTCCTCCCCAGTCTGCCACAACCATGTTTTGTTATCTCACGTGATATCTCACGGCGTTTGATGTCTCAGGATAATGAGATAATTGAGTCATAATCTCAAGGAACAGAGCGAAACGTGGCTTCAGACGAAAACACAGACGGAAAAACAACCTCGTGCCCATCCATCTACGCCGGTGGTGTTGTTGTTGTTGTTGTTGTTGCTGTTGTGGATTCTGCTGGCAGGCCGTGACAAACATCAGACGGGTATAATCAATGTTTCTTTATTGACGTTATCGCCGCCCTCCTCCTCCTCCTCCTCCTCCTCCTCCTCCCCCCAGGCGTCCCAGACTGACCTGACACCAGATTTTGACTCCGTTTGTCGTATAGTGAGATTAAGCCGTCTGACTGGGGTTTCACATTGTGTCAGCGAGCCTTACAGTCAAGCTAAAGCCTGGATTAGGACACGACACACTGACCTGACTTAACTCTTGGGCAGGGCGTGGATAGGGGGAGGGTGAGGGAGGGAGGGAGGGGGAGGGAGGGATCTAAAGGGAAAGGTATCAAATCTTCTGAGACTGGAATATGCCAGTAAAGTACAAGAAAGTAAATACACACGGTCCAATATGGTTTGTTTTACTCCTTATCATCCATCAAGCGAGCAGAGGGGGAAGAGAAAAGGGGGGAGGGAGGTGCGGGAGGGGATAGGGGGTGAGGGAGTAGCGGCACGTTGGCATCAGGCTAGGAAACTTCCCCCCCGACTCCCCCGACTCCCCCGTCGCCGTCCGAGACACATGCGCCGACATGTGTACGTTTCTCTCCGCTGGAAAACACCGGAGAAGAAGACCGAAAACTGTTTTAGTCTACACCGTAAACATCTCTGTTAAACCCCCCCCCGCACACACACACACACACACACACACACACACACACACACAGAGACGATGACTCAGCAGCAAAACCCACTCAACACTAATGCTTAAGGCACCTCACACCAGCAGCAACCGTCGGCTTTGAAGAGCCGGTGAGTAATCTTACAATAACGTGGTGGGGGGGGGAGGGGGGAGGGGGGAGGGAGGGAGGGTGGGGGGGGCATTTCACAACACGGCGGCGGCGGCCTCCTCGCATCGCGGCAGAGCGCCACGGCAACCAATGAACACAGCGGGGAGGCGGGAAGAGAGAGAGAGAGAGAGAGAGAGAGAGAGAGAGAGAGTGTGATATGAAAAGACATCCACCCCGGCCGACTCTGACCCCCCACTGACTCCCCCCCCCCCCCCCCCCCCCCCTCTCTCATCTCTGCTCTCCCTCTTCCTCCCATATCATCTGTCATCACTCCCTCTTCCTTCCTTCCCTTCATCCACCCTTTTCTCTCTCTCTCTCTCTCTCCTGCCTCCCCCCTCCTCCCCCCCTCTCTCTCCTTCTCAGTCCGTTCCTGTGGCCTCTCCCCACAGGCGGTGATGCAATCCTGCGACTCCTGCGTGCAACAACCACCACCGGGCCTGGCGTCTCCTCCGCCCGCCAAGCAGGGGCGTCGCCGCACAAGCGCTCCGTCGGAAAAGCGAGAGAGGAGAGAGAGAGAGAGAGAAATGAAGAAACTGAGCCAACGAGGGAGGGAGGGAGGGAAGGTCTGTCAGAGCCGCCGGTGGTGGGTGATAGAGAGAAAAAGTCCCGCGATAAAAAGTTAACTGCTCTGTTTTACTGCTGCAGTCAAAACCCCGTTTTTTTTCCACTTGGGGGTAAACATGTTTTTGCATCAATATAAAGTTCTCTCTCTCTCTCTCTCTCTCTTTTTTTTTGTTTTTGTTTTTTTGGATCCAAACTAAGAGGCTGTACCGGGTTCGGAGGTGTCGTCGTGTCCCGCCCCCTGCAGCCCACCGAGCAGCTGTCTGGTTCTGGAGGCTGCTGGATGGATGCAGGCGCTTGGGGAAGTGACAGTTTCTGTGCTACTCCCACTCCAACGCTGTCGTCCCGGCCTGACTCACCCCAGCGTTATTAACCCCCGACGTCTGGGCGAGCGGAGAGAGAGAGAGGAAGAGAGGAAGAGAGAGAGTAACTACTGATGTTTGTGGAGCCGTAACGACGTCATGGTAACGTCCCCCGACTCCCTTCCCTTCCCGGGTCGGATGGAGTGGATGTGTAGAGGTACTTGTACTTTTACTACGAGGGGGGGGGTGTGATGGGATTTGATCCAACCCAGAGGACTGAGATTATAATGGTTTTAATGGTTACGTTTAAAGGGATCCCTTGAGACACACACACACACACACACACACACACACACACACACAAACACACACACACACACTCCACTGCCTCGTTGGCGTTGCAGAGGCAGACCTCCCCTGAAGGCAACACAGAAGAAAATGAGCACAAGGTCAGGTTAGGAATGCGAAGGCACCGGCACCTGCCTCAACCTTTAAAAGACCAGATTGAGCAACCACACACACACACACGCGCACGCACACACACACACACACACACACACACACACACACACACAAAAGGGTAAAGGCCCGTGGTTGGCCAGTCCCAGGTGAGTGTTTAAGCCCCCCGGGGTGAAACGCTACCGGGCCCACACCGCGTCACACAGGTGTGCTCTGGGACGCTCAACGCGCTCCGGGGCGTTGAGTTCCTGCCGAGGCGGGCGGGCGAAAAAACTCTACAGGAGACGTGTTTGTTATGTTCCCTCGCTGGTGAAAAACCTAGCGCCAGCTCTAAGCCACTGGGTAGGAGGGAATGGGAGGGGGTCCAGAACTTTCCCTCCCCCTCCCTCCCCTCCCTCCCCTCCCCTCCCATTCCTCCCCTCTCTCCCACGCAGTTAACAGCGAGCTGAGGGCAGGATTAATAAGGGTGGCCGGCGTATGGAAACTGCGGTGCGATAAGTACCCCGGCTACGTTTCAGCACCGGCCGGCCCGGAGCGACGCGATGCTAGCCTCCCCGACGACAACCAGCACACACACACACACACACACACACACACACACACACACACACACACACACACACACACACACACACACACAGTAGTTTAACAGTTTCTACTCGTTTATTCTAACACAACACACATGTGCACACGTACACACACACACACACACTGGATGTGCAGGTCCTATGCGTTTGCAGTCCACACACACACACACACACACACACACACACACACACACACACTGGCCGTCTGGTGGAGTCGAGGCCAGAGCTCGTGCGGGTACCAGCTCCAGAGGGGTGTGGCCTGTCTCGCAGTCATTTCCTGGACGGGGATGTTTTATGGCACCACACGCATGAGAACGGAAAAAAAAAACCTCCTTCGCCTTTTTTTTTTTTTTTACGCGTTGACCCCGCAGCCGCTCTCACGCGCTCGCAACTCAACAAGCCGAACGGGACGGCGGGGTGAGATCCCTGGGAAGAGAGCCGTCCTCTTCAATAGCCGAGGGAAACACGATCCCAACAACAGCTTAATGCAACGCGGCCTCCGGGAGGTTTGGGGGAGGAGGGGGGAGGTTTGGGGGAGGAGGAGGAGGGGGGGGGTTTGCTCTGTCTGTGTGGTGTCGCCGAGGTCTCTCCGATGACCCAGAATTCCTGGGCGACCGCACCCTGTCCCTGGGGAGGGCCCGGGGGAGGCCGAGGGGGGGGGGAGGCCGAGGGGACACCTGTGCACCAGCCATGCCGCCACGGAGGGAGCCAAGAGGGGGGGGGGGCCACACCGAGCCAGATGTGCAGCAGCTCCGGCCAGGGAGTTGCTCTGTTAGTGTGTTTGTTAGCATGCAAGTCTATATGTGTGTGT
>JAXDDW010000189.1:212500-445000 GCA_034670385.1 Hoplostethus mediterraneus
GGAACCGACCCCCTTACACTTCATCACGGCAGAGCCAGAGAGTCCTGCTCTCATCTGGGACGTCCCACACAGGTGATTTGAACAGGGGTAGACCTGAGGGGGGTTGGGGGGGGGGGGGGGGCATTTTTAGCGCACCCCCCGGGGGCCGGGGAATGGTCCGTTCCAGGAGGAAACAGTGAGGCGGCGAGGCGATTAGTGGTTACAGTTTAACTGGAGAGAAATGCACGGGCCGTGAGCCCGGCCAGCCGGAGAGAAGCAGGGCGGCCTGCACTCCCATGTCAGGGTGAGTCCGTCTGTCTGTCTGTCCTGGATGTCCGGGTCCAGGGGTCTGGCCATCGCCCCACACAGGGTCACCTCCACCGCTCCACACGTGGAAACTATTAGGACTGTTATTATAGATATTATATATTATATGATCTACTCCAGCTGAGCAGGTTTAGCTGTTGAAGAACCATTTCCACCATGATTTTAGTTCCCATACCTTCAGGACGACGGGGGCAGAGATCCTAGCTTACATACGGCGCCAAACTACCACCACCTTTTCCACCTCTCCACCTCCCAGCCAGCAAAATCCCCTACAAATCCTTCTTAACGGGATTTTAAAGAGACGCAAAAATCCCACAATGAACAGCATATTACACCACCGCTGCATCCTCTCTCTCTGGGCAGACGCGTGTCCTCCGGCGTTTCACGACACCATCCGGTCCAGACCCCCCAAAAAAAAAAGGGTCAAGAGAGCCGGGACGTGGCGGCTCGACTCGGACAACGCGGCGCCGTTAACAGCGGTCATACGTGACGGTTTCGGCCACGTTCATCGCCACCGAGCTCTCGTCTGCGAGTCTGAATCTATGGCTGCGGTTCCGCGGGCTCTGATCCCCGGGAGGATGAATGCCAGTTGACCGCTGTAATCCCCCCCGCCCCCCCTGCTGCTGCGTTGCCTTTCAGCTTGACCATAATCCCCGGCAGCGATGGAAACCCCACCACGATATTAATTCAAACACTCACACCGGGAAGCCTGCGCCACTCGCGCCGCACAACACTTAGTCCTCCTCTGATTTTTTTCTTTCCCCACCTTGCAGACTTGACAACACCGCGTGATTACACCCGCCCCCCCCCCCCTCGGATTTTCAGATGAGTTACGGATAGCCGTTAGCGTTCTTGGGATGTCTCTCTCCGTTGGTGCCGCGCCTCGTTACGTCCAATTAAGAATCGATTGAACGCGCGTCTCTCGATTTCAGATGCGGTGCGCTTTTATTTTGGCGGGCCCCGGGGACGTTAAGTACCTCTACCGCATGCGCCTTGCGGTTGCTGCCTCTGACGCAGTAACGTGCCATGAGGACCCACCTTTTCCACCATAAAGCAGCTGCCTTTTCCCTCACATGGCTCGAGGACCTCAGGGGTATGATGTCACACGGTTTGCGGCGAGAGGGCAGGATCCCATGACACGGCGGTTGCCACCCACTCCCTTAAAAAAAAAACGGGGGAACCGTGCCCAAAAATCTTGCCTTTTTTTTTCTCCATTCCTGCTCGGAACGGCCTTTACGGTATATCCGCTAGCATGCTAGCTAGTGGAGCAGACCTGTAGCTCCAACCAGGAATGTACCGGAGATCTGCGCAAACTGTTGCTCCCAGCAGCTGTCTAAGTATCTACATCTGGCCAAGCATGCAGTAAGGACGAGAATATGTACAGCAACAGCCTACACACACACACACACTACACACACACACACACACATACACACACATACACACACATCCTGGATATGCGATATGCAATGCCACCGCAGCGATGCACAGCTGGACCCAGGCGGACATCTTTGCCTTTGCAGTGCAGTGACTAAGTACAGCGCAGCGAGGGAGGGAGGGAGAGAGGGAGGGAGGGAGAGGGAGGGGGAGGGAGGAGGGGAGGCATCGCCTAAATAACCAGCGTGCTGACGGATAGATGCCTCTCCGTCTGGCCCCGATCATTCCCCCCCGTCAGATGGATATTATGGCTGACCCGCGGCTGAACCGAGGCATCAGCTGATTGGATAAACAAAAGCGGGCGGGCCGCGGATTGTGACGAGCACCTGGGACGAGGCGGCGCTCGCAGTTCAGAGAGGGGTTATGGATGACATAGCAAGGGGGCCTGGGTGAGGGAGGGGAAGGTGGGGGGAGAGAGAGAGAGAGTCGAAGTCGCCCCTCTGCAGAGGACTCAGGAAGCCTCTCGCTGGGTCCTCTCCCCCCACATACTTTTGAGAGAGGTCCATCGGGCCCCGGGCCAGGCCTCCTCCAGGCTCATATGCTCACTATCTGTGACACACACACACGAAAAGTTTCTCTCGTACGCCAACGCGTTATAGTGTTTAGAAAGTTACCCGCCCCCCCGCCCGACCAACGCCGTGAAAACAGAAAACATACAGCCGGGCCTACTTGATTCCAAAACACAACGGCAGCCCCCTGACTGTGCCTCGATCGGTATTGTGGCCTAACGCTTTTTAATGATCGGGCCTGCAGCACAGGGCTTGTTAGGTCTGCCTTGGCAGGGCTCAGCTCTTTCCCCTGGCGTCGCCGGGGACAATGGGCCCATGGGAGGCAGCCAATGGGGAGAGGCTCCGTCCCAAACCGAGTCCCAGTGTGCACACAATTAGGCCCGGGGACAGTGCAATTGCTTAATTGGAGGAAAATAGCTCTTTATCCAGGCCCCTGCCTATACTCATCATTGCCCCCCCCCCCCCCCCCACCATATGCTTGGCCTCAGCTAACTTTGAATTGGGCGAAACCACAAAGATGCTGTGTGGTGAAAGATGTTGTCGACACACAGGGTAATGAACGCTGAAAGACCTGTAGGTGTAAAAACGTGTTCGCAGGCCGTCTATCTGATGTAGTCCAGGGGTGAACACACCTCGGCTCACTCTGATAATAACACGAGATCATAGTGCACATCATAGTGAGTCGTATCAAACCGCTGTAAGTCATGAAGACGTAACCTGCATCACGTATAGTCTGAAAATAGAATCGATTTTTATACTGGTGGTTGTTCCCCCGATGATGACCGCGACTGGAGGTCACCTTTTTATTTACCACATCACCACCGGTTATAAATAACTGTCAGTAGGCTGTAGACGTTGAACTCTTTATCTGCTGTTGTGACAGAACATCAGAGAGCTCAGTACAAGCCTTCATCTTGCACAACAGCTGGCTGGGCTGTGATGTACGCCCCTATATAGGGCAGGATTTGTGATACTGCTCTGAAAATGTCTCTGGAGGGAAGAGGAGGAGGAGGAGGAGGAGGAGGGGGGGGTGTAGACGCATGGAAAGGTCGCATCCGTATGAAAATGGTTATTGGCGAAGTGTGTGTGTGCAAATTACACAAACGCCGGTGAGGGCACGTCCGCCAAGCCGGGCCTGGATGTGACAGTCTGGGGGAGTCCGGGCTGCAGGATGACGGCGCACCGCTGGAGACCGAAAATAGGTCACTGCCCTGCTTGAACCCGAACCATTTTACATTGCAGCAACGCGCCGGGATATACGTGAACGCACTTGGCATACATGACAATATACACACAGTACACGGGGAGGGTTGTTCCAGGGCAAGGCTTACCTTACAGGGGAAAAATACCGCGGATGTGGCCGAGATATCTCCGACTTGTTCCCCCCCGTTTCCCGGTGCAAACTTCGCACGCAAAGTCTTTTAGCCGTCGGTGTCAAATGACTCCTCGTCAGTGTGTCGCCTTCTCGTCGATAGAAAATAAAAAATATGAAGCTGACACGTCTTGAGGAGATAGCACTAGGTGTCTGGAGAGGCGGTCCGCTCCCACACCATTGTCGGGATTATTTCTAAGCATGGAAAAGAAAAACACTGAAGCTGAAATGAAGCGTTATGACAGCTCTTCTAGATAAAGGATCATCTATGAAGCGGCAGTCTTGTCTGTTGCCGTGGGATGATATATTATATTTGTTATCATGCCGCCAGAAACCCGTCAAAAAAAGAAAAGTGTAAACACCCAAAAATCGGTATAGTCTTAACTGTTCCCGGTGAGAAAACGAAGACCACTGGTTGTGTTGTGCATCAAAAACGAACTGGTGTTTTCTTCTCAGATTCAAAGTGCATCGCTTAATGGCAACGCTGGTCAAGTGGGGGTTTCCTATGGGTGGTCGGTCGTTCTCCGGGGGGGTAGGAGGGCAGCTCAGACCGGAGGGATGTCACCAAGTCGTGGCGAGGGTAGGGCGCGAGCGGAGGAGGGGGGGGGTTTGGTTGTCTCCTTCTTCTTCTTCTCCTTCTTCTTCTTCTTCGGTGCTTTTCCAGATGCCGAGGCGGGGTACGTTGTCGTGTAGTTATCCCTGCGTCCGTTCCGCTGTCCTGCTGAGCGCTCGAGGAGACGTGAGTGTTACGGTGGTCTCCCCCACGACCGTCTGAAGCGCACAGCCCGCCGCCCGGAGCCCAGCCAGCCCGTCAGGACCAGCCCAGAGTCTGCCAGCTCAGCGCATGCTTGCTGCTCCGCCCCGTCCACCATGGGCAGTCCCCGGCTCCCCTCCAAAGTCTCTCTCTCTCTCTCTCTCTTTTCTCTCTCTCTCTCTCTGTCTCTCTCTCTCTCTCTCTCACACACACACACACACAACCCCGCTCAACAGGCCGTCAAGTAAAGACCTCTGTTTTCAGACCGCCCGACTGTTTGCTGGGATAAGCTGACGCATTTATTTTTCTTCTCCAGAGTTGTGTTCCCATCTCTGTTCTCGCGCCCCAGCAACACTTCAAAGGGCTATCATGAACTATAACTAGTGCTCTAGTGTTAAAGAAAAAGTGGGTAAGCTAGGATTTCCAGTCGATTGTCATCAAACATAATTGTATTTTCAGAAAATACATTTGCCTTTTCCTTAAAAGAGCCTATCTTCACTTACACCACTTTATTACTACTTAGTAAGATGCAGGCCTCGGCCATCAAGTTACCTCATACAGATACCAGTCTGAAAAGGTGATATCTTTAAATACATATTTATCCTCCACTATCTCTGACATAACCTGCTACTACTAATGATCATGATTCTCAAACTAATAGGCCATCATGTGTCAATGTGTCAAATAAGTCTCACCCAATTTCCCATGGCATCAACATTATTATAAGATTACTACAGTTATGAAAATAGGACTTGTTTTTTTGTGGGGGAAAAAAGGCTGATTAGGTTTACTTGTTGAATAATTCAGAGGAAAATGTTTGAGAAATGGTAATTCGGTTGTTTGATTTTAAACAAATCATTTGACAATTATGGTGAATTATAGTTCAAATTACAGCCTGTAAATTGGAAAAATGTCAGTTTACCTTAATACAATAAGAAGAAGATAAGACAGCAGGAACTCAAACTAACTGAATTTGAGTACTCCAGTTTGTTTGTTACATTACAATCCTAAAACTAAACTGTGTATGGCGAGGTGTGGCACTAGCCATAGTTTAGCCTAATTGAGTACAAATTTAATGGGTTTTATCATCACAAGGGGGGGAAAGGATGAAGCACCTCAGTCTTTAGGATCACCCTGATTACAACTTTAAGAAAGAAATCAGATTTATTTAATTATGTATTTAATATTTTTCCCAACTGTTTTTCTTCACTGACAATCCAGTTGATGTATGCTGTTACTACAGGGCTACTATTGTTGTATAAGTGCAGAATAAATCCTGCCTGCCACATAAAGGCCCATAGGAAATAAGTGTGGTGGCCCATAGTTGGTAACTTCCCAGTCAAAATGTAGGCTTGTGGGAATTGTAAACAAAATAGGTTTGCTCTGGCTGAATGTAATATTCCTGCAGGCTCTCACAGAATACACTTAAGACTTGACGTGTTGTGGTTGTCGATAGTTGCTTCTGAACATGAGTAATGTTCTCTCCAAGCCTGCAACCACAAAGCCACACCTAGGCCAATCTGTCATTTCACACTGACAAGGCCTATAGCTGCTCCATTGATAAAATGTTTCCCTGAACTCATTCAACCAAAGGAGCTTTATGGGCATAATAGTACTTTGTGAAGGTGCGCAAAATATCACGATGACTAATCGGCAGAAGTCGGAAAACTTCACAAAGCACACGTTATAATATTTATATTTATATATTTATAAGATTTATTGCTGAACAACTGAAATCCCCATAAGCTTTCATTGTATCTGGTGTATAATGTGTTTTCAAGCCATAATGGCTTTTTATGGCCGATGAAACATGGGGGTAAATCACCACAATCATATATCTGTCATTCAGTGAGTGTGTCCACTGGCTTGTGATGACGGGGTGCTAAACTGTACACCATAAATCAACAGCCCCTCCGCTTCTTTCACCATGCTACCACCAGAGGGCATAAAACAGGATGGGCTAAGGTCACCCAGTGCAAGAGTCCTCAGAGATTACTCAGAGTGCATCTGCAAAATGGTGTATTTCCATTTTGGAGGGGAAAATATTATTTGATCATTTAATATTTCTAAAATATAGAGGACACAGACTGTTGATGTCTTCTCATTTTGTCAAGTAAGCACTTAAGAGTTTCCTACGATGGCTGCATGATTGGCATTTGTTTTCTAGATTTGTCTTGAAGTTGTGCAAGTTAAAGATGGTAGGACATATTTAATGATTGTATAGGATCAATCAATACACCTTTTAATTGTTGAAAAGTTAAATTAATGGAGAAGGTCTAAACAATTTCCAGTTCACCAATGATACTACTGTGCATGCTCTGGTATGATGTGTAGCATTTAGCCAAGACTTTAAAAAGTCTTGGGTCTACAAGTCAACATTTACCAGTCTAAATAAATGATGCAACTTTCTCATTTTTACCATTACGTAAGTGCTGTTGTTGTGCATGATGAATTTAGGCTACACATCAATCTGTTCATAAAATGGATAATTCAGGTCCTCAGTTCTGATTCCATTTTTTCCTAAAAGGTTTTGTGGGAGTTTTTCCTTGTCCTCTGTGAGGGTCCAAGGCTGGGGGTGTCGTGTACTAACCAGTTATTGTTTTCACAGGTTCTGTGAAGCCCTTTGAGACTGTAACGGTGATTAAGGGCTGTATAAATAAAATGTGATTTGATTTGATTGGCTGACTGTTTTATACCCGAAATCGCACATCTGTGACCGCATAACAGTTAATTGAAATATTATTGCGCCAATGAGTGATAATCACCACTCACCGCCAGCAATTATGTATCGCTTAGCAACCACTCCGTTAAGCTACTCCTTGATAACTACATTCCTAGGCGGAAGAATCGCTTAATAAACAAACACATTTAATCTTCGTTCGCGTCTCGTGCTTGTTCAAAAACAAAATCTCTGTGAACCGCGGTCTCCCGTGGCGTTATTACATGTTCAAATCGTCCCTACGCGGCCGAGCAAAGACGTCCTCAAGTGCCACGGTGTTACTACACGTAATAGTTGACAGAACTCAGCAGCTGTGACAACACCAGGTAAGGTCACGAGCCTCCGAGGTGCTGCTGCTGCTGCTGCCGCTGGTCTTCACATTTCCGGGTGCGAGAACACTGCTCCCATTTTGTGGCGGTGCTGCACTCGCGCAGCCCGCACCAGCCAGGCTGAAGTGGCGATTAGGTAACCCGTTTCTCCTCCTACTATTACTCTTACACCCAAAATGGTGAACGCATTCAGCTGTTACTATGTGGGCCGCTGCTGTTGTCGATAGCCGTTCCCTCCAAACCCCTCCCCGGTGTGTTGCTGTGTGTGTGTGTGTGTGTGTGTGTTTTTACCAGCCCTGCCAACTCGTCAGCTGATCCCCCTCTTGTCGCTTATCGCGGCGGCTGGAGAGAGTAAACGCCCCTATAGTGTTCAGACTATTTAATACGGTCACAGTCAACATCAAATGCAGTTTTGAGCTATCAAAATAAAATATAAAGAATTGTATCCAAGCCCTGCGGTTATATAAGTACCAGGATTACCCACAATTTGTGTTTTCCACACATCTTTTTTAGGGTGACAGAAATCTGCACGGCTTAAATTCATAACACACAACATAGTATCAAGATGGTGTAAGTTATAATAAAAAAACGTATTTTTAAGGGGGAAATATAAATAAATAAATGGTTTTCTGAAAATAATTGGGGGGTTTTCACGTTGCCATATGACGACCACAGACTGCAGGTCAGGATCTACCCACGTTTTTATTTACCACTGCACCGCCACAAATAGACTAGGCAGCGGTTGTTTTTATTGTGTTCCGTGTTAACCAGCTTATTTCCCTGCTTGCCGCGTGTGTTTCTCTCGGCGAACTGTAAGATAAATAGTCCTTTGTTTACATGCAGTCCCAGTCTCTGCGGAAGGAGGCCTTTTTGGTAGTGCTGTGTGATTCCTACCAGCTGTTTCCCGCCTTGAAAGCCATCCGATCAGCTGCACACACACACACATACACACACACTTCCATGCAGAGGGGAAAAAGAGAGGGAGGGAGAGAGAGAGAGAGAGAGAGAGAGAGAGAGAGATAGAGCGCCACACACAACGAGGGAACCCCATCAGCTGGAAGTCGAGTAACATTACAACTCTCAGCAGCCAGCGACTACTACATTACAGACACGGATTTCACCTTTTTTATTTAATTCCTCTAATACGCCGGATCGAGGGGATTTTTCTCACAACTTCCCCCAACATTTTCTTTTATTCCAAGATTTTTTTATTTGTTTTTTTTTTCTTGGGAGGGAGGGGGGGACCAAAACTGGAGAGGCAAGCATGGAGTATTTCATGGTACCCGCTCAGAAGGTGCCCTCCTTGCAACATTTTAGGAAAACGGAGAAAGAAGTGATTGGTGGTCTCTGTAGGTGTGTATATCCACTCCGGCCGCTCTTGCTTCATCTAATACGCTGTGTTGTAAGTCATCTGTTTTGAGTACGCACTTAGCCACGGCGCCGAGGCAACATGCTTGATTTGATCTGTTATTGTGTACACGACCTGCTCGCGGGGAGAGCGAGAGCTGGGGAGGGCATTAATAGCCGCGAAAGACCAACATATTATTGCGTTTGGGCACGGGGGGCCTCCCGTCCCGTGCCCCGGTATCACCCCCGCGACGTTATTTCGCACATTTCACTGCGAAATCGATACATTTTGTGGCTAACAAACACAAACCACGTGGTTCCGTGCACACCACGCTGCTGCTCGGGCTGAGAGCGCATCCCTTGCTTTGGTTATTCTCCCCCAAATTGTCCCTCAGTGTCACATATATATATGTATATGTACGTGTGTTGGTTTGCGGAAGAGTATAAGTGGGGATACAAGCGTGTTTCAGACGCCGTGTTAAGAGTTGTTTGTTTTACACAGCATCGCACGGGTTGCTGTTTTCGCTCGGAGCGATCTGAAGTTATTGTGGGTAGTGCGGCCATGCTTGTGGCTTGGGCTAAAGAGTGATCAGGGGGTCTGGCGTTTCCTTCTCGTTCACGGCGCTCCGCTTCCCTCCGCGTCGGGGCGAAAGTACACATTTGTTGTCAAAAAAATCACCCGCGCTCGACGTGGTGGTTATTTTACTGGTGTTTCCGTGTATCTTAAAGCGCCCCGTCGAGTCGTTTCCACTGCGTCTTTTTTTACCCCGCACCTCTGCCATGCTGCCGCATTGTTGTAATGGCGGAGGACACGATAAGTCTGGTCTCGAGCACGGTGGCGCTCGGGGCCCTGTGATAACGGGGCTGGTTACGTCTGCGGTCTTAAAGTATTCTCGGTTTTTGTCCCGTTAAAGGGACACTTCGCAGTCACGAGGCAGGGAAATTAATCGTGGGCTTATTAATAAGGGGGGTGTGTGAGTGTGTGTGTGTGTGTGTGTGTGCGCCGTGCAAGGCCCCGTCGCTGCGTCTGCAACCCTGTTTGGAGAGGGAGGCGGAGGAATCTGCAGCTGGCGACACGCGCTGGGAAATGTAGTCCTTTTTTATTTTCCCCCGTGTGGAGAATTCCTCCACTAGCCAGGCTGACTTTGAACGCCTCCTAAACTTCAGAAACATTAAAGTGCTCCGAACATTGTAGTATGTCTTTCACGTTGGCACCATGAACACAACTTGGAGTACATATAACTGTATTATAAGTATACCTACATTTCTTACAGTTATATAAGATATATTGCTTTATATCTTATATATATATTGCTATTGCTATATTGCTTTTTATGTTCAATTACTAAACTACATAATAATAATAATAATAATAATAACAATAATAATAATAGAATTGGGGGGAAAAGGGGAAATCAGTTGGAAAAGCAAAACCAATATAAGCAAAGCAGAAAACCTAAAAGCGAGGGGGATGAAAGCGAGCCGTGACCAAGTGGTAAAGTATTTTCCTGACACACAGTAGTCTGGCATCGGCATGAAGACTCCTTGTTTGAAGCACCCTAAACCTCACTGTCACTGGCACCCAGGCGGTTTCTCTGTGGTGGTTGTGTTTGTCTGATATGGCGGGTGGAGCGGGTCCAGTTGGTCATGTTTTGGCAGTGGCTGTTGTTGGATTTGTTGGATGTGCAGCTGCAATGTTGGAAAACGTGTGCACACACAGTCACACACATACACACACACACACACACACACACACAGTCCTCTTCTCATCTGTGTCTGGACAATTGTTCCACATGTTTGCACTGAGGCAGCTGAGTCAGTACAGATAAGGGCTTTGCTAGAAACGGTCCCAGAGATACCGAGCTTGATACAGACAGAGGATGTGGCAGGTTCCTACAGTATTTCCCCTCAACTGGGTTTGGTAGTCCTGCACACTGGATGTTCGCCTCAGTCTCAGAGTGTTTTTAGTACCAGGCTGGGCGTCACAGTGAACAGTGCACTGGAATTACCAGCAAAGCTGTCATTGAGAAGATGCCCAATTAGCACGAGTGGTGGTTATAAGGAGTCAGTGCTACTCTCACATGTTGGAATACCAATTCACCCGCTCTTATAACCTTGTTATAATGGGATTGTATATGTCAATAATGATGATGTGATACTTTATTGATCCCTGTAGGGAAGTCTTTCTGCTTGCCTCCCTCAAGAGGTCAGAGCACAGGGTCAGCTCAGCGCCCCTGGGGCTGGTAGGGATTCGGTGTCTGCTTCAGGGCATTTCAGCAGGCCAGATGCTACACAGGGGGTTGAACTGAGGTCCCAGGGTTCAATAACAGTCTCTCCAACCCCTGTGTCACTCTGCTACCCATTAGCAATGGGTAACAATCATACTGGGAGAAATCCACTGTAGGAGAAACAGAAGTAACCAATTTCTCCACCTGACAGCAGCCTCAATAGACCATAACATGCCATAATAGCATGGACCATTGACGATCATTAAACCGTTGGCTAGCTAGCTGTAAGTATATCTCTAATGTCTCAGCGAGTTGTTGAATGGTCATTCTGGGAAACAGAAGTAGACACGACAGGCTGAGGGAAAGTGGGTACACCGAAAAGTAAACGACGATGCTTCATCACCAGATAACTCCTGGAATGCACCGAAGATCACAACTTGGTGATATCTAACAGCAGAAGAGTATCTCGGGGTGTGTTTGTCCTTTTGACATCTGAAGGATAGAGTGGTAACTAGGTAGCGTGTGAATGTTTGCCGTTATGCTGCGTCTGTGCAAAGGAGTTTGATTGCCCCAACAACTGAACGTCGATCAGTATTTGAGGTGTAGTAATGTTAGACAGTGTTAACTATCTTAGCTCATTCACACTTTTAGGATTGGACCAGAACCTGTGTACCTTTTTTTAAGTCTCATGTGTGACCCTGTGTGCATTCCCTCCCCTACCGCCAGCCTGGCCAACATTCCCCTGACCCCAGAAACAGCCCGGGACCAGGAGAGGCGGATCCGCCGGGAGATCGCCAACAGCAACGAGCGGCGGCGCATGCAGAGCATCAACTCGGGGTTCCAGTCCCTCAAGACCCTCATCCCACACAGCGACGGAGAGAAGCTCAGCAAGGTGGGTCACGGACGGGGGGGCTTTCGAGTCGGTGCCTGAGGGTTGAACGCACACCCACATTCGCTTGGCTAGACGGTGGAAAGGGGCCTCTTAGGTGTTCAGCGTTGTAAGGTTCCTCTCCTCTCGCCTCCCCAGGCTGCCATCCTGCAGCAGACGGCAGAGTACATCTTCACTCTGGAGCAGGAGAAGACACGATTATTGCAGCAGAACAATCAGCTTAAACGCTTCATACAGGTAAAGAGAGAAGGATGGATGAAGTCATCTCCCAACGCCAGACCTCAAACTGCGTTAGGTTTCAGTCTTCACTACAAGGGACCTTTTTAAAACACTCATTTATCAATTAACTATCGAAATCTGCTCGTTTTCCCCTCCACTTTCCTTCCCTTCCCCTCTTTGCTCTCCCCAGGAGTTCAGCGGTTCCTCCCCGAAGAGGAGGCGTGCAGAGGAGAAGGACGAAGGCATCGGCTCGCCAGACATCCTGGAGGAGGAGAAAACCGAGGACCTGCGGAGGGAGATGATCGAGCTGAGGCAGCAGCTGGAGAAGGAGCGCTCGGTCCGGATGATGCTGGAAGAGCAGGTGAGCGACGCGTTAACTTTCACGTTAACTTAGCAGCAACAATCAAAGTTGTTTTTTTTTTACTTAACCCTTTAAAACCGAATGTGTCGTCGGCGACACGTTGCACGAGCACACTTTGAATTACCATAATTACGTCACGGTTTGCTCTATCGGAAAACTTCCAACGGTTTCTGAAAGCTGAGACGTAGTGCTTTACAGCCAATATCATTACGGTAATTTCACTCGCCCCTCTCGCAGAAGTCCGCGAACGCGTTATTAGACTCTTATAACTTGCAGTAAATTGTAAATATCTGCCAGATATTGAAAGTTCCAAGTTTTCTGGAAAAACGGGAACAAGCACTTACTCACAGGACATTTACTGACCCTTTTATAGTCAAGATAAGCAAAAAAGTCCAGGCGAACATTTTGAGTGTTAGGTGTTAAAGGGTTAATCCATGTTTCATTGATGTGCCGTGTGCGTACCAGATGCGCTCCCTGGACGCCCAGCTGTACCCGGAGAAGCTGAAGGTGATCGCCCAGCAGGTCCAGGAGCAGCAGGCCCAGACGCAGAGCCTCATCCGTCTGCAGCAGCAGCAGCAGGAGCAGCTGGAAAGGGACCTCGCTCCGGCCCGCAGCCCACAGGTTGGACACGCTCAACACCTGCACAGTGATATTAACGTCCTTTTAAAGAACCGTGCTTATAGGAACAAGGAACAAGAATCGTGTCTGGATAAGTGTTTCGACACGGCTAGCTTTGGGTCAAATGGCGATAATGGTAGTGACCGCCGGCTGAGGTCCTCCAGCTTTGTGCTCACACCTCAACAAAAGTTTATGTTGTTTACGTTGAGCTGAGGTTAAATACCATAAAACTTCCTTTTAACAGCTTCTGGCCTTTTTTTTACTTTTTATTTTAATTTTTTGCATTATTGTACATAACAAAAAAAATCTTGACATAGAACCCCAATAAATTAATAATAATAAAAATACAATAAAATAAAAATAAAAAGCATAAAATAATAATAATAATACAAATAATAATTTAGTACAAAAAATAAGTATAACAGAAGGGGTGGCATTTGCAGCTTCTGGCCTTTCTAAACACTCAACATCTACTCACTGACTCACTTACAGCCTGGATACTAGAAACTCTCTGTTGTATGAAGTACACGATCCAGCCCGGTTATAATTGGGATCTACACCCACATGCCTGCATGAGCACGTGGGTGTCATTGTCTACCCATTTTTTTTCACTGTGTCAAAATGTGCTGATTTTCTCCTTGTCAGTCATGTAGACAGGCTGCTGGGTTCCCGTTCCTTTGAGACTTTTTGAGGTTTTTGAAGCTTTTGCATTTTTGACAGGCGTATAAACACTTTGTAACCCAGCACCTATTGAAAACCTGCTCGTTTTGTACTCATCGGTTGGCTCGCGCCCAATCGTCCTCCCTTGAAACACTGACCTAAATGTGTTGGGCTGCACGCCTCCCCAGTAAGCACTTTTTTTATATTAGCCTCATCCATCACGTCGAATCTTATTTTTAAACACACACCTGGACTCGTCTCCCAACGGCGCCGGAACACCGACACGCAGTCTTAGTATCTCTCCCCGTCGCGTCGAGGCTGTCGACAGCAGTGATACATTTACGGTTTAGTCAACGGGCGGCTCACTCGTCTCCTTCCACTCTGCCACGGCGTCCTATTTCAGCCGGCCAGCCCTAACCCAACACCATGCCAAATCAGCTGGTTTGTGTGTGTGTGTGTGTGTCTACGCATCCACCTTGAGTAGCAGTTTGGAGCGGGTAGCGACAAAAATGATTGATGCACTGTAGATTAGCCATATGTCATAACGTGTGTGTGTGTGTGTGTGTACACTAGATGGCACTGGCACAAAATAATGTCATTATTTGTTTTTATTTTACTGCTAAACACGACCATAATCTAGTTCATCCTTCCCCCCCCCCCCCCCCCCCCCCGCCAGGTGTTGGCCCCCGCTACCCCCCCTGCGCCCACCCACCACGCCACGGTCATCGTCCCCGCGCCGGCCCAGCCCCATCACGTCACCGTGGTAACCATGGGCCCGGCCTCAGTCATCAACACGGCGTCCACATCTCGACAGAACCTGGACACCATCGTTCAGGTAAGAAGACGCAGGACGGATGTCGACGTGGCCGACGGTTAAAGGTTAAGGAGGACAAGGCTCGGGTTAATAGACTTGACATTTTTAGACTGTTCCCTTTACCCCCAGAAATGCCCCAAATGCCCCAAAAATGTTTAGCTACTAAGTCTTTTGTACTCAACATGAAACATGAGATGTCTGATTATTTCCAAGACTCGTTTGAAAATGTTCATATTGTCCGTGAGGTCAGTGGATGCAGTTGCTTTGCCAGGTGCTGTTTGAACCCCATGCCACATCTGGCCACTAGAGGGTGCTGTCGCTACCCATGTCACACCCACATCGCCCTCCCCTCCCTCTCTCCCCAGGCGATCCAACACATCGAGGGCACCCAGGGGAAGGGCTGCGTCAGCGAGGAGGAGCAGCGGCGGGCGGTCATCGTCACCTCGGGGCGACTCCTCTCGGACGCGGCGGCCTCGGACACGGCCTCCAACAGCGACGGGCCCGACGACTGTTCACTGCCCTGAGCTTGTCCTATTCATATCACACACACACACACACACACACATGTACACACACACACACACACGCGCGGCCCAAGCAGACGGGGTCATGGGAGGCATTTAAACCTACAGCACTCTTGTTATGTGGACATTATTAGGATTGGTAGACAGATTGATTACTCTTCCGTGATAGGCAGCCCCGAGAGGTTCGCACTTAGACGCTCAAACATGCATCCTGTCTCGTCGTCTTTTCTCTAGCCTCCCGCTCTTTCACACGCACACGCACACGCGCCCGTTCATTCATCTCTAGAAAGGTTTTTTTTTTTTTAGAGTGACTACTTTACCGACTTATCTATAAACGCTCTGTCACAAGCTTCTCAATAGTCCCGCCTCCTCCTCCTCCTCCCTCCCTCCCTCCCTCTCCTGTCCCGGGTACTACTACTACTACTACTGCTTCAGATGCCTGCTAGCATCTCCCATTGACTACTGGCGAAACCAGGAGAGAAAGTCAACGAAGAGCCCAGCAGCACGCCCCTCTCCCACCATCACCACCACCACCACCACCGCCATCACTCTTTCCTATGAACGTCATTTCAACGCCTCCTGCACCACCTGAACTCTGTGGAGAGACACTGTGAGCTCACGAGACCGTCTCAATCAAACTTCTGAACGAAAGGAAATGTTGTTTTACTTTATCGAGTGTGAAGTCTCCTTTTCTATGTTGCCCCCGCCCAACCAGCCAGCGAGTTAAAGTGATTGTACTGCTCAACGAAACGAACGGCTGACTGGTGCTCTTGGGATATGAAGCGAAGCTCGGGAGGAGAGAGAGAGAGAGCACTTACTGTTTCCCAACTCTCCTTTTTATTTTGTGTGTTGTTGCCATTTTTACTGGGCTGGGTTCCCAGTATATTCCCACTTATGTCTTTGGCATGTTTACCCCCCCTTTGCAAAAATCGCTGTTTTAGACATTTTCTTGCCCCCCACCACTCCCACCTCCTTCATGTTAGAGCACCTAGCTTGTTGAATAAGCTACTCTGTGGGCAGTCTTGAGTGATTCCCACCGGGGAGGGGTGTGTGTGTATATGTGTGTGTGTGTGTGTGTGTGCCCCTCTGTATTGAATCAGCAGGGTTTAGGGGTGCCCCGGACTCTGGCAGTCTGCAGCAGCACCACTCTCACTTTGGCATTGAGGCACGTGCGCACAAGCGCTCGCATATTTTGACCGACGCCCGCTCGCTCGTCTGCTCGATCCCAGGCGCTGGTTTAGTCCAGACGTTGGGGGGGGGGGGTGTTTCGTCTGAAGCATTTCAGTACGTTTCAAAGAAGAGGAAAACCTCGCCATGCCCGGTGAAATAGTTTTGAATGTGTCATGACCACGCCACGCGCACACGCTCTATGCATTTACCCAGCGTACATTTTCAGTCCGGCAAGAGAGTACCACGCGATTTTTACGTTTCAGCTCGCATCGTGTTTTTTTTTCTTTTCCTCGTGAACGTGCACTATCGATCGACAGGCAGGATACTGAGACGCGGACGTAGCGGGAGCCGGGCAGCAGTTTTTGCCTTACTAACTAGCCCGTGGGCGCAGGGAGGCACCGCGAGGCCAGCCTTTACAGCCTTAACAGCCCCGGGCCGGAGTCCCTCTTCTTCTTCTCCTTCTTCTTCTTCTTCTGTTGTTCACCTTCGCTGGGCTGCAGATCCCCGTAGTTTGATCTGTCTGAGGTGTGTTTGTTTCCGACAGCCTCGCTAGATGAACAGATCACCGACGTACTAATCACAATCAAGCACTCCTAATGTTTAGCCGCCGTTTTTTTTTTTTTGGCCCCCGGTTGCACACCATGTTCACGCCAGATGTGCGGATGGAAAATTCCTCAATCAGTTGTAGACATTCCAGAAAAAAAGTCTAGTATCTGTCCTGTCGCCACATCTTCTTTCATGCCAGTTACTTTTCAGACGTTCATCTGTTACATTTGCGGTGTTTAGATTTGGCGCCACACTGCCAAACATTAAAAAGAACAGGGTGTTTTATTTGTCATCCTGTTGGTGTAGATGGAGCTTTGGATCCTGCTGGACAGATATCGTGTGTTCACCTGAACGCACCACGTATCCATCGCGACGTATCGGATGGATTTACCCTTTAAAAAAAAACAAAAAACGTTGATGTTACTGCACTAAAACGAGTCTGTCACATGAAATCGCGAGGCGTCTTTTGCAGTACGTACCGATCGTAGGAGAGGATTCCTGGATACCGAGAAAGGAACGTGCGGTTTGTTTTGCTCGGCTTTATTATAACACTCGCTCTATCCTTCTACCTGCGTTTGAACGTTTTCTGTTGAACACTATTTCAGTTTCGGTTTTCCTTCCTGCTCTGTTCTGTGTGTCAGGAGGATCATGTGGACATATCCGACGAGGGGAGAGGGCAGGGGGGTCATTCAGTGGGGTCAAGATTACAAAGCACTTACTGTATTCACGTTGAGCTCCTCCTCAGCTGAAGCTCTTGAGGTTATGAGTTTGAAACCGCACAGCTGTGTCCCCCCGTGTTCAGCCCCCTCCGCTCCTTTATTCTCGTCTTTTATCTGTTGTCGACGGCTCTCGTCTCGTCTCCCCCCACCTCTTCTGCACCATCCTCCCTCCTCCTCTTTTCTCTGTTCTCTTTTTATTCCCTTTTTGTTGGATCCGTCGGTGCATACGGTCGTCAAGAAGCTATTTTTTTTTTTTTTGTTCTGTTTTTGTTTTTGTAAGGAGAAAAATGTTTTGGGGATAAAGAGGCTTGTGCCTTTGTAAAGACAGAATAATAAAGTTTGTACTTTGTTTTTTACAAATTGTGTCTTTGTTGTTTTTTTTAAATTTTATTCCATGAGAGTTAAAAGTTTAGTGAAGTTATTATAACACCGCTGACGACATCACCGGGAGAATTTGTCTCTTCTCTCCGTCTGGTTGGCTGTCGCTCTCGAGCCAATACAGCTGATGCACAAGTGTCTCTTCCTGATTGGTGGATGAGCGTTGGAAGCCCCCCCACCACCACCACCACCACCACCCCACCCTCCCCGGCTCATTGCTAAATTAGGCTTGCCCCCCGTGCATGTGACGGAGCTAAAACCTACACCAGGGACAGTAGGTGGCATCTCTGGCCACCGTGCCCTGACACGCAGTCATTCATCCCAAGCTTCTTGTTCACACCCTGACACGCTGGATGTGAAACGCTGCTGGTTTTGGTGTCCGGACGAGCTCAGTCACTCCTCATGTTGGTGTTGGACGTTTTTAACACCTTTTATAACAATGTACAAAGGTTGGGTTATAGGTAAGAGTGGACCCATAGACATGACATCAACCCCAGGCGTGACTATACCGTATATTCCCATAGAGCAATAATATTTTTGCAGAATATGTATTTGCACTCTATGCAATAGGGCCCAGCATGGGGTAGGGCATGCAAACAGTGAATGAGCATCCCAAGTTTCACTATATCACATGCTAGCTTTGTATTAAAGTGTGACATAAACACAGGCTTGACTAAAGCAGCACCATGTATACGGTGTTCACATTGAGCTGACAGGCTGAGTCAATCTCAGCTAGAAAACAGGCATATCCTATATAGAGGCGACGATGGAAATTGGAGAGTGGAAATCCCGTCCCACAGAAACATTTAATTTTCCACCTCTGCAGCACGGTGGGGGGCAAAATGTAAAAAAATCCCAAAATCCAATTAGCGTGTACTAATATGTTCTCTGACACCATTAAAATATGATTCCATATTGCCAGACTGAGCTTGGGGTCAAACACCGTCTCTTCTGAAACTGAAACCTACCTTGACAACACCTGGAATAGGAGTGATGCCAACGTGTGCCAGTCCATAACGGATCCCATATAAACGCTGGTAACCGGAAGCTCTTCAAATGTCAGGATTTTCCCATCATGCCTCGCAACCGCGCCCACCGCCAATGAAGTTCCTCGGGATTACGCCAACTGCAGGCACCAGAATGAGCAACGGTCACGATGAGTTACTCAGACCTGCCGGAGTCGGAAGCTCCGGCTGCATTTGGGGGATTAATTTACAGCAGAGACGCACCGATTCACCGCGGTGCGTCTGGTTGAGTGCGATAAAGCGGTAATCCGCCCGCCGTTGAGCTGCCTTAGCGAGCTTGAACTCGAGGGTCTTCGTGTGCCAGACATACCCTTTCCTCAGCCCTCATCTCACACACACACACACACACACACACACACACACACAGACCTGTTACATTCACGGTGAATCATTCCCCAACATGGCAGCCCAGCGGGGATGTGCTTCCCTCGCCAGAGTGAGGGTTCGACAGCCTCTTATGATGCCAGCGCGCCATTTTACAGGCCGTGAAGCTGCCGCGGTGCTTTGATGGGCGAAGGTTCCCTCTTTTCATTTGGTAATGGATGCAATTCCTTGAAAGTGATCCGTCACGTCGATTTCTGATTCCGCCTAAAATTGTAGCGTTGATTTGGAGGATGGAGGATTCAGTTTGGTCTAATTGGTAAATGCGTAAATTGAGTAAATGCATCGGTTAATACCCTCTGAGCTGATCTCAAACCAGTCACAGTGACGTTTGGGTGTTTGGGTGTTTGTGATTATTATTGTCACGGAGAAGTGAAGTGATTCCTCACTCAACGACAGAGCCAGTCTCCCCCTCACCCCTCGCCCCAAACGGCAACCTCTCTAAAAAGGAGAGTCAGCTGCTCGTACACGTAGAGTCCTTGTGGTATGCTGCAACTGTGACGTCTAACACACACACACACACACACACACACACACACACACACACACACACGCGCACACACACAACCCACCCCACCAGCTGGCCCTCTCTTTGCCCCGCCCCCTTTTCCTGCACGCCCTTTAACCTTCCTCCCTGCCCCGGTATATATAGCCTGTGTGACTATCAGAGTTCTCCTGGCAGCCAACATGAAGGGTATAGTCTCAGTCTGCTGCTTCGTCTCCCTCCTGCTCTCGCAGGCCACAGCAGGTAAGGGGCCCCGGAGCAGTTTGGTCAAATATCTGGGTCGGTTCTGCCGCGACCTTGTTTTGCTGTGTGTGTGTGTGTGTGTGTGTGTGTGTGTGTGTGTGATTCGGTGCACCGCGGAGTGCTAGATGTCTTTATTGTACATGTTGCTGCTGGTGTGTGAGACAGGTGACGTGGTGTGACTGCTCAGAGCTGGTTGCCCTGTTGGTTTGATGGTATAGTGACCGCGTTCAGACATACAGCTGCTGTGATTCAAACTGTTGCGGTGTCAGTCGTTGATCTTTAGCAATATCCGCTGTCAGGCCTGTTCATGTTGAGCAAAAGTCGCCAAAAGTATAGCTGTTTTTTGGAGAGTTTACCCAGGCATGGCGCGGGATGTTAGAGGCAGGACACATGGGGGACGAGTCTCTATTTGCCACCAAGCAGGACTATTTAAAACCTTCCCGTTCCAAAATGAAACAGCTGGCACCGGGAACAGAATGACCCATTTAACCGGCTCCTCTTCCTCTGTGTTTTTTGTTTTTTTTGTATTGAGAATCCAAAATGAACACTGTAAAGGTCCAACACTTTTTTTTTTTTTTTTTGATTCATGAACACTGAACACTTAGTATGTGTCAGCGAGGCTCTGCAGCAGCGAGGCTCTCTGTGTTTGGTCTTCCCCGTGGCCGGACGGTGTGTCGGCACCGGCTGATGGAAAGTCTGAGGCTGAGGAGACGAGAGGAGCCACACAGACGGGACAGTTTTCTCTCTCTTGTTCATCTGCGTTCATACGTTTGACGTCTTTGCCTCATCTGCTTCGTCTTGTATCTGATACTGTCCGAGTTCACGATGAGATAAAAAAAAAAAAAAATCGATTTTTTTTTTTTTTCAAAGTTATTGCAGACTTGAAAGGCCTGGATTGAGTTAGTCAGGATTTCCACTGATGTCACCCTTGTCCGTCACCCTTGTCCGTCACCCTTGTCCGTCACCCTTGTCCGTCACCCTTGTCCGTCACCCTTGTCCGTCACCCTTGTCCGTCCTTGGGGTGGCGTTCAGCCCCAGCGCCCGGGGGCCAGGCCTCCATTTTCCAGCCTGCTGTCAGGTGTCTAAGATTGGAAGGCCTCCTGAAACCCAACACTGTCCACTACAGATCCTCCCTCCCTCCCTCTGCCTCCCCTCCCCCTCCCCCTCCTCCCCCACCTGACTCTTCACCCCTCCCAGCCCCGCGCTACCCTTTAGACGCGCTGCACAGCTGCTGTCACTCTGCACTGTCACAATCACAATTTATTCCCAGCAGTTGGCCTTATAGGGACATGCATTCTCCAGGCAGGAGGGGCAGAGGTCTGGGCCGGGGCTGCAGCTCGCTCCTTCACAGACCCCTTCACAGACCCCTTCGCAGACCCCTTCACAGACCCCTTCACAGACCCCTTCACAGACCCCTTCACAGACCCCTTCGCAGACCCCTTCTCAGACCCCTTCTCCAGGCCCATGCAGGTGTCCTCTGTTTCTAAATCAGATGCATTTGGATACTGTGCATTGATTTCCGACACAGAGCGGACGGGAGTTTTGATTCCCGGCAACCGACGCAGTTGTGGACATGACTCGTGTTATTGATCGGTTCGATCGCTGCCAGGAATGAAAGTAACTTGATTTGGAGGCACGACTTTAACGAGAAGTCGGGTTGCTATCATGTTGTCTTGCTAGTGTCCCCTAGATCGAGATTCTCTCAACCCCATCCGCTATTTCCCTGATAATGAACAACCTATCAGCTTGTCTGGTGCTAAAGAGCCAAATGTGGAAAGCTTCCCCAAAGCTCTGCTGATGTATTCTTCAGTTTCCTCCTGGCAGAGGATGTAAACACACACAGGAGAAATGTGAAAAATAAATCACAAAAGTATTACTTCTGTATTAATCTAATACACTAAATCAGCTATAACTCTAAAGATGCTTCAAACACAAACAGTCTCTGTGTGTGTTTTACATCCGTTTACACCCACAGTTGGACAATTGCCCCCATGGTGAGAAAAAAGTCACAATGAAAATTCATCTTCTATTGGTCAGCCTGCCGCCCAAAAAGTGACGATTCTAAATGCCACTACAGCACATTTGTCCATCTATCATCTTAGAAATACCAAAATAAGAGCCAGTGTTAACCATCAACACCTCCTAGAACTGATCATGGGTGTCAGAACCACAATTACCCTCCACTGCACCGGATATACGAGGTTATTGCATTTTGATTCTCCCACTTGGAGCAAATATGCATCTCTACGTTGAGTTGTTCTCATGAAGAGTAATCTCTGCTGCTTCAGGGGTCCATTGGTCCTCTACTCCAGAGTGTTTACAGTGGGAGTGGTAACACTAGCCACAAGAGAAGAACGTCTTGGCTTCAGCGTGAGGAGAGGGCACACAGAAAGCTGAAGTCTCCATGTGATCCCCGCTGATGCCACGCTGCATGTCTGGGACATCCCTCCTGCGCTAGTAAGTAGAAGGGACACACCAGCCCTGGCCAGCCCCCTTCCTCCACCCCCCTCCTCCGGAGAAGCCCCCCAGCCTCAAGGTCACTCGACGTCCTCTCCTGGCTCTCTGACAGGAGAGCAGGGATAGACGCTTCAGATCAACACCCCAGTGTAAAGTGCCTTTGTCCTCGCACCTCCTCCAAGCCACTCGCTCCACTCCGTGTCCTCAACCTGATCTTCAGTGATCCCTCGGGGGACTTACCACCCGGATGTGGCCCTCATCGCTACGGGGGCCCGCATGGCCAGCAAGGCCCTTAAGTCAGTGAGATTGGGCTCTAAAAACAGCCGCGCCGAAGTCCTTTCAATGTTCATCACTGTAAAATAGTACACCCAGATTGTATTTAGTAGTAGTACTACCTGGGATACACACTGTAGATGTGCACAGCATGGCCTGAGCTATGGAAGTTATGTAGACATTGTGCTGGGATTTTAATTGTAGTGAACGAGTGAGTTACATTTCTGTGAGGTGAATTGGTGACACTTTTTACTACGTTTCTTACATTTGTTGTAGAAGTATTACTTCAGCAATGTATTTGAGACCTATGTGTACAGTAGCATAATATCCCAGGGTACTCCTGGTATCATTTGATCTGTGTATATCACAGACTAATAGCCGGCCCCGGGGGATGTGGATGTCTCTGAGTCTCCAGACTGACTAACACTCAGAGCCTTAAAATAGGAGACAGCCATTCTGTCCCCCTCCTCTTTCCATCTTCTGACCCATTGTGGGGCTATTTCTGACTACGGGGTGTTCTAGCTCCACAGGCTGGACCACCTGTTGCCATCCGTGGGCCTCCTCGCCACGCCCTGCACAAGCCATCCTGCCTGCTCTCACACCTCCGACCCTGGGCAGGGAGAAAATAACACTGGTTGAAGTAAAAATTAGGTTTGGTAAAATGTGTACACAGGTTTTTTTTCTCTTGTTCTAATAGTCAGTACAATAATTGCCTTGCGTTCGTTTCAAACCAATGGCTTTATAGACACTGTATCCTGTGGAGGTGGTCAGTTTGAATGAAGAGGTTTGGCTCCCAACAGATCTGTCCAGTGGAAACCCCCTGGCCTCCAGTGAAGGTTGCCTGAATCCCCCCGTGCTCAGGATAAATCCTCTGACCTGCCGCCCTCATCATGTTCTCTCTAATTCAATTTATCTCCGCTGTGCTGCAAGCAGAACATGATCTCAGGGGTTTTACACTCACACAGATACCTAATCTGCAGGGTACATGCACATGATTGCGCATGCACACATAACACACCAGCATGCACATCCACACATGCATGTGTACATAAAACAATTCTCAATTCTGAGCTTAGAATAATGATGTTATTATGAGATTTTATAGTTCAACATGTCTCTGTCTGCACGCTCACCTACGAAACTATATGATGAAAAACATGACCGCTCTCAGGCTCTTCTTTTTAATTCTCTCCACATCTTGATTTGACTGTGGCAAAGTTTCAACATATGTGCACAAAAGTTGCACATGTACAGAACTGACTGGCATCATTACTCATCATTGCATGGCCTCCACATCTTGAACTTGACAACCATCTCCCTTTGCAGCGTTGAGAGAATACTGATCTATAGTTGAGGCATGACTTACCCAGCCACTGAGGCCAAATCCCGAGCCCATGGCCGGTTTAACCCAGCAGCATTCCAACTGGATGTGCCGGTGCCGCCAGAATGTTTCTCCAAACTGAGGAGGGTTGCCTAGCAACAGGCTCAGCGAGGACACATGGTCCCGGCGGCAGATGTCCGGGGTTCAAATCTGCTCCCCTGGCGCCTGCGGGGTTAATTGAGAGCGCTGATGCAAGGCCCGCCGTCCGGCAGGCAAGACCGCCTCTCTGATCTTGGCGGGCCTCCGGCATCGGGGGGACCGAGCGGACGGGAAGGTGTTAACAAGTTCACAGCAGTTAAGGCCCACTCAAGAGGCTAGTGTTAAAAGACACGGCAGCTCCCCGCCACGAGCCGAGCCGCAGACGCTTGAGTAGGCTTTCCGCACGGCGATGACAGGCCAGGTGCTTTGACGGGACGGGATCGGTACCTCGAAGGGGTTCATTGTAGCCGAACCTGAACCTCCTTTCTGGATCGTGCCCGGCGTCCCCTGCTGGGTCACCGGCTGCAAGACGGGTGTTTAACTCCACCTTAGAATAGCCTGGTGCCGCCATGCATCCCCATCTAGTCTCGTACCGTATCCCAGTGGCCACGTATAGGAGTGTTTATGAAGTGTTTGTTCTAATGGCTGTAATTTCATCTGTTGCCAGTACATTTCACACAGCTCTGTTCCCCATTTACCTCTCTTTGACCTGCAGCCAAGCCGTGACACGATGGGCGTCCAGGTTGTATCACAGACGGTGCAACATGATGGCGTTTTCCGTGCAAAAGTCATAGGATGATTTTTGCATCCCTTTTATTAAGGATTATTTCACATTTTCATTTTCATTTCTGCTGCATTAGACACAAAGGAGTCATAGGAGAGAAAGGATGACACCCTCTTACATTCTTTTATTGGCTTTAGAGAGAAGTCTCCCTCTTTCCTCTTCTATCTCCTCTAGAATAAAGTGTAAACATTTGATCCTGCATATAGATTTGTTTTTTCGCCGTATTACTCATACCCTCCTTTTAACCCTGGCTGCCAACCCTTTGGCTTGTCTTGTCCTCGCACCGTGCTGGGAGCAGTGTTACACGGGTTTATTTTTAGCAGGTCGGCTGGTGCAGCGATGTTCCTTAAGCAGCAGCGTCGGTGTGTCAGCGCTGCCCCGGTGCAGCCCCGCTGAAAGGAGCATCTGCCGAGCGTTCGTTTAAAGCCTGAGTCATAGAATATGTCAAACCGTGGTGAGGCGGGTCTTGGGTTTAACGTGAATGTGCAGAGAAAACTGCTCCGTGTCAAAGTTGTGCACCTGTTGAAATGTATTCCTGTTGGGCGTCGGTGGTGCGACGGGTTATCAGGTCATTTGATCTGGATTGTAAATATGCCCTGAATGGAGGAAGAACGGGACTGAGGGAAAATTCCATTTTACTGAAAATGTCTCAATATACAGTGGTGGCCAAAATTATTAGAATACTTGGCACATTTAAGAGGTTTCAGTTGTTTTTGTTCAATTGGCCATTAAAATACCCATAAAACGAATGAAATATATACAAAGTCATCATGATGCTCTATAAACCATAGAATAGAGCCATCATAAGGAGATTTACCGTCATTTTCCTTACAAAAAACAAGCTAGGCCTATTTCACTGTCAATGTCACACAATCATGTTCCTTCACAGAAGAAGCCAAATTACTTGTGTAATCATTGTCAGGTGTGATGGTGGTTAAATTGATGGTGATCAAGAGTCTTAGGACACAGCTGTGTGATTCTTTTGAATTGCTGCAAAAGGTGGACATACCAAATATTAAAGTTAAAAGTGGATAAAAACAGTAGGACTCACTTCATCTGATATTTGTTGTGCTCAGAGCAACCATCTGCATGTTTCATGAACATTATGAAATGAAATCATGTTTTGGAGGCAAGAAAAGGTCAATATTTTCAGATCTGTCAGGTGGTCTAACAATTTTGGCCACCACTGTATATTTGAAAGCTGGTTCATGTAAACAAAAAGTTTAGTTCATTCTGGAAAACAAACATGCCGAGTCATTCGCAGACGCTTGGCTAGAAACTCGACAAGTCATTGACCACATGGCCAATGGCTTAGCTCCAAGTTGGGCTGCGAGAAGCCTCCGCAGTGCTGAGACCCTGCTGAGAGGTTGACATGTCTTATTAGGTGGAGCCAAGCAGCCCTGGAGGCAGCCCTAGGAGCTATTTAGCACCGTGGCTGCAGATTGTGCTGAATGTCAGGGATGAGGTTACTCTGTTGCTGCCTGGATGTTTCTAGAACGAGACACACACACTTGCCAGTGTATACGGCTAAAATGATTTTCTCAGTTATTATCATTCATTAAGAGGTATCAATAAAACCATCACCGCCCTGACATCGTACAACACTTGTGATACAGTCCTTTCAAAGCAAAGCAAAGAGTTTCTGGGTCTGACACTGAAAAATAAGCCAGTTTGTTGGTATTTCTGCTAGAGGGAAATATCTGATCTGAACATGGCCGCTGCCACTGTGTTTAAAGTGGGAGGGGCAAATAAAATCAAGGGGCATGGAGGACCTCCCCAGAAAAAATCACAAAACGATGCAGTGAAAGAGTCAACCGGACAGCAGCCTAGTCTAGTGATGGGGTTATCGTCTGGCTAGTTCACCAGGTAGTCACACATCAACAACAGTCGTGTTACAAACAATTAATAAACCTCAAAATCACAAAACGATGCCCTGAAGAGTCAACCTGACAGCAGCCTGGTCCACCAAGCTGTACTCGCTATCATTCAGACAGTGGTTGCGTTGTCAAGCGCTGCCTACCAGCTGGTGGCGGGTTCAGATAGACCGGCTCTTGTCAGCCAGTGAAATTAGTGATTTTGGGGGGTTGTCCAGCTCTGTTCCTGATTTCAGTTTTCTAATTCCATTAAAAGTGACGGGGACACAAATGCTGTTTTAAAAAGCGTGTGTGACATGACACCCAATTATAATGGATATAATGGATCTGATAGCTAAACTGGAACATGATCAGTAGACAGCTAGGACTGACATTTGAGACAGTGTGACTGATCAATAAGTCATTAAATCTTTAAATGTCTGTAAAAGTGGTGGTTATATTTAAGCACTGATGGATTGGATAATATGTCTGACGGTGTTAGCTTGTCATGTTATAAAATAGCGGCTAACTGAGCGCTAACACTGACTAAAAATTGTTGTGATGGCAGAATGGGGTCGAAGAGAGGATGGCGTGACTGTTTCAAGGAATATGGTTTCAGATTTCTTCTCCAGTTGCCTCAGACTTGACCTCTTGACCTTTGCTGCTTCTCGTCGCTGCTCATCCCAGAAACAAAATCCTGCAACATTTGCGTGAGGAAAATTCCAGAAGGGGTGTTGGATGCTACCGAGAGAGAGACTCTTAAATTGTCGTGGCATCTGCTGCACCTTTGCCAGATCAATCCGGTGCAACAAAACTGACTGAAATCTATTTCCGGCGGACGTGGAATGGCCTTTGGCGCGTAGTTAAGCTGTCATTGAAGACGCGATCGATGATTTGACTCTGACTCTGGCCTGAGGTGACTCCGGTAGTAACCCAGTTGGACTCTTTATTCACCGAGCGCTTCAGTCGGTTTGTGGTTTGTGAGGATTATTAGGCAAACAGACCCGGGCTCAGCAGGACTCCTGCCAGTTACCGGCTGAGATCGGGAGGTTGTGACCCGGGGCAATCGTTATTTTTGATCCTCATTGCAGACTCTTCATCTGAGCACATGCTACTCACTCTACGTCTGCAGCTTTGGAGAACATTTTAAAGAGTAAGAAGCTTTTGGTAGTATGATGAGTGCGAGGAGGTGAAGAGAACAACACAACAACACAATAACATAACTTTATTGATATGTTTCTTTTGCATTTAACTAGTAGGTATGCTGTTTCGAAGGGAATGGGTTTTACACAGTCTGAGAGTGACAGTCGATTAGCTTCCACTGCTTTACACTTCACCACAATTGTAATGAATCATCCATACATCTGTTATTATAGCCTCTATAATAATCCACGTACACAAATGCTCATAAGTGCCTTTGAAATTCCCCAACAACTGTATCAGGGGAAGCATCCAGTCCCATACTGAGCCCCCATGACAGCACCGGGGCATGGAGGTGTGAAGCAGCAAGGTCTCCCGACTGCTCCTATATATAGCCCGCCCCCCTAGAGGGTTTGAAACAGGGGGTGGCCTGGGGCCTGTTCCCGGGGCCTGGGCATACAGGGACAGGCCCGACCGACCGACCGATGGGAGGTTAAATATAGACGTCAGAGGATTACACAGCGCTGTCGTCTCGTGTACGGCGGAGCTGATTGGAGTTCAGTCTCCTGATGTGTTATGAAACCGGGGGAGTCCCTCCATTCCTTCCTTCTCTCCAGCTTTGCTGTTGTTATAAAAACCATGGCGATGTCTTTGTGTGTTTATTTTTAGGGCCTCACTTTCTAAATTAAGAGCTGATTGTACTAGCAGCTGTGATCTAAGCAATCCGATACGCTCAGAAATGGAGATGACACATTGGCGTGCATGATGCATTCCCTCTCTTTCGCTCTCTCTCTCTCTCTCTCTCACACTCGCAGGCTGCAAACAAATGTCCATTGAGTCTCATATTGAGCCTGAAACAATGACAGAGTCTTGAAATGAGATGGACCGCTCCACTAGTTTCCAGATAATATCAATTGATTCAATAAAATTCTTGAAAAAAGTTGATTTGCTGAGGAAACAAAGTCTATTGGGAGAATTTCTTTCTATTTTATTTCTTCAAAATAAAATATTACGGTTCAATAGTAGACTGAAGTTGTTAAAGGACTGTTTTTGCAGTGCACACACATACACACATACACACATACACACAGAGTGAGTAAAGACCGATAAAGGTCTCTGGACAGAATGACAATAGATGACGGGACGACTCTATTTGGCCTCTTTTCAGTTACAGTATATTCTTGGTCTGACAGATGGACAGATGCTCAGACAGGAGTTTCCCTGCAGCTGGAGCACATGGCTGCTGGAAAGTGTGCAATGCTGAAATCAGTCAAACACCGATTCTCTCTCACCAGCTGTCATGTCGAGAAAATTGTAAAGATGAAGGAGACACGTGGAAGTGCAAACAGTAGAAATAAAGTTGTAGCAGAGACCTTTGTGGCTCGGGAGGCGGCTGACGAAGCCAAGGCCCAGGTGGCACCTACTTCACCATATCCAAACTGATGTAAAAGAGTTGATATCGATATCGACATCCTATTAAAAACTGTCCTCCAGCTTTTCATTTGCCAGTTGCCCCCGTGGGCGCACTGCAATTCCCAGCAGTGGAGACAGACATTGAGATCCAGGCTTTATTGACTGATGTGCTTCTAGAAATAGCAACAATACTGGCCCCGGCAACACGGCCTTATGGGACATTTACGACGGGTCTGCCATCGGCCCCAGTCTCTCTCCTCGCCTGAGCTGCGTGATAAAACTGTCACCTGGGTCCACCTGGGAACATCCACTGCTCTTTTTTTTTTCATGCCATTAAAGAAAGATCTCACAGCTGGATTTATTCTCGGTGGACCTGGGCGTATCTTTTTGTTGTGAAGGTAAATCATGTGAGAGTTTGACGCACACCTGATGAGCGGCATCGTCGTGAAGCTATAACACTATTGTTGTTTTCACAGAGGAAGAGGATGTGAGCCCCGACCTCCGGGACAGATCTCACATCGAGGAGACGTTGCGGCTCACCATTGAGGAAAAGGCGACAGACTATGCAGGTGAGAAAGAGAGAGTGTGTGTGTGTGCCGGGTAGTGTGTTTGTGTGCATGAGTCAAAGGGGTGTTTTAATAAGACACGAGCTTCCTGTCAGCGCTGCTGGTACGACAATATTGACTCAATGTGCTTGTGAAATGAGGAAGTTGAAACTTTCCAGAAGCTTTCAGTGGCACTCAAGTTACTGGAAGTGGATCGCTTCCCTTCACATCTGGAAACATCTGTTCGCTCAGCAGATGTTTCCCTCATGTTGATTTGATGATTTCTGCAGCACACGATGAAGAAGCTGCAGTCAGATTAAGATTAAATTCAATTTCCTCTCCTTCTCCTTCACCGAAAGAAGGCCGTGCCACATTTTCCCTCTATTCCAAACTCTCCATTTTTCTCCAACTGCTTCCCGCCTCTTCCTCTTCCTCATCCTTTCATTCTGTTTTCTCTTCTCGTCCTCCAGCGGCTCTGCAGAGGTTGCAGAAGATCTACCACTCGGCCATCAAGCCGATGGAGCAGGCCTACAAGTACAACGAGCTGAGGCAGCACGAGATCTCAGGTATGGCGTTGAGCTCGGACGCTTCACACTCCGCTTTGTGTGGGTTCTCTGTTTGGGTTGATTCAGCGACTTGTTTGTACACACACATCATATTCTTCACACCAGCAGCCACTAAAGTACAGTAGGGTCGTTTTTCTTTCTTCGGGCTCTTAGGCAGGCTGACATGAGGGTATGGGCTGTGTGAGATTTTCATGCTGGGTTATAGTGAACACATCTATTTATCGGTAAGATTTAAAGCACAATAATTGTAATGTAATAATATATTAACTCACCAACTCTCCCCAAGTCCATCCCATACTAAAATTAGTAGTATTTGAGAGCTATGGCATTCTTGGTCCTGGAAAAAGGTATAGTACCGGTTTGATACCTCTCTCTATTTCTTCCCCCTTTCTTTTACTCATTTTCATTTTTTTCGTTTTTGTAAAAAAAACAAAAACTTTTTTGTACTTTTTCCTGTTTGTATGACTTAAATGTTTCTTCACAGTAAACTGAACTCCCAAGAACATCCTCCTCTTTCCCACACTGAAATAAAGCTCGCCCTCTTGTGGCTCGCCGGGGCTCGGCATGCAAATACCAACTCAGTGTCATGCCTCAATATGACCTTTTAACATTTGTTAATCATAGTTAATCCCAGATTACAACAACTCAGATATAAGAGGAGATTCCCTGGAGTCACAGTATTGACTCACTCACCCGTTGTAGATGTACATGTTTGACGCCGTCAGGTCAAATATGGGACCAGATCCCATCCGACATCTCCCACCCGTTCATGCACATTGTTACTCCTCCCCTTTTTCTCCTCACTGAGCTCTCCTCGCTTTCTTCAACCTCCTATTTGCTTTTACTTTTCTTTACTCTACTCTTTCCTTTCCTTTCCCATCCCCCCCTCCGCTCCCCTCATTTAACAGCCTACCCCGGACGAACCCTGGGGGACTCAGCAACAGGTGGGTATGGCGGTGGGGTGGCGGGGGGCGGGGCTTCCCTGCGCATGGCACTGCCTGAAGTGCTCAGCCCCTTCCTGTCCCCCTTCATTTGTCATCATACACCCCTGGGAATCATTTTGGTCATTAAATGGACCAGTAGCAAACAAATGATGACCATAATTGTGTCACCACTTCATCTCTGGCCTCTGGGCAGCAGTGTAATCCCAGATTATTACTCCAGGTAGTTTGGCAGTTTGAGAAAAACATTAGACTTTAATAACCCTAAAGCTGAAGTGCATTCAACTGACACTCTAATTCTGCACTAATCAATTAAAAGGGAACAACTTAATCAAGCTGAAACTAAATCAATATGAAGTGTGTGCCTCAGTCAGGCAGTGAGGTCTTTGAGCAGTTAGATGATTACTTATGGTGTAAAAAGTGGAGGGGGGTGCATGTGCAGTTCTGGCTTCAGCTCAGGTGGGAGGAGGGGACATACTGGTGGGATGGGGTGGTCAGCGGTTGGCGGTCACGCTTTTATGCTTTTATGTTGTCTTAAAAGCCACTAGCATTCAGAGAGGATCAGATTTATTTCTTATTTTTGTGATTTCCCCCCATTTTTTTTCTTTTTTTCTTCATACATTTTTATCTTTTCTTCTAGTCAGCTAAAAAACAAAATGTCATGCTTGGACCAATACAGCAGTACTCAACTGAGCCCTACCACCCCAGCATCATGTCCACTCAGACACACACATCAGCTTGCTGTGAAAGCTTTACCCTTTTCCTACACCTGTTAAGTCTTTTATCAGTGTATTGACACGCTGATTTTTTTCCGGTTTGATTGCGACATGGCTGCAGCACTTGATTGAGATTTGTCTTTGCCTAGCATGAGCACAGCTTTGACACATATTTTTCTATTGTCTGTTGTTCCCAGTTCCTGTTTTTATTTTCCTTTCTCAGTCTTGAAAATTATTATTGTTCTTTGTGCTTGTTGGTGTCTCTCAGATTTAAAACCATAGTTCATCCCAAAAACAATCCAGAGACGTTTTAGGAGGATTGTTATTTTGGCTGAACTATCTTTTTATGAGGCACAGAAGGAAACTCTGCAGCATACATTGGCCTTTTTTTTGTTCTCACACATTTTGTCATAAACAACAAATAAAGTCAAAAGTATTTTACCTTTTATTTTTACCTTCATTCCAATATAATTTAGATTTTTTCCCAAATAAAGTTTTGGATCATTGCTGTCTGTCCTTGACCCACAGATGGAGAGATCACCTCCAAGCCCATGGTGCTGTTCCTGGGACCCTGGAGCGTAGGCAAGTCCTCCATGATCAATTACCTCCTGGGCTTGCAGGACAGCCCCTACCAGCTCTACACGGGTAGGTTACCCACCTATAGGCTTTTCACACTTGAATATGTTAGCCCAGGATTAACTTTAACCCTGGGTTATAATAGCCCTGGGTTAACCTATCTCACGTTTCACACTAGTTTTCTTTAACCCTGGGCTAACAATTGACCCCGGGTATTCAGTGTTCAGGATTTCACACTGTAAGCTTGTAGACCCCGGGTTAACGTTTAATGCTAATGTTCAACTCGCTGTTACATTCTAACCTGTTACATTCTAACCCCTGTTACATTCTAAACCCTGTTACATTCTAACCCTGTTACATTCTAACTCCTGTTACATTCTAACCCCTGTTACATTCTAACTCCTGTTACATTCTAACCCGTTACATTCTAACCCTTGTTACATTCTAACTCCTGTTACATTCTAACCCCTGTTACATTCTAACCCGTTACATTCTAACCCTTTACATTCTAACCTCTGTTACATTCTAACCCCTGTTACATTCTAAACCCTGTTACATTCTAACCTGTTACATTCTAACCCCTGTTACATTCTAAACCCTGTTACATTCTAACCTGTTACATTCTAACCCCTGTTACATTCTAACCCCACAACGTTTCACACTATTGTTCTCAGCACCGCATTTTGGAGATAGCACCACAAAAGCGGTGCTAACCCTGCTTCGTAGCAAGGTTTGTTAGCCCAGGGTTAAAAGCGATGTTAACCCTCTTTCAAAAATGCAAATGTGAAACGCTGCTTAGCCCGGGGTTAAATGCGTCCATAACCCAGGGTTAAGAAAGACGTTAGCCCGGGGTTAAGTGTAGTGTGAAAAGCATACTACTCTTCCTTTATTTCTTGTATATTTAACATTTTCGCTCCCCAACTTCCTGTCCTCTCTCTCATCTCCCTCTACATCTATTCATATTTTCTACATTTCCCACTCTGTCTCCTCCTAATACCTCCCTTGCTAATCCGCCCCCTCTCTTTCTCCCCCGACGTCCTGCAGGTGCTGAGCCTACTACCTCCGAGTTCACTGTCATCATGCACGGGGAGAAGATCCGCTCCGTGGAGGGTATCGTCATGGCGGCGGACAGCTCCCGCTCCTTCTCCCCCCTGGAGAGGTTTGGCCAGAACTTCCTGGAAAAGCTCATCGGTATCGAGATGCCCCACAAGCTGCTGGAGCGCGTCACCTTCGTGGACACGCCGGGAATCATCGAGAACCGCAAGCAGCAGGAGAGAGGTGAGGCTCAGGGCAGAGAAAAACGTTTCAACTTCAGATAGTCATAGCCATAGTCTGACATATGTCTCTTTCCTCATCCAGGCTACCCCTTCAATGACGTTTGCCAGTGGTTCATCGACCGGGCCGACCTGATCTTCGTGGTGTTTGACCCCACCAAGCTGGACGTGGGCCTGGAGCTGGAGATGCTCTTCCGGCAGCTCAAGGGCCGCGAGTCCCAGATCCGCATCATCCTCAACAAGGCCGACAACCTGGTCACCCAGGACTTAATGAGAGTCTACGGAGCGCTGTTCTGGAGCCTGGCCCCCCTCATCAACGTGACGGAGCCGCCGCGCGTCTACGTCAGCTCCTTCTGGCCGTACGACTACGCCGCCGACACCAGCCGCGAGCTCTTCAAGCGCGAGGAGATCTCCCTCCTGGAAGACCTCAACCAGGTGATCGAGAACCGCCTGGAGAACAAGATCGCCTTCATCCGCCAGCACGGCATCCGCGTGCGCATCCACGGCCTGCTGGTGGACCGCTACGTCCAGACCTTCAAGGAGAAGATGAGCTTCTTCAGCGACCCCGAGCTGGTCTTCAAGGAGATCGTGGACGACCCGGACAAGTTCTACATTTTCAAATCCATCCTGGCCAAAACCAACGTCAGCAAATTTGACCTGCCCAACCGCGACGCTTACCGTGACTTCTTCGGCATCAACCCGGTCACCAACTTCAAGGCCCTGACGGCGCAGTGCTCCTACATGGGCGGCTGCCTCCTGGATAAGATCGAGAGGGCGATCACCAACGAGCTGCCCGCCCTCCTCAGCAGCATCAACTCCGGCAAGCAGCCCGGCCTGTCCTCCTGCGAGGCTACCGGCTGCGGTGAGAAGCCTAAGAATCGCTACCGAAAAAACTGACGGAAATAAAATAACGAGAGTGGGGGGGGCGGGAGGGAGGGGGTGGGGGGGGGGGGAGCAAGGAGACAGAGGAGGTGAATGGAGAGAAAGAAAAAAAGGGACTGGTGTCGGCCAACCCTGCCTGTATTGTTGAGGAGGCGGCGGAGAGGAGATTAGTGTTGGTTTGTTTTTCTCAGGAGAATATGGGGTGACTGGGGGAGATGAGGGAGGAAGGGAGGGAGGGAGGGAGGGAGGTGTGAGGGTCGCTTGAACGACGAGGCAGCTTAAGGAAGCAAGTGCTGAAAGAGATGAGAATACCGCTGATCACGCCCCTCCTCTCTGCCTTTACACAACCACACCGGACTGTTTTGGATTCTGGGGGCGTCGAGTATCCGTGTGAAGAAAAAGTAAAATTGAATAAAAAAAACCATCGAAAAAAAACAAGTCAATTTACAAGCTCCCTTGTATGTGAATAAAATGGGAAATTAGAAACAGTAGTTGCAAATTTGTTTTGAATTGCATTGCAGCGGGTCGATTCCAGACGCTTCAGGAGTGTTTTTTTGAAGCGACCTCCTTGTGGGTGCTATACCGATTCCTCTAGGTTTAGGTGATAATCCCGACCCTTGCTTTTGACACCGTCTAGACGACACTAACCCTGCATGTTAGAGTTCACCTCTATTTTAACAGATGGAGTTTTAGGTGCATGTATTTCCCTTCTGACACAAATTCAATAATAATTTCCTCACGTTTCTGATGACTGAACCAACCCTGTGGTGGCATAAATATAAAGGCCTTTTTCTCTTTGTTTTATACGCTCATCGCTCTTGGTTGTTGACAGACTGTGAAATGTGCACTGTGATGGGAAGCAGAGGTCAGGGTTCAAGGGTCATAGTCTTCACAAGTGGGCGGGGTTGTGCATTCTGCTTCACTTCTTAAGTATTATTACTGTTTTTTTGTCTATAAATTTGCCATTCTTTGGCAGAAATTCAATACTGTGTTAGTAATTATGTTTTTCCTTGCCAGCTTTTTAGCTGAATGACCATATACAAGTGATACATGTCACATGAGTGATGGAGAACATGTAGCAGTAATAAAATTAATGATGTGTTTGAATTATAGCTGTCTTTATCCATTTGTTCTGCAGGTTAGAAAGCTATTTATTGATTTATGTCGGTAACCTTTCCAAATAGGCTACTTATGAGTATTACACAATCCTGTTGTATCATTTTACAGACTATCATTGCAAGATTTTGGCAAGTTGTAAAAGTGGATCACAAGATTTTGTGCCCAGTTTTCTTGGGAGAGCAGGGCTAGGAAATAGTAGACTGGGAGTGGTGGGGAGGAAAAGGCGAAGTGCAGGACTCATGAGTTGACCCCTGACCTCTGTGGAAGGAAGACAGCCCTACCCGGAAACACTGACCGCTGCACCCGGGCGAAGCCACGAAGGGCTTTGGAAAGATACGTGCAGTAAGTCCTTATGTAGGCCTGCCTCGATGAATGCCCCAAGACTAGCGGCTAGGGAAATCGTCTGAATAGGGTGAGGGTGATAGGGTGAATCCTCTGAGAGCAGGTAGGCAGTAACTACTAACTCAGTTCACGTCCTGCTCCCTCACTAACCCCGTAGTACAGAGAGTCTTTCCTTTCCTAACCCTATGCAATGACAGCAGGGGAACCTCTAAGGCATAATGAAAAAAATTGAATCCAAGTAACAAACTCCAAGGGACACCATATTGGCTTCATTTACTCTATTCGTTTGGGGTGGGGGGGGGGGAGCTCCACAAATGTGTTCAGGCGTACGTTTACACTGCAGATCCAGAGCATGCCCACTAGAGAGTGCTGTGCAAAAGTGTAAAAAGTTATACAGACCACTAACACTCAACATGGCACCAATTTACCAACCTGGGCTACCTGGCGTGGCGCGGCGGCCCGGGCTAACCGATATTGTGTGGTTGTGCTTTTGGTATATTTCAGTATCAGTCATTTTAATTTGCCTGTGACTTATTTTTTTTTTGGAATGGATGTGTGTCCCATCGAAGTAGCTGTTCATTCATTTCTGTTTTTGGTGTACATTTTAAACTTTAACTTTAGCCCAGTTTTGGAAGCTTTGATCGTCAAGAATAAAGATTTTTGATTGACTAGGCGTAGTGAGACGTTGTGGTCATTGTGATGAAACTGTTCCCCACGCAGGCACACCCAAAGAGAGAGAAGAGAAGAGAAGAGAAGAGGAGAAAAGGAAGTGATTAAAAACATGAAACGTAGTGTACTGGAGTTTTTTTTCCTTCTCTCGTTCTCTCCGTCTCTCTCTCTCTCTCTCTCACATCCCTGCCCCCCCGTTATCGCTGTTAGAAAAATGTTTGGCCGAGATTGTTGGACAAGATTCTGGACACACTGAATCACTTTTTGTGTTGAAAGCATGGTTTTATCCCACAGCTGCATTGCACCAACAGTTTGTGGTGGAAGTGGGGAGGGTTGTGGGTGTAGGTCTGACTGTGAGCGAGTGTGGTAGCACTGTAAGTATGTGCCTTCACATGAGTCGATGCACGAGTGTCCACATATGTGGTTTTGTCTCTCTGCCCTTTGAAAATGAACAGCATCTTCCATATCTACAGCGAACCCCTCGACCAGGTGAACCACAGCTCTGACTAATCTGCCACAAACTAAGCCTGAAATAGCTGAGCCCAGGGCCCCTTCAGAGAACGGACAGAGGGCCGGGGACCATTAAATTCAAATTTGTTGTTTCTATTAACCTTTCTGGTATTATCGCTACTCTGCCACTGAAATGGCAAAAGAGGGTACTTCAGTTCTAGATGTGAGGAGAGAGAGAGAATTAAATGTGATAGAAATAGAAATTGTTGTATGATAACAAAATCCCATTACCACGGCTCCCATCCTTTATCAAATAATGTCTATGCCATCATGTTGTATATCTGACTCTCCAACTTTCTTCAGGCACATGAATTTTAGGTATTTGCAAAGATTTTGAACAGTGTCACTTGCAAATGGGAAATAAGATTGTTTAAACCTTCATAGCCCATCCTAACTCTAAATACAAGCCTTTTTAGACCTACTTGGGTTATTTAAAAAAGTGTGCAGCATCAAAATACATCCAAAACTCATGTTTACTTTTATGTGTGTGTCCTTGCTTCAATAAATCAATTTGAGAGTGAAAAATATCTTCAAAAATATAAACAAAACCAACGAGGGCATTAAAGCAATTAGCTACAGATTACAAAAGAAAAACGTTTTTAAAATATGAGAGTATCAAGAGTCCCTTTCAAATGCAAATGTAGTGTTTCGCGCACATACACACACTAATAATACACACACGCACATACACACACTAATAATCCTAAAAACACGAGTATCCAAAGAAACGCACGTCACTCGTTCGCACACGGCAGACGCACGTGCATGTAAAACACAGCGGGGAGGCGCATGCACCCATAATGTAAATGTCTTTCCTTGAAATCGTCCTGTAGCACATGTTGTGTCTGAAGCCCATCTCCAGTCTCCTCAGGTTGCTCTGCTGTGCTGTCAACTTATACTACAAGGCCGACCGGCCCGCAACCTCAGCAATACACTGCACTATGAAAATCGCACTGATCCAAGTGTGTCTTCCTTTTTGTCTTCCTTCCTTTGTCGTTGCCTTTCTACAGTCCCTCGAGGTGATTGTCTCAATATACTGTACAACTCTGAAGTCACTGCACTGACTACAGGCTAAGCTATTGTTTTATTGGAGAATAAAACATTATTCGTAGTGATGCCCTGGGGGATGCTGGTATATCATATTTTCTCCCTGATGAAAAAAGCAGTATGATATTATCATAATATCTTGTAATGTATCTGTGGTACTCCATGGAGAGTTCATAGCGACCTTTATCTACTTTATGGTATTTCATGTCGCATCACTATAGGGACTTGTAGTTGCTCTTCTGCTGTCTTTCCACAGCTGTCGCCCGAGAATGGTTTACATCCAACCACTGCCTTCAAACCTAAACCCATGAATATAGCGATGCATGCCGGGACAGGATTTACTCTAAAGGGTCCAGTGTGGAGAAGGTGCAGGCAACCCAGCGTTAAACTGGAGGTGGGGTGCGCTCATTGCGGTGAAGAAAAAAAAGACACCACCACCCTTTCCCGAAAAGCCTACGTGCTCGCCACCAGTCAATGTTTTCCTTTCTCCCAAGTGCGTGCACGTACCTCCACAGTACCCCTCCCCTCTTGTCAACGATTAACCCTTCATTTCCTCAGCCTACCACACGCGCGCGCGCGCGCGCGCACACACACACACACACACTCCGACAGCAAGGTCAAGCCAGCTACGGATAGAAAGAATAAAATCGGAAGTGATTTTGTTTTTCAAAAGAAAAGCCCTGAATTTGTCACTTTTGGTATCGGAGCTCTCGTGGCAGGTCTGTCTTTGCTATTCGAGTAATTTACTTTTTGTACATTTAGTAAATAATATTCCAACTTGGCTGGTATAGAGTTTTTGGATTGAGTCACATTGGCCGACATGACTATGAATATATACAGTATTATTTACAATATACAATACAGTATACAATATTTATAATTATTGTTATTATTCTTTAATATTCGTTTGCTACTCTGTTGTAACACGTCTTCGTACATAAGTGTTTTATTTTGAAAGAAGAGACCGGACGTTTTATTTTTATTCTGTCTGATCTGACACTGGTAAAACACACACACACGCACACACGCACACACACACTACACTCACGGGGCTGGATGGTGAAATTTGACAGCGCTCGGAAGATGGTGGCAGCGGCGACTACCTTGTCCACTGTGTCTGGATAGCGCACACAATGGTTTATGGTTTTGTCACCGGTGCTGTACCGGACACGGAATGATCAGATAACGGAGATAAGACAATCTCCTAGGGAAGACACTGTGGATGAAGAATGGGACGGGATGGGGACGACCCAACAGCCCCAACAGCCCCAACGCACCCAATCAGCCTTGAATTGAAGGGGGGTTGTTTGGAGACAAGAAGATAATCTCGCGTGCATGCTATGCAATTCAGTTGAAGTCGTTGGATCAAGGCAGCACTTTGTTTTTACCTGTGGGACTTTGACTCGGGGGGACGTGGCGTGGAGGTGGAGACCTTTTAATTAGCCCGACTGTCCACGCGTCCGCCGTCTCACGTTTATTGGGAGAAATAGGCTGCTGGCGTGAACAAACTTTCCTTAAGAGCAAAGGAGGAACTGGTGCGAGAGTTCATATATTCAAGTCTGCCTTTCTGCCTCGCCTCTGTGCGGCTGACAATGAAAACATACAGTCGTTTTTTTTTTCTAAACACACTTGAAATTTGCAGGAAATCTGCAAAAGCGAACTGGACGGGAATTTGCTCGGGGCGCATAGTGAAATTGAATTAGTGGCATTTGGTGTGATCGTAGAGAGCAACGCAATATCGATTCGACACTGAACCAATAGGCTTGCTGTGTGTGTTTGCGCACAAACACTGACACTTCGGGGTTTATAATGAAACTAAATTGATTTTTGCGGCTTTGCGCGCACCCGCGTCTCATGCATTGGTTTTCTCCAAATAGGCTGCCGACGTCCGTGGGCTCAGGACCCCCTGTGCGTTTGGAGACGCAGCGGCGTGGAGACTCCGGAGTGGGAACTCAGGAAAGGACGGGGCTCCATCCACTGGAATACTTGCCATTAGGCCCTGCAGCAAAGAGCATGTGGGGATCCTAACGGGCTTTGTTGACAATTCTGCGCTCTTGTTCCCGTTAACCGGAGTTGATTTGCGCCTTAAAGTTTAAAGTTTACCTCCTCGATCTCGAAACAGTAGTTCCGTATCCGTAGTCTTTTTAGGGATAGAAAAAACATCTACTGCGGGGTTTATTTTTGGAAGTTCTGCGCAGTCCTGTAAACAAAGTGTGCTTAACCGTGTGAAGTTCAGGAGATTTTATTTCCCAGTGGAGCAGAATTAAACGGAAAGCACAATTCGCCTTCACTTCAGTCTGCACGGATAAACAGGAATGGACACGCACCAGACACGCCGGTTATCTCGATCTCCGGGATAACGTTCAACAATATATTTTCACAGGATTTGAAATTCCAGACTTGTTCATACTTTGTATGGTGATCATGTACGTAACCTTTTAAGTACCCTTTAAAGATGTCTTTGGCTTTTATTGTGTAAACTTTGCCCTTTACGGACGGTATTTTTCTGAGTGGTCCCAAATGTTTTTCCAATGAGTGAAACAAGATGCGAGCAGTTGTGTGGACTTGGACTGCAGCAGAGCAGGTAGTGGGTGAAGCTTGCAGTCTCAAGTGCGTCAAAACAGACGGGAAGGTAGAGGAATGCAGAGATTTACGTCAAGAGGAGCAATAATGGACAACTCAAAAACTCGGGAATGTCTTCTGGTATTACTGCACGGCTAATTTAGCAGAATTTTCTCAGAAGGAGCTTTTATTTGTTCTGTTCTCTCCTTTTTCCTCTTTCCTTTTTTTTTTTTAATTGCATGCTCACCCCCCTGGCCTGTTATACTGTGGATCCATACATTGCCTTACCTCTCTACCTGCCTTACCTCTAAAATCACTGTTAATTCCCTCTGCATAGTCTTAATCCTGGAGAGATTAAAAGGCAACATGGCATCCCCCCAACATCAGCAACTGCTGCCTCACAACACAGAAGTGAGCTGTGACTCAAGTGGAGAAGGGGGCGTCTCGGTAAGGATCGGCAGTAGTGTCAAACACAAGCACGGGGCCGGGCCGCTGGGTTCAATCGGGGGGGGCTTCATCGGGGGGGCCAAGCGCTGCAAGTACAGTATCTCCTCCAGCTGTAGCTCTGGAGAGTCTGGAATGAGGAGGCCTGTCGCCAAGAGCCTTCGCTCCCAGAAGAAGATGCCTCAGCTGTTTGAGCGATCTGCCGGCCACTTCTGGGACCCCAAGTTCGACTCCTCCATCCTGGAGGAGGCCTGCAGGGAGAGGTGTTTCCCCCAGACACAGCGGAGATTTCGCTACGTGCTCTTCTACCTGTTTGTGGCTGGCCTCCTCTGGGGATTGTACTTTGCCGTCAACCCTTCCCGCTGTGACAGGATAGCTTTCCTTATTCCCACCGCTTCGTTCCTCCTCTTCTGCCTCCTCCTCTTCCTCCTAACTTTCACCAGGCTCTACTCCCGCTGCTACAACCAGGTGTCTCTGCTGCTCATCCTCGTGACCTTTACCCTTGACCCTGGCCCCCCAGATCCAGACATCAGACTTCAGGGACTTGGAGACTCTCCCCCCTACGTTCGATATGGAAGACTTCAGTGGCATGGGGCCCAGATACAACCTGTCATATGACAAGATTGAGGCAGGTAGCCCTTTGGCCCCCTGCCTCTCTCCTGTAGGGACCTTCTCCCTCTGCATGGAGGTTCTCTTGTTGCTATACAGTGTTCTCCATGTTCGCCTCTTTGCCTCTGTCCTGCTGGGGCTCCTCTACTCCGTCGTGTTTGAGGGTCTGGGTTGGCTGCACCTGACCCAGGCAGGGAACGACTGGAGCTTAGCCTCTCAATCAGACTGGGACACACTTAGTTGGCTGGGCCCAGCCAAAGCCCTGCTCCACCTGTGTGCCCATGCCATCGGTATTCACCTGTTCATCATGTCTGAAGTGCGGTCGCGCAGCACTTTCCTCAAGGTGGGGCAAGCCATCATGCATGGTAAAGATCTGGAGGTGGAGAAAGCCTTGAAGGAGCGGATGATCCACTCCGTCATGCCCAGAATAGTGGCTGATGAACTGATGAAGCAGGGTGACGAGGAGCTAGGCGACAGCTCTGTTAAACGCTACTCCAGTAGCGGTGCAGCAGCTGCCATCTCCAGCCCCAAGAACAACAAACGCAAGAAGACCTCCATCCCCCGAGGCCAGATCATCTTCAGACCCTTCAACATGAAACGCATGGAGCCCGTCAGCATCCTTTTTGCAGACATTGTGGGCTTCACCAAAATGTCTGCCAACAAGTCTGCCCATGCCCTGGTGGGACTTCTGAATGACTTGTTTGGACGTTTTGACCGACTTTGTGAGCTAACCTGCTGTGAGAAGATCAGTACTCTTGGAGACTGTTACTACTGTGTGGCTGGTTGTCCTGAACCCAGACCAGACCATGCTTATTGCTGTGTGGAGATGGGCCTGGGCATGATCCAGGCTATCGAACAATTCTGCCAGGAGAAGAGGGAGATGGTCAATATGCGGGTGGGTGTCCACACAGGCACTATACTGTGTGGCATCCTGGGCATGAAGCGCTTCAAGTTTGACGTTTGGTCCAACGATGTCAACCTGGCCAACCTGATGGAGCAACTCGGCGTGGCGGGGAAGGTCCACCTGTCGGAGGCCACCGCCAACTTCCTGGATGACCGCTACCATGGGGAAGACGGACGGGTCACTGAGAGGGTCGGACAGAGTGTGGTGGCTGACCAGCTCAAAGGTACGTCCTCTACAAAAGTAAGGCATAGCTGAGGTTGCCGAGTAGAGATGTAGTGAGTTGAGTAACCTATAGTTTATGTCACAACAATATTTTGCCTCTGCCACTATGAAAGGGTAGATATTCTTGGCTTAAATCCTAACAATATGAATCTGAAGCGGTTCAAGAAGGCTGCAGCAGTGAGAGCATCTTTATGTGCTTTAGTTTATGTCCTGTAATCCCCCCCCCCATCATCCCTCGAGGAAATGTCTCTTCATGCCAGTATATCAGCGGTTCACCACCTAGCTGGCAGGGCAGCAGCGGGCATTGGGCAAGGTCTGCACCGGGTCTCATCGTATCGTATATCATGACCCAAGACAGATGGGCTGGCGAGGGTGTCGTTCTGTGGTGTTGGTATTATGTGACTGAGGCACAGACAAGGCACCACCCTCCTCCCCCTTCCTCCCCCTTCCTCTCCTTCCTCCCCTTCCTCCTCCTGTCTCTGCCCAGCCTCAATTACATTGCCTCCCAGACGTCCTCAGTGTGTCCTGTTCTCTTAACCTAGCTTTGAACCCCAGGGATTGCCTTACCATTTTATGCCACTGTCATTCTCTCTAACAGAGATTTGCCAATAGCTTTATCTTCACTTCTCCATCTTGTCTTTATCTCGCCTCCAAACTGCTTGATTGCAGCCTTTCTTTCATACATTCATGGAAATTGCCCCAATGGCACTAGATGTGGGCTTAATCACTCTTTTCACCGTTTAAGTCTTGCTCATTCATTATCACCTAGTGGGAATGAAGTTGCAGTATCTGACTGAGGTACTGCAGATGGTGTTGATCTGCCCGTTTTTGAATTTGCACATGCATTTCAGGTTTATTTTACTTTCAATAAATCCACGTCCAGTGTTGTGCAATGCCTTGGCTGGCTGAGCTTGTTGTTGCTGTGTTGTGCAGTATGTAGTCTTATTGAATGACTGTGCACAAAGCCGTCCTCCTGCCTGTTTTTCAAAAACTTGCGTTTGACATCGGAGGCGGGAGACGGTTGTTTGTCATGCAACCGTGGGATGTGCCTGCTGTGAATGCCCGGTAGTGGGTTGGCGTCGGGGATCAAGAGTACCAGGCTGAATCTCAGTGCTACCCAAACAGGTGCAGAAGAGAAGTAACTGCAGGTACTCGCCTGGCCAGCTGGGAACGACTGGAAATGACTGCTAGGCTCCCCACTGCTGACAGCCTCTGAAGTCTGTTTAACACACCGTGAGCACACACACAACGAGAGGACCCATTTTTATGGAGCAGTTGGCTCAGTTGTGCTGTTTTTATAGCAGAGGAAACGGTGTCTTCTCCACCGTCCCCAGACGCCTGTCCTAGAGCGCCTGTGCCGTTTTCGTTCGCCGTCTTCCTCGCGTCCCTGTTTCCCCTTTCCTTCTTCTTCTTCCTCCTCCTCCTTTTCTGTCAAAGTCTGGGTCTCTGTGTTGCTTATCCTTTCCCTTTCATCCCCTCTCTCTCTCTCTCTCTCTCTCTCTCTCTCTCCAGTCACATATATACACACACAACACCATTTTTAAATTTTAAATATGGGCGTTTGAAATCCTTGACATTCTGCCGTTGTGCATATTCATTGTTTTTCAGCCTGCCGCCTGCCGTGACCCGTGTTACAGTAAGGACACGGTAGCATTTGCTTGAGGAGGGTTTAGCATTTCAACTAGCTGCCTGTCAGATTCCCTGCCACTTGTCTGCACAGATTTGCATTATCTCGTCCTGTGTGCTAGGCTAGTCGAGGAACGGAGATGGTGATGGAGATGGAGGCAAAGTGCCCTTTGCTCACCAGCCAACAAGAGTGATTTAGGGCCCTGTATAACAATGTACACGTACTTGCTCCTCTTCTTTTATTGCGAGGATAAATGTGTTCCCCCCCCACCCACCCTCCTTCTCCTCCTTTCCTTTCTTGCATCCGTCATGTAGCTCTGCTGTGCCATTGAGAGAAGAGCTGGCGGTCAGGAGAGAGTTGTGCTCTGGCGCTGTAGAAATCCCTCCGCTGTCTAAGCTAGCGTAAATCACTTGGGTGATGTTGTCGCCGGGCACAGATCCCGGGAAGCGAGCGAGTCCCCTGGTTGCCCCGGCTCAGGAGTAAATCACTACCGAGCCAGACAATCACCGTGCCGCTTGTCCTCTCTGTATTCTCTATGTGCTGTGATGTCTTGGTTGGTTTTGGGGCCTAACCTTTTAAAGTTCCACTATATCTTCAGACCGAGGTTTTTTTTTTTGCACATGTTTGAAAGTTTACACTCCCTTATTTATAGCTTCCTAGTTTAATTATAAACTATTTGTGGTTCATTGTAACGGAAGTGGGGTGCAGCCACAAGTGGTCAGCTCAGCGTTGCAGGTGCATCCTGTTAGGTTCCTCAGCGCTGACCCGAGGCCAGCGGTTTGGAGACAAATGGAGATGTTTAGGCTAGCGCTACATCCTAGCGCGTGAGAGCAAGCGGCATACGTCAGTTTGAGAGCATTGCAGTTCGCTTCAAGGAAAAACCTATAAATCTCAAACCACAACGCGCCTCTAAACAGTACACACCCCATGATGCTCTGCAGCACCCCCCCCCCCACCACCACCACCACCACCACCACCTGCACCTGAGCCCAGCCCCTGTTGTGTTGTGTTTTCATGGGAGCTATATTTGGCTGTTTCCCCTGGAAAGTACCTGGCTGTGTCCTTCCTTTTTTGTGCGTAATGCAGAATGATGACACCTGCAGAAGATTATCCCGTTGGAGGACGGCTGTCAGCGTGGCTCCATTATCTTTCTGGTGAGGACAGAGTCGCAGCAGAGTGCCAGCGATGGCTCTCTTCCCATTCCTGCAGCCTCTGTTTCCGAGGGAAGTCAACCTGTAGCATCTAGATGATGGAAAACAACTGTAGTTATTAGACCCGTTACCCACCGCTCAGTAACTGTTGGTACTACTGCAGTGTTGTCAGACAGACGGGTGGTAGGCTCATCTGATGGATAGCATGAGCAACAATTTGACTCGGGGGTGATGGAGGGTGACTGGGGGGTGGCGGGGGGAGAACCGCCCTCTCCTCTCCCTCATTAACAACGATCACATCCTATTTCAGCGAAGCTGGTGGCAAACATTAGAAGACACTGTGTGTGTGTGTGTGTGTGTGTGTGTGTGTGTGTGTGTGTGTGTAAGTAACATCCCCTCAATTCTCCCCTTTTTTTTTGTCAAGTCGGGTGAATTACCAACTGCCCAAGGTAACCTGTGTTCTCAGATTAGAAGTTGTGAGTGTGACCTTTTCCAACTTAACTGCTGAGCTATGGGCATAATTAAGCAACACTGGGTAATCTCTCCAGCTAACGTGATTAATGTTAGTAATTCTCCATCGTCATATCTCCGAGACTGGCCTGGTGTTTCCCCGACCCCCAAAAACACATCAGCTGCCAGCCCAGCCATTTTTTTTTAAATCACCGCAGATGATATTGATCGCTTATAACGAGGCTGTCGTGGCCGTGTAATTTATGACGAGGCAAAAAAAAAGAGAGGCTTTTTCGTCATGCGGATTTAAAAGAGAATTGACCGAGGCTCCGGAGTTGTGCTTGCAATAAAACGACTATTTGTATTCTGGTCCCCGTTATTAATGCGTCCCCCCGGTTCACCGCCGAGCCTTCAGAACAATAATTGATTAGCTACATCGAGATTGATTTGTGTTACGGAGCAGAAATTGGTGGCTGCAAATAGTCCTGATGATGAATGTTGTGATGAATGTGCATCCCTTGACTTTGGCCCAATTACTTCAGGCTCTGCAGTAGGTGTTCGTTATCGGGGAAGCAATTTGTACTTTTTGAGAGAGTCATGCATGCACGCACACATCGCCAGTGTTATTCCATATGGACGTAGGCACAACGCGCAGTATATGCTCGAGGCGCCATTACCAGCATTACTCTAAGGGCTGGTAATGCTGCTACCTGTGACCTTGACAAGGACAAATGAGGCGGGCTTGGAGGTCGGTCGGGTCTGAAAGAAAGAGTAGGGAATGAAGTGAGGGGAGCGAAGCGGAGGATGTACCAGAGGTTGGGTGTGGGTCCGCTGGGCAGTGGTAAGGCAGAACCACCAGCAGTGTTGTCGTCTAACCGCCGCCACCGTGTAACCGGACCTCAGAAATCGGGGCTGCTGGGGGAAACCGCAGGGAGAGAAAGGATATAAGCCTCTGAATGTAACACCTAGAGAGCAGTGTGTGTGTGTGTGTGTATATGCTGACGTACGCCTGGCAGTCTTGTGCAGTGCTGTACTTGAGGAAAAAGTGAAAAGGTTTCCACCCTAATATATATACATATATATATACACACACATCTGTCTGCTAGCCCAGCCAGCCCATCAGATTCCCGGCGTCATTTTTCGTCTAGACTGCTGAGTCCAAATCAGTATGCGCACACGGTGTTCAGCTGTACTGTAGGAAGACGGGAGGGTTCAATCGTGAAGTGGAGTGGTTTTGAGTGGAGTGGCTTTGGGCAGACATGGGGAGGACAGACAGAGCGATCGCGCGGTTAAATTGCGGGTGGCAGCTGTTGAGATGGTTTATAAAAACCAAGGGTAAATAGATCCCGGGATTACCGCGACACAGCGACACTGCGGACCTTTCAATCTCAAAGTCTGGGAGGGGGGGGGGGGGGGGGGTGACTGCTTTTATTGTGTTGCAGCCACCCGGCCTCGCCTAGAAGACGTAGCGCCCTGCACAGTAGATCATCGTTCTGCAGAGAGTAATGCCATAATGCATCATAAAACGTAGTACGGTTCAACGCAGCGCGGCACTGTAGCCCACAGCGATGCCGTGTCATCATTTCACATCATCGGCCTTATCATATCGAGTTAGTCTGCACCGCTGCGGGGATCCCTCGAGTCGCGGTTTAGTACACGTTGTCGCAAGGTTATCGCGGCTCGCCGGCGCCGGCGGTTTAGCCGGATGGCGTAGATGCTGTCGTCTGGGTTATTCTGCTGTGTCACACTATTGCTCAGCGGGGATTTCGGCCTACCTGTACTCTGCAGAGGTTGGGTATACTGCAGTTTTCACTTGTTATGATGGTGAAGATCAACCCGGCAGCCGTTAAAAGCATTGTACTCTGGGTGTAACGAGGTTTCGGATCAAGAGCAAGAAAGGCAAGAAAGCACTTTTTTTTTCCAACTAGCTGTAATTAATGGATCAGCTCGGCCCGGTGAGCTTTGTAGTGAGCTAACACGTTTGCCGATTCTGTTCTCAACATGTTTCCTGCCGTGTCCTGCTTCATCCCCACCCGAGGACGAAGCGTCAGAGGACCGCCGCAGACCCGCTCTGTCCCGCTACGGGCGACAGCTGTCCTGCTGATTCAGCGCTGAGGCGTCCTGCCTCTATCTGCTCTGACAGAGACGACCCGGGGGCCAGGTTGACGAGAGAGCCTGATATCATCACCGCCGCTGTCTGTCTGATAAAGAGCTGATGCGGCCTAGCATATAGCTTAGACGCATGTACATGTGTAGCATGTCGAGTACAACGCCCTCAACACAACGTGATGTCCGGCGTTGTGCTGTTTCGTTTCACTCAGCAACGTTTGGCAATTTTCATTAAGGGGAGGTGAGGTCGATGACGGATACAAATGGTTATCAACCGTCTGATTTATGGCAGCACCGAGAAAGGATAGTGGTCAGGTGTCCTGGATGTAGTTTGGACTGGTCAGTAAGACTCAGGGAGTACAGGGTTGGTAGTATTACAGAAATAAAACAGAGACTCACCCAGAACCAGTTCAAGTCTTAGCAACATTTTAACGCAAAAATACTGACGTCCAGTAATGCCTGGGGGCACCCGGTCTGGAGTGATGTGCTCTGGCTCCATTAGCTCGATTGAATGGGAGGGTGCTGCTGTGTTGAGGTGACCATATGAGAGAGATTTACTTTCTCGTGTAATTATCTCATAAATCACAGGGTGAGTGGTGGAGGTAAGACCTGGAGCCGGGGGGAGGGTGGTGCACATGCTGCCTTTTATTTAAGGGGCTACGTTGTTTCTCTCCTCCAAACTCCAATGTTACTAAAGATGTATAATGAACATAATAATGATGTCACAAAGGGTTTTGTTACATTGTTGCACCTCTGATACGTATCAGGCTCTCGGAAAGGAAAGGCAACGCCAACATCGGTTTCTATTTGTAAATGTAACTTCACTCTTTTCTCCACCCCGAGGGACAAAATATCTCATTTACGTCGTCGCACAACGGAGGTGGTATCGCGACCATCTCGATATGCGACGGTATAATGTCAACATGCTTCAGCGCAGCCAGGGCAATCTCTCCCCGACAGCATGCAGCCAAACCAATCTGTCATCAAACACTGTGGAGGATCTTCTCACAAATGCAAGTGTGCTGAGATGATCTGCTCTCGTATCTTCCTGTGAACACAACTTCACCCCCCCCCCCCCTCCCCCCCTCCCCCGCGGATTTAGAGAGAATGAAAACTGGATAAAGAGAGAGGGGAAAAAAGAGAAAAGAAGAGGGATTATAGAGAGAGAGAGAGAACTGAGAAAATGAGAGTGAGGAGATGGAGGGAAATGGAAAGATGGATTGAGGTGCTCCGTAAGGTTTATCCTGTATTGGGCTTTTGTTCGGCTCCAGCTGGCACAGAGTCACAATGCCAGCCTCAGCACAACACACACACACACACACACACACACACACACACACACACACACACACACGCACGCACACACCGGCTCTGCAACCTGGGTCCCACTGAGGCTAATTGCCATGGCAACAGGCGATGGTGGGGGGGGTGAAGGTCAGCAGGAGACTGGGGGATCTTTTCAGATGGAAGGGCTGGTGCTCGGACGAGGAGGTGGAATTGACTTCATTCAGCTGAAGCTCTGGCTTTTCACGTCGCCGACACACACACACACACACACACACCCACACACACACACACACACACACACACACACCCACACACACACACGCACGTTGAGTCGGGCTGAGCTCTTCTTCTCGGGTGATGCATCATCTCCACGCGCTGATGTCTCCTCAGCTGCTCCTCCTTTTGTAACGAAGGACGCAGGAAATACCATCACTCCTCCTGACAGACGCACGCTAGCGCTTGCTGACGTTGATGGATGGAGCTCACTTTTAAGGTGACACACCGTACCCATCCCCCCACACACACACACTCACTTCCTTCACTTTGTACACTAAATGCAAACACACACATACACGTGCATGCAGCCACACCCTGTCCATGTGTGTGTGTGTGCTGCCCGTTGCTGTAGTGACTCGTTAGTCGGCACAGTGGGGAGTGTGTGTGTGTGATAAATGGCTGTGTGAATTATGAATGAGTCCACCCTGAAGCCTGCTTCTGCACACAGCCTGCACAGATTGTGTGTGTGTGTGTGTGTGTGTGTGTGTGTGTGTGTGTGTGTGTGTGTGGGGCACTGGTGTGCTCAAGTATGCTTGCCCCCGTGAATGTATTTATGTGTAGGAGACTCATCCAGTGTGTGACTGTGTTAGTACAGAGTGTCTCTCTTCCTCCGTTACTGGGTTTTATATAGACCCAGAGGTCGTTCTCTTTCATCCTTCTCCTCTTCCTCCTACTCCTCCTTTTCTTCCCCTCCTCCCTCTTTCTCCTCCTATTCATTCATTCATTCCCCTTCTCATCTTCCCCACATTTCTGAGCCTAGTGTCCCGTCCACATCATGTAGCTGTCATCTAGTCCTTCCATATCCTTTTTGCCGAGTGTGACTGTGTGTGTGTGGAGCTGTAGTGGCTGGTTGCCGTCCCGAGCCCCGTGGCCTTGGCTCCCTGCATCCTCCCTTCCCTCCCCCCCCCTCTCCCCCCCTGGGTCCCCTCCAGCTGCCAGCTGCTACTCTGGCGACATACTTTATAGCCGCAGGCGTTCCTCCATGCTGTTGCTCTTAAAGGCCATTGCTGACTGATGTACGCGCGTGTGTCTGCAAGCTAAGTACCTGATGTATTCCTGACGGAGGTCCTTCCCCGACCTTTACTCACTTTCTCTCTTCCTCTCTGTCTGTTAATGTATCTTGCTGCTGTTGTGCTCTCTCTCTCTCTCTCTCTCTCTCTCTCTCTCTCGCTCTCTCTCTCTCTCTCCATCCTTTACGTCACTCCTGCCTCCGCTATTATTTTAAATGATGGATTCATCAACCGCCGTACCTCCTGTGTATCTACTTGTTTCCGGACTGGTTTTCTGATATTTAATGTACCAAATCACTCCCGCTGTCTAAAAGGATGCTGGTCACTGGACTGTGAAACCAAAACAAACACACACACACACACACACACGTACAAACACACACTCCTCTCTCTCTGACAGGATGTGAGTCAGGGATCCTGTCGGAGGTGAGTCCTGCAGCTGGACAGAGCCTCGACACTACCTCGCTACGTTCAGTGGAGATCGAGCTCCAAGTCAGTACCCTTGTTTACTCCTGCATCATCATCATCGGGCTGTTTTTTTTTAAGGAGTCCTTGGGGAGTGGCACAGCACCCGGCGGTAGATACATTTTCATCATCGACCCCTCGATGAAGGTGCCGTTACTCAAGATGTTGAGTAGGCACATTCTCCTGCCAGCGATCTGAGAGGAGGATGAGAGGAGGATGAGAGGGAGGGAGAGTTGTTTTTTTGTGTGTATCGGCTGTTTGATTATTTACACCCACCGACTCTCACGCACGGTTGTTACGGGTCAACGACACCTCGGGGTGAGACAATTCAGCGTGTGATGATATTGATTTTCATTTAGTACGTCGTGAGATGTTCACAGAGAAGATGGGTTCATTTATTGATTTGTTTTTGTTTCCCGGGTAGAAATTAATTGGTTTGCTTTTTTGTGGGTTGAAAAGAATAAAATACAAATTAGACAGCAAAGGCTGCGGAAATAATTGAAGGGCTGTACCAAGCGTTGCTCTACTAGGGAGAAGAGTCAAGTGAGTGGTAAGCTGGAGTAGACCTCTGTGTCGTCAAAACTGGATCACCATCACTGCAAAAAATGACAATCTTACACTCATATTCAGTTTTTAAATCCTATTTTTCTCAAAACAAGTAGAAGATTCTGGCGATGGCGTGAGATATTTCCACTGTCCTAGAGGCGATATCTTGAAACAAGTCCGGCAACTGAGAAGAAATTGGGTTTTGGTGCATTAGGATTCAGAGAGGGGTGTAGAGATTGACAGAAGAGAGAGAGAGAGGGAGAGACGGCGTAAAAAAAAAAAAGATGAGATGGGGGTGAAAGTGAGCCTGAGCTTGTGGGATGATGATGTCAGCCCGGGCAATTCTCCCCCGCAGAAGAGCCCTTTAAGCCGACGTGGCGATGAGGCCCGCGGGTATAAGCTCGGACACAAAAGAACAGGGTGAGGGGTTGGAGTCGGGACAGAGAGGGAGGAAGGCAAGACAGTGAGTTACAGCGAGACGGACAAAAAGGGAGAGAATATAGGCCATTGAGCGAAGGAGGAGGAGGAGGAGGGGGGAGTTAAAGATTTTGGAGGGATGTCAAGTGTGTCCATTGTTCTGCCAGTGGACCATGACAGCCGGAGACTGTCAAGGATGGAGAGATCGGAGGCGTACAAAACAAACGGAGAGAGAGAGAGAGACAGTTAAAGACTCTGGAGGGATGTCAAGTGTTTCTATTGTGGTTGTGAGTGAGCTGTGGCAGGTACCGGCCCGAAGCCAGGAAAACACACACCGAGCCAAATATGGACCCTCGCGCTTTTTATGCCACCCCCTGTTTACAAGACGGGGAAGGATGGGGTGAGGGAGGAGAGGGAGAGCGAGACCGGGACAGTGTGTTTGTGTGAAGTACTCTGACGCAACCCGCCCCCCCCACACCGGTTTAGAGAAGGACGCAAAAAAAGTGTTTTTTGTTCCAAATGTGGACGCGTGATGTGCTGAGAAAGCCCAGGTGGTGGTTCTCTCTCCGTGAACTCAATCTTACGTAACTCCTCCAAGATAACCTCACTGGAGGTTATCCGGGGGGGTTTCTGAGTGTAAATGTGTGTGTGTGTGTGTGTGTGTGTGTTTGTGTGAGAAACACACTGCGTGGTGTCATCTGTGCTTCAGTGATCTCGGCGTGTACATATCATGTTAACCTTGTAAGTCAAGCGCTCCAGTCAGGCGTGGAGGCTTGACCTAAATGCAGCAGAGAAATAATGGAAAGGCCGTGATGAGATGTGTTGCTGCGTGCACCCCTACACTGGCACGTTGCTCGCTATTGTTTACGCCTCTAGTAAATGGAGTGCAGCGTGTAACATCCCGTCCTATATATTATTCAGTAGATAGTCTGTTAACAAACCGGCCTGGCTGCTCCTGGACCGACTCCTCAGACAGGTTGTCTGAGGAGTCGGGGAGGTCCGGGACGGTTTTGCTGCTCGCCTCCTTGAATGACTTTTTAAAAGCCTCAGGAGTGACCCGGCCACCCGGGATAAGTCGAACGCGTTGAGCTGTTAAGAGGAAGGTCACCCTCCCCCGAACACACACACACACAAGCATTTACTGTCAGAAATGCCAGTGTGAATCCCCTGATGATCCCCTTATGAAAAATGCACGTGTCTTCCATGTTTTCTGACAGAATGGGTTCATTCACAAGCGACACAAACATCTTTCATTCTCCTCCCTCTCAGACTCTTTTATCCTCTTTGTTTCCTGACCCAGTCCTTCACCCTTTTCCCTAGCATCTCCCTACTTCCTCCCTCCCTCCCTCCTCGTACCGCTTCCCTCTCCTCTCCTAGCCCACGCGTTGCAGTAATGAAGTCGTCCGTCCTAAACAGCCTGTCGTACGGGACAGGTTTCCTCCTGTTTCCTCCTGTTTCCTCCCTGCCCCCCGTTCCCCCAGCAGGGACAGGATGTTTATCCCAGGATGAGGCCGATGGTGGCGGGGAGAGGGCGTGGTCGACCGGCTCGGGCCAACTGGCACGGAGAGCTGGCAAGGATCTGGCAGGGCGAGTTTCTCTGCGCCACCTGCTCTCCGCTGCCCTCCTGCTCCGATACCTGTCATTATCAGATGATCGGCCACATGCTGTGTGTGTGCGTGTGTGTGTGTGTGCGCGTGTGTGTGTGTGTGTGTGTGTTTGAGCAGATCTGCCAACTCTGCTTCTCTCTCAGTTGCCTCCTGTATTCTGCTGCCTTTAGCAAACCTCCCCCGCGGTAACATCGGTTGCTCATGCAGTCGGGATGTGAATTCAAATTTTTTATTTTTTTTTTGCTTTGTGATTTGTAACACACAGAAAAATATTTCATGTGCACGCCAACTGTGCCTGTGGCTTTTTTTCATCTTCTTCTTCTGTTGTGTTTTCATATGGTAGGAATAGTTTGAATGATGTTTTGAGCTTTTTTGTGCTTTTATTTGCTTTTTTTTTATGTATCTGAGGGACGTTTTGTAAGGTACCGTCTCATTTGTGTGTGTGTGTGTGTGTGTGTGTGTGTGTGTGTGTGTGTGTGTGAGCATTAGCATCATGGGTAGAGGGGTTCAGGGATGGCCATTGTCCCAGAAGAGCCTGGCGAGGGTGTTATTTGTTCACAAAGTGCCGCTCGTCTCTGTCCTGGACAAAAGGGGGCATGGAGAGGGAGATAATGTGTGCGGGGGCTCTCAGAGGGAAAGGTTATCTGCTGTTTCGCTTGTCGGCCGATAGCGCAGGACAGGACAGGACACACACACTTCAGGTCCCGCGGAGCCCCGCTTCAATTAGCCCAAGGTCGTCAGAGATGGAGAGGGTGACTGGGTGGGGGCTGACACACAGATCATCAGACGTAGTGTGCACGTATCGGCGTGTGGACAGGGGAAACACACACACACACACACACACACACACACACACACACACACACACAGCTGGAAAGTGGGCATCAACTGGAACACACACAACTTGAGGTCTCTTATTCCCTGCGCCCTTTGACTTCACATCACAGGACGGTTTGCCGCAGCCACAGGCTCAATTTCAGCCGCTGCAAGGGTGGGATCGTAAAGATGACACACACACACACACACACACACACACACACACACACTTCAACTCCTGTCGCCTCTCGTACGAGCAGACACACAGGTACAGCGTGCGTCCTTGCGAGGCCCCTGCGGTGGACGGGGGGGATTAATCTGGGCTGCCGGGGCTCTGCCACGTGAAGGCCAGATGGGATCGATGCAAACCTGCAGCCACATCGACCTGCGAAGAGACCCGGCTGTGGACGCCCCTCTAACAAAACCCCACTGGTGTCGGGAGTGACGAGTCGGCGGTTAATCGGGGCGGACTGAACACCACCGGTACGGCGAGCTGCTTGTATTTTGTGATCCGGCACACATTTATCTTGACTTGACTCCCGCGTCCTCGCTCACCTCATCAATATTTCCTTTCGTGCTGATAGTTTTCTCGGAGACGGACAGTAAATGACTCGAGGACTGCAGCAAATTAAAAAAAAAAAAAAATTCAAAGGACGAGGAGGAGGAGGAGGAGAGCCGCGAACAATACAGATAAATTGCACTTGACGCTTTCAGAACGATTGAGGGGGAAAAAAATAAAGACGACTGATGAGTCATCTGAGCAGCTCATCCTGTTGAAGCGGGACCTCTGGGTGGACCTGCTGCAGATCCAGCCCGCTCTGCTGGATTGGATGTGAGAAAAGGCAGAAATATCCATCTAGCTCAGACTCTCACCCCTGACCTGACCCCCGTCCTCTCCACACTTCACACATTTTTTATTCCTGTTGCATCACCCTCTCTTATTCTTCTCTCCTCTAAACGCTGCAGTGATTCCTTCCATCTTAATTGCTCAGCAGTACATAGGGGTTATTATATGAACCCTGTCTCTAAATATATAGATGGTAAAGTATGACTCACTCTGCATTTCATCCCAAAATGGACGCTGCTCTCTCTTTCTGACTCAAATGCAAATCCCATCAGTAGACATCTACGTGAAACAGACAGGAAAAAAAACCACGAACACCTACACAAAATCTATACCCGGAGTTCACCTCTCTCCGTCAGATTTGCTTCTTCTCTGACCCGAGCTTCGTACAGAGGAGTTGAGAAATAGATGAAACAGGAAGAGAGAAACGAAGGCGGTGGGGGGGAAAGAGGAGAAAGACGACGCTAGCGGGCCAATCAGCTCGAGGAGACAAAACAGAAGTCAGTGTGTGTGTCATGGTGGGAGGGAGGCAAGGATTTGATTAGCAAACTAATGGAATCAGTCTACTGTGTGTGTGTGTGTGTGTGTGTGTGTCTGTCTCCGGGCCCCTATTTGGCTTTTAGATTGACACACACACACACACACACACACACACACACACACTCACACTTACACGTCCTCGTCCTCGGAGGCAGTCGGAGTGAGAAGCTCCCCTGCTGTCTCTCCTCTCCGGTGCCATTCTGCATCACTGGTGCGAGGAATTAGTTCTTTGTTACGGCTGTTTATTACCGCCGCGCCTCCTCAGCCGTGACTCCTCCTCCTGAACCCAGCGGTGCACACCTCCACCTCAACTGGGTGGTGCATGTGGTGTGTAGGTCGTATAGTCTCTCATGATGCGCATGTGTTTACATTTGTCTATTTTTGTGTGTGTGTGTGTGTGTGAGTATTTTTGTATTTTTCCCATCATTCTTGTGTGTGTGTGTGTGTGTGTGTGTGTGTGTGTGTGTGTGTCACAGAGTAACGCCTCAGGGTGGCCCCAGGAGAGGCTAGGCAGTGGCAGGCCTGTCTGACATACTTAGGGCCGACAGCGCTCAGAGCCAGAGGCTGGAGCTTCAGCGACCGGTTGACACACGGGATACTGGGCTACTGACACACACACACACACACACACACACACACACACACACACACACACACACACACACACACACACACACCTGTTACTGTAGTTGCGGTCTGTCACCAACCGGAGCTTGCTGACTGGAAAACGTCACCGTATAAGAGACAGTGCAGAGGACTGAACATCCCTTTGAGTTTTTCTCTTTTGCCGTCAGTCCAGCGCCGGTCCAGTATCTGTGTTGTGTGTGTGTAGTTCCTCTTCACACACGCTCTTATTCTCTTAAGAGGTAAAAAAAAAAAAAGTAAATCCACCAAAATACAAAGCTTCTTCAGGCTGTGTCCTGTGTGCTCAACTCAACAGGGCATCAACAGGAATGTTCCCTGTACACAATCATGGAAAGAGAGTATTTTCACATTGTCACATGTTTACTGCTTATGTGTGTTTTTGGTCGGTTCAGATGTGAGTCTGGATTTGGGAATAAAAGAAAATTCAATCTATTTCTCTCTCTCACACAAAGAAAACTGGCGACACAACATGGAAACGATAACATGCTGACGAGATGAGAAGGACGCAGGTGCTCCAGTGTTTGGCCCTGGCCTGACCACACACACACACAACACACCATACACACACCCCACTACACACACACCACACACACACACACACACACACACGCTATTGTCATTTTTCATCAGGCTCGATTAGCCATTTTTTTCTTAATTACAGATATTACTGCCGTACAATACAGATGATGGCCATTGTGTATTCTATACAAATCTGAAAAGGATAAAAGTGTACGGAGACGGATGGAACAAGAGTGACTGGAGGACAATGGATTGTGGCCTTGAAGAAGAACCTGTTTTTCTCTCTCTTATACTATATTCTCTCATGTACTACAAGAGAGGATGAAAGAGTCAGAGGAGGAAGGAGGAGATCAATGAGTACTGATGATCAAAATGATTATGATACCTTGAAAAGAAAAGCACATTGTTTCTATGATGTTTTCCATGCTAATATAAAGTTTTCACTTGTCTGACTAAGAGAGATGAAAATCAATGCAATACACTGCAGGCTGTACGTCATCTATAAGAATGTATGATGTATATTACTGTATTACTATATTACATACTATGTTATATTGCTCTCATGTTGCCTCTGTCTCTTCATGCTCATCTGACAATTCTTATTCTAACACTCTCAATCCATCGACTCTCCATTCTACTACCAAACGTCTATCCTCTATCACTCAGTCTCAGTTACTCCATGCTCCTCATCTCTCTCTCTCTCTCTCTCTCTCTCCTCTCTTCCTCTCTCTCTCTCTCTCTCTCTCTCTCTGTCCAGGCCTGAAGACTTACCTGATCTCGGGCAGGAAGGTGGAGCAGCACCCTCACTGCGGTTGCCCCCAGGTGGAGTCGGAGCACGGGGACTCGAGGTGCCCCACGCCCAGAGCGCACACCCCCGACGGCGCCCCCCCCGCCTGCACCCCGGCGCCGGACGCAGCCGCGGTGAGTTCATCTCCGTGAGGTTCACCATCAGCGGCGACGCGCCTTGGAAGAATTTAACCGAAAGGAAACATTTTCATCCAAAGCCATTTGGCTGTAATGGCTTTCATCACTCTGTTTCCCAGGCTGTGCACGCTGTGTGTGTGTGTGTGTGTGTGTGTGTGCGTGTGCATGCATGCTCTCATCTGCCTGCCTGTGAGAGCCATCTGTGTAGCACCTTAGTCCTCATTAAATCCTTATTAATATAAAACTGACAGCAGATCAGTGCGATGAGAAGCTCTCCCCAGTCAGCCGTCCACATAATAAGTGACCCAAGGTGCTCGGCGGCCCAGAACATGGCTGCCCATTACAGCCTCCTCGCTTTCGCCCTCGAGGGGGATTTCTCATTCGCTCCTACTATTCCACCGGGGTCACGCTGGATTCTCCAAAACCCTGCACCACATTATTACCTCCACCTTAGCCTTACGTTACATCTGCCCACACTGCCTTGTAGTCACCCCAATGAACCTCCTTCCTCCACATGCACCCTGCGGTCACTCCACCAAGCCAGGTGTTATGGGAGTATGGAGCATGGGAGTGGTGGAAGACCTCCCAGGTTTCTTCCTGTAGCTAATGAGTCCTATAGTGGCGGATTGATGAGGTTTCCATGTTCAGTAAAGCCACTTTCAGTGAGTTAAATTTGGACTCTCTGATGTTGTAATCAACCGTGTGCTTGATCGTCCCTGAACTGGCACGCTACTCACATAACCACAAGAAGGCAGAAATGTTGTGTTTGTTTGTTGAATCATTATTCTTGAGTTTTTATTTACTGTTTTTTATGGTTTTTACTGTCAAAAGGCTGCAGACTTAAAAACAACAATATAACAAGATGACAATAACAGAATAGATCTAACTGACTTGTTTTCATATGTCAGACATAAAAGTTATCACTGTGATAAACGCAAAGTAAACAACTGATTTGGCTCTTACAACTCCTATTTGCAGCTTTTGCGTCCTTTGCCTGGCGCACACACACACACACACACACACACACACACACACACACACACACACACACACTTAACAGCACATGGCTCACACTGATGGCTCATACTTGGTGATCTTCAAAGAGGCTTCGTGGCATTTTGAATGTGTGAGGATTCATAGGGCAGGTGTGCTGATAAGAGTGTGTATGTGTGTGTCTGCCTTAGCATAGAGCTGTGTGTGTGTGTTTCCATGATGTAGTGAGTGTGTGTGTGTGTGTGTGTGTGTGTGCGCGTGCGTGTGTGTGTTTTGGCATCTCAAAGCCCCACGCGACCTTGTTCACGTCCGTGTCACGGTCGGTCGCAGCTTGCCGCACAGATCTTTCTCTCTGTTTCCATTCTGTTGGATGAAGAGGATGAGTGTGAAGAAAAGACCTTGAGCCTTTCCAGACCTCCTCTCCTCCTCTCTCTCTCTCTCTTCGTCTCCCTTTCTCCGCTGTTGTTGGCGTTTGTCTGCCTCAACGTATTATATCAAACCGACAAAAGATGTGAAATCAGTGGAAAGCTTGTCCTAGTTAGTGTTAAAGTGATGGGTGTTTGTGTCTTTGCTGTCACTGCTCTTGCCCTGTATCATCTCTCTCCAACACTCTTCATCTCTTCTGTCGTCTTTTCTTTTTTCCCCTCTGCTCATCTATTCTCCTTGATCCGCATCTCTCGCTTTATTAATTCTCTTTTTTTTTTCGCTGCGTCTTTCTCATCTCTCCACCTCCCCCCTCCAGCCTTCCTGCCTCTCCCGCAGCGTGGTCCTGATGCCAGGCGAGGATCAGGTTCTGGAGGAAGGAGCGGTGCAGAATGGCTGCCATGACGACCGCAAGACCAATAGCAACAAGGTTAGCCTGCCGCTTCTTCTTCTTCTTCTTACCTGAATCTGATGAATGGGTACGCTAAACCGTTTATCTGATGCGGTTATTATCAAGTGGCGGCGCCGTCGTTACGCGGTCACACCGAAGCGGTTTGACCTTCAGTTTTTGAATTAGACTTTGTACTCACAGCCTCACTATCTCGCCGTTTAGAAAGCAAAGTCCCACGAGGCGCTTATGACATTCCTGACATTTGTTTTCAATTTGTGGCTGGCCGCTGGGAATCCAGTTGATTAAACAGTGCAACCCACTACATCCCCTAGCCCCTGCTGAATAGTCTCTCCATTCTCAACCTCTTTGAAATTTGGGATGAGTTTTCCGACTCCCCTCTCTCTTTCCCTGCCTGCCCCCCCCCACCCCAGGACTCCTTATCTCCCAAGTGTCCCCCGGCGGCGGCCCCTGCAGGCAACAGCCCCAAGGCGCTGAACGGCCTGCTGAGTCCTCGGCTGGAGGAGCCCCTGACCAACAGCCAGACGTCGCTGTGCGAGATGCTGCAGGAGAAGGAGAAGAAGACCTGGGTCGGAGGGACCTTGGGCATGGACCACTCGGCGCTCATCCCTCTGCGCTCCAAGAACTTCCGAGAGAGGAGCGATGCCCACTTTGTGGACGTCATCAAGGAGGACAGGTGAGATTGCGGGGACGACTTTGAGCTTGAGATGAACCCCTCAGAACAAGGCCTGGTTGTTACTTAGAGAGCTCTATCCCTTCCCAGGCCCTGTTGTTGTTAAACCGGGTTAAGAGTCCTAATCCGTATTCCGTATTGACTGTTGTCTGTGCCTCTGACAGCCTGATGAAGGATTATTTCTACAAGCCCCCCATCAACAAGCTGAGCCACACCTTCCTGGAGAAGAGCCTGGAGTCTGCCTACCGGACAAGCTACCAGGAGGAGGTGTGTGTGTGTGTGTGTGTGTGTGTGTGTGTGTGTGTGTGTGTGTGTGTGTTTCCGTTGTATCTGTGACTCTCTGTATGCCTGTCTGTCTGTTGGGTGAACATGTGTGGGCGTATTTCTGTCTTGCGCTGCGGGCCTGACTCAGTTTTTCTTTGGTCCGACTGCGATCCGCCAAAACCGCTCTGACTTCAAAACTGTCAGGGAAAGCCGATGTCTTCACACCGACGCCGCTCATCCCGTCCATCTCCTGTCTCCATATGTGTGCACGACTGTCTGTCTGTCTGTCTGTCTGTCTGTCTGTCTGTCTGTCTGTCTGTCTGTCTGTCTGTCTGTCTGTCTGTGTTTCTTTGTGTGTCTGTGCCTCGTCTGGGAAGCCTGTAGGCACTGCGCTATGACCAGACCAGTCAGGACTGCGGCAAAGAGAAATTCACTGCAGGACCTCGCAGGCGGTGTTGTATTAGCTTGCAACGCCCCCTGCTGGTGTAGTGTCAAAAGTGCATCTTCAGTCTTAACAACAGTAGCTGTGGCTTCAACCTGAAGTCTCACTGAGTCATACACATGGGAATTGGAATGGATTTCAGTAGAGAGTTAATTCATAATAATAATACAATAACTACTTTCCTTCTGATGCCTCTCCATATTCTCATGTTTGTTTTGATTTATCTCTCCTGTTTCTCCTCCTGCCCCTGACCCTCTCTCTCTCTCTCTCTCTCTCTCTCCCAGGTGGAGACCCAGGCATCCATGCAGACCTTTGCCAGTCCGACATTCAGCTCCTTCCTGGACATGCTGATGTGTTGCTCGGTGTTCCTGGCTCTCTCCCTGGCCTGTTTCCTTCGGCCGCTACTCACCGAGCAGAGTCCGTCCAAGCCAGCGCTCATCCTGACCGCTGTCGCCGCCCTGCTGGAGGGCATGTCTCTGCTGTTGGCCATGCGGTGAGAGACACAGAGGAATTCATCTTTACCCTCTAGTGTCCGATAAATGTCTTTTTTATATCACGTCTGAAATGCTCGCTTGGCTATCACGGTTACTTTATTACAAATATCAAAATGTAATGATCGGTTTGGTATTTTGTGTATGGAGTGAGGTCTGCGTCCCAACCAGAGCTCTTCCTCTTCTCCTCCTCCTCCTCCTCCAGTATGGCCTTCTACCTGGACAGCATGCTGAGCTGCACCCGGGTCCTGGTGAGGGCCGTCGCAGGCTGGGTCCCTCGTCATCTCATAGGAGCTGTGCTGGTGTCCCTGCCCGCTGCCGCCGTCTTCTCCCACGTCACCTGTGAAACGCATCACTCCATCCAGGTGGACGATCATACATTTCATTGATGGAAGATGGATGCCGCTCAGTTTTCACTCTTTTCAGGGATCTGTGTCGACTGGTGTTATGCAATGTAATGTAACTGTGTTCTCTTTTGGCTAATGGCTTGCCCTGTACGCCGTCTCTCCCCCAGGTCACCATGTTCACCTGCTGTGCTGTCATCATAGCTATCGTCCAGTACTGTAACTTCTGCCAGCTCAGCTACTGGATGCGCTCAGCCCTAGCTACTTTGGTGGGACTGGCACTACTTGCCCTGCTCTTCAGCCCCCCCTGCAGGTACTACACACTTATGAACTGAAGATATTTTGACCAAAGGGAATAACATGGAAGAGTGGAGAGCACATTTATATATATATGTATGTTCGAGCAGTAATTTTAGATCCACTTAGATTCACTGATTATCGCTACCTGTGTTTAATCTCTTGCAGTGCCAACAGTCGGTTTTTCTGGTGAGTACAATGCACATTGTATGTTGTACTGGTATAGTTCACTCTGGGGGACATCCTCATGTTTAGCATTGTAGATGGGCGGCTGTGGCTCAGGCGGCAGAGCGGGTTGGCCTCCAATCAGAAGATCGTAGCTTCGATCACCGACTCCTCCAGTCCACATGTCGAAGTGTCCTTGGGCAAGACACTGAACCCCAAATTGCGATCCGATGGTCAGGCCAGCACCTTGCATGGTAGCTCACTGCCATCGGTGTGTGAGTGTGAATGGGTGAATGAGAGGCATATACTGTAAAGCGCTTTGGATAAAAGTGCTATATAAATGCAGCCCATTTACCATTTAGACAGCGCAGCAGGATGTGCATGGCTTTTTCAGATTTGAGCTTAGTTGCGATAAAGGCATGTGTCACGGACCAATCAGTTTGCCTCTTCTTGATAGACAGTTGCTGGAATTGTCTGCGTGATGCACAGTTGAAATTTTGGGGAGGTGCATGTAACTCATGTCAGCCTCAACCTCCACAGCTGCAGAAACCAAGACCCAAAACAGACTCACCAGGATCTTGTTTTGCCTCTTCGTGTTTCCATTACAGTCATTTAGTAGATGCTTTTATCCAGAGCAACTTACTTCAATCACGACAACATGAGAAAATGTGCAAGAGCATAGGTTTGGCGTAGACTTCAAGAGGTATCCAGTGTTTGGGTGAAGCTGCCTGGGGGCAGATGGGAGACAGGAGAACCCCCTTGGGCTGAAGATCTAACCCTTCTGGATATCTGATGGAGCCGTGATGCTGGTGGTGGTGGTGAGGGAGGAGTTGATGCGTCAGACTGGTGCGGTTTAGGCAGCTGAAATGACAGAAACAAGGAAGCAGCTGAGGGGGTACAAATAGTGGGAAATGGTTCGTGACTGGTTTCTGGAGAGGGATGAAGGGGGAGGAGAAAGGAGCTAGGGTGGTTGGACGATGCAGAGCTGGGGGCGTGTCTGGCTCCAGCTGACAGAATTATGAATGAAGGAGGAGGTACTTCCTGATTGAACTCCATAATAAGTGCATTCAACATAGGTACTTACTATTTCTTCTCTCATTTCCCCCTCTTTTCTTTTTCTCTCTCTCTCCTCCAGGTCAGATGACCCAACCAATAACAACAAGAGCTCCATTAATGTGACTGACAGCCAAGCAGACCCAGACCCAGACCCAGTGCCCCACCCCAAGGACCTGCTGGGCCCTGAGGCCTGCGTGGCCTTCTTCCTGCTCCTCCTCCTGGTCTGGTTCCTTAACCGTGAGTTTGAAGTCAGCTACCGCCTGCATTACCACGGCAACGTGGAGGCTGATCAGCACCGCATCAAGATCCAGAACATGCGGGACCAGGCCGACTGGCTGCTGCGCAATATCATCCCCATCCACGTAGCCGAGCAGCTGAAGGTCACCCAGAGCTACTCCAAGAACCATGACAACGTGGGCGTCATCTTCGCTAGCATTGTTAACTTTAGTGAGTTCTATGAGGAAAGCTACGAGGGAGGCAAGGAGTGCTACCGTGTCCTCAACGAGCTGATTGGAGACTTTGATGAGCTATCACGGAAGCCTGCCTTCAACAACATCGAAAAGATCAAGACCATCGGTGCCACCTACATGGCAGCGTCAGGACTCAATGCGCAGCAGTGTGCAGATGCAGCTCACCCGCACGCTCACCTCCGGGCGCTGTTTGACTTTGCCCTGGAGATGATGTGCGTGGTGGACGACTTCAACAAGAACATGCTGGGCTTTGGCTTCAAGCTTCGCATTGGATTCAACCATGGGCCTCTCACAGCAGGGGTGATCGGCACCACCAAGCTACTCTACGACATCTGGGGCGATACGGTCAACATCGCCAGTCGCATGGATACCACGGGCGTGGAGTGTCGGGTCCAGGTCAGCGAGGAGAGCTACTGTGTGCTCAGTGCCATGGAATATGAGTTTGACTACCGTGGTACAGTCAATGTCAAGGGCAAAGGTCAGATGAAGACCTTCCTGTACCCCAAGAGCAGTGACAGTGGCCCAGTCCCTCAGTACCAGCTCTCAGTATCACCAGAGATCCGGGCACAGGTGGATGGTAGCATTGGGCGCTCGCCCACTGATGAAATTGCCAGCATGGTGCCCACAACCAGTGTCACTGCTAGCAGTACCAATACTGTGGTGCCCAACACCGGCACTGCTTCCTCTGCTAGCACAGGGGTTGGTGTTGGCCTCTTGGGCCACGAGAGAGAGGGGGCAGAGTGTGGAGAAAGATGTCCCTCCACAGAGACTTGTCATAGGAAGCGCTCCTCGTCTCATGCTGGCCTGACATCTCTGCCGATTACCAATATAGGAGGACCTCCTCCCTCTACCAATAAGGAGCAGCTCATCATCTCTCCCTCAGTCCAGCAAAGTACACCCCAAAATCTCACGACTGAGTCACAGAAAGACAATGAGGATGATTATGACAGCAACATCGGAGAGCTAACCAAACTTTAAGAATTTTCTACAACGGCACTTTTATCATTAGCCATCTGCCCTTTAAGCTCAGTCTCTTGTTCCCGCCTGTTGGCACTTAGTTTGCATTTGGTCCTACCGCAGATAGAAACAGAGAGTATAGGGAAAGACCCAGAAGGATCTTTAACGGCATCAGCTAGCCAGCAGCTTCTCTTCATGGTCTGACTAGCTGGTTATCGGTGAAGGGTGCTGGGTGGACCACAGAAGGCATGTCAGGCAGGGACGCACAGGAAACGGGAACATGGGATGGCCGACTGAACGTTCTCTTACCTGCTACAGATCTCACCGTCTCTCATTGATCTACTTGATTATCAGTAACACCTTTAATCTTGATTCTTTGAATTTTGTTCTGCCTTTTGTATTTCATATGTCTTTTAAGTGCCTTTAGAATAGAATAATGTGTAGACTAAGCCTTTTTGGGTAGGGGAACAGTAAAGGATAAAAGGGAAAAACTGCAAATGCTTTGTTGACTTTCTAGTCTGCCATGTTTTGCATTATCATTACAGTGTTATTTCTGCCTTTTTATTAGTGAAGAGCTCAACAGGCTGACCTTACAGGTGGAGGAGTGCCACAATCTGAGTGGAAGTGCAATGCGTGTGAAGCAAAGAGAAATCAGACGGATGCTCCAAGGCGGTTATATGTTTTAGTACAATCTGCATTAAAATGCTGCAGAGGATGTTTTCATGTTCTTGATGAAAAACCGAAACTCTTCATGAAAGACAGAGCAGACTAATCAATACAGGCTGAGGGCTGTGTGTGTGTGTGTGTGTGTGTGTGTGTGTGTGTGTGTGTGTGTGTGTGTCGTGGGGTATTAACTGAACTGCGGTCCAGGGTTTCCTGTGGAGAGGTGCCTATGAGTTGCCCTACAGAATTGATGAAACTGCGGGACGATGAAGAGTCTGGGATGCAATCGGGAAAAAATGAAATCCTCCTTGCTGATGTGGCAGCTTCTTCTCTGGCCTTCTCTGGTGAAGATCTCTGTATGGCCTCAGTACCGAGACATGATGGCCTCAGCTAGACTTAGCCAGCATGCTACCAGCAACAGCATTGTAGATTAGGCTAACTGTTTAGCGTCAGAAGCTAGTGCAGTGTATGTGTCCTCCTTCGTGACCCAGGGTAATGCTCTTGTGGGAACTCAAACAGTATTTAGTGTTGAGGGGTATCGTATTAAGCACTGTTATACTTATAGAGCATCTTTAGCTGTGACATTAGAGAAAGCAACTGTCTAGATGGCTACAGATTACACTGTGTGCTAGATAGTCCTGATCACACAGGGTGGGATAATCAAAAAGGAATGAAAAGAAAAAACGTCTTTATTCTTTAACTATTAATATGAAACTCCCCTCTCTCTCTAATGTCCAGGATTTGACAAACAGAAATAATCAAAGAAAACTGATCGCATTCAATTTTTAATTTTCTCAGTAGGATGAAACTTAAGAGTGGCACTGTAAATGCGATGTATTCCATATGATTCCCTATGTGTTTTTACTGTGTTGTTTTGTCATTGATTTCATATTGTTGTATCAGATTAGTTATTGAGGGAATCCTATTGATTAAACTGTACATGTCTCATGACAGTTATTGCACTGTCAATCTAGATTAGTCTCTCTTTCTCTCTCTCTCTCTCTATCTCTCTCACAGCAAAAGGATTGTGTGCTCAGAGGCAAGGGGAAAAAAATATTTATTGACATGATTTTTTTTTTCACTTTGGTGTCTTATTTTTGACATTTATGTGTCCTGAATGATGGATGGATAGACAACCTCATATTCCACATTTCAACATTTACGATCTAATAAAAGCTTTAGATATAAGAGACAAGAATATGGCCAAACAAAACAAGGAGCCAATTTGCTTGTTTCAATAGCAGCACTTAACATTTGTCTTACTAGTTGAGTAATTTGTTTTGCCCTAAGTTTCTTTGTGTGCAGTTTCAGTAGCTAGTGCCTTTGAACTTCCAGCTTACCATCCGTACTTTTCTCTTCATTGTCCGCTCTCAGTTTCATTCGTTTCTCAACATGTTGAATATTTCTCCTCTTCGAATCATGTTTGCGCCCCCATACCTTTGAGCGGTGCCTTTTCTTAATACATACAATTCAAAGCAATCATATGAAACATTTTCTAGAGGAATTGGCATAATTGCGGTTTCTTTTAATTGCTTTTTATTTGGCATTGTATTTTGTACTTATGTTATTGCTCAGATGGAGTTAGGTTGTTTAAAATGCAATAATACATGTGAAATATCATTGGTTTGAAAGGGAAAATGGCTTTCCTTATGCTTATGAGCACACAACCTTTTGTAAGTCTGTAGTATAATAAAGGGATGCTTTGAATAATCAGTGTTGCTATTATCAGAGGATAAGTGCTTAATAGAGGTCGTGACACTTGAGTGCCAGGTAAAGCGCATAAGCTACATTACTCTTTTCCTTGGTAATTTTTATAAGCTCTTTTGAACATATTTTTTTTATGAACTCTGAACATCTGATATATTATTTCTTTTTTTGCTGGATTAGTACTGTATTTGGCACAAACAGGAACAAAGGGAAAATAAGGGTCAACTCAAGGCCCGCAGATTTGATAGACATCAGGTTTTGGCCACTTAGAAATAGCTTTGTTTTTGGAGCGTTATCCTGCCTTCACTGCAAACATGAACTCATGTGTCAATGGGTTTGATTTGAGATGTAAGCGACATTCTGGCCCAGCAGAATGGTGCACTGAGAATATTTTGATGCCAAAGAGTGTCATTGCCATCTCTTGGATTGTTTTGTGCGCTAGGTCGTATCGCCTCCTTTATTTGCTGGTTCTGCTGTGCACGTTTTAGATGGGTAATTTATATACTCACTGTTACAATGTACATTTGCACAAAGCGCTCACTTTTTATGTACATTATGCCTTTCTATTGTAAAGTGTATTTTCTATTATTTATACATGCGCATGTACTAGAGTATTCAATAGTATAAGGAGCGGGTTAGAGTTAATAATGTTAAAATAATACTTGTATGTTCTGTTTGCTTGCATGTGTGTAAAGATGTATGAGTGTTTGTTAAACTGTGTGATGGTGTGTGTTTTGGAAGGGATGCTTAAACTTTAGTAGGGATGTGAGCTGGACATTTAAGTCAACTTTATCAATGCCCGTGACAGAAAATATGACTTGTCAGGACAGTTAGGCTTCAATCACATCAGGGGATTTTATCAAATCGGCCCCATAAAACGGAAAAGACATTACTAGATTTCTGTTAGCAGGCAGTATTTCAGTAGTCTGCTATAGACAAGATCTAATGAATTGTTGCTCTCTTAGGGATTTTTTTTTGTATATAGCACACTAAGAGGTTTGCAAATGAAGGTTCAAAATTGAATAAAGTAAGTTGCTGGGAAATGTTGTACTGTTGAATTTGTAGCCTGTGCCCAAAGTTGGATTTACAGGTATTTACAGGTACGACCTCAGGTTATCCACCACGTACCCAAAAGAAATTATCTAAAAAATGTATTGCCCTTGACAATTATTCCTCACATCTTTGGTTGGTTCTATATGTTTAAAGTCAAAGATATTAGAATATGATTGAAATATGACAAAGAACTTTTCCATGAACATTGAACAGTACTTGGCAACGCCAACCTATTCTCATAGTTGTACAAAAAGTTTTTGTTTCAATTTCTTTACCACTGGAGAAAGCGCAGAGCTAGGAGAGGCTGTATAGGACTTGATTCAAACTTGGCTGTTCTTACAAACCTATGAAGTATGTTAGTATGATATTATATTAAAACTCACACACAAATATATGAAAGACTTGTCCAAATCCCCATAATAATTATTATATTCCTATGGGGACTTATATCTGTTCTACTCAATAGTGAGTTTATTGTACTTTTTATGAGTTGTATTTTTTTGTGTCCTATGGTATCATTAAAATGCTATTATAATGAATACCAGGGGCCCTATAGGGAGTTAATGTTTTTCTGTAATATTTTTGTTTATTATCCACATAGAATTCACTGTAGGATTATTTCTTCTTCTGTTTCGTCAGTGTATTTGTGAGTATTGCCTGTGTGTGTGTGTGTGTGTGTGTGTGTGTGTGTGTAAATAGCAAAGTTTGAATGTAGTTATACACGGCCTCTCATACAGAAGATGTAGCATATAGTAATTTCTACTTTTTGGGTTATTCCACCCCTAGAGGTTAGTTTACGTACGTCCACATGACGCACGGACACAGGTTTACGTCAGGGCGTCATAGCACGGCCCCTCCCCCTCCTCCCCCCACAGTCTAGCTGGGAAGAAAAAAACTTTTTTTGTATCGGAGGAATCAACAGCCGCCATCTTGACGCGGCTGAGAATCGGGATTTCGGGGGGAGCATTATTTTTAAAAACCGATTCGAGCAATCCAGACCGGGCTCAAACGGCTTTTTCGTGCAGAAAATAGAAGTATTTATTCTCTCGAAGAGAATTATTCCAAACATGTGAGGATTGGATCGGTTTTTGTCGTCTCGAAAGCCCCTCGTATATTTGATTTCCCTTTTAGAGAGCGCCGCTTCTCGCCGTATCTCCGCTCCGAGCCGCTGTATTTACCGGGAGACAGCGTCGAGAAAAATATTTCGCCTCATAGAAAATATTTGTTGAATTTTGCTCTTTTTATTTAAGCCAAAACTAGATTTTAAGGCTGTTCGTTTCGACTACGAAAAAAATGATTCTGTATAGACGTGAAACCGGCGATCTACGGAGAAAGGGATTTTCTAACGCTTTGTGTAATATTTTATGATTGATTTTTATTAATTTTTCTTGAACTGAAATAATTTTTGGACGTAATTATTGAGGATAATTATGTGGGTGTTGGGTGTTGGATTATCATGGGGTGATTGTCGGCGGCGAAGCGTGGCGCTGTTGCCTTTCTTTTGAAACATTTTTCTCTAGGCAGCGTTTCGCTAGTCTGCCAGCTAAAGCAGTTAAATTGCCCCTTTTACGTGTATAAAACGTATCAGCGAATACGTGCCAGAAGCTGACGAGTTGGACGGATACTGGTTTGTTTTTCTGCATCACCATCCACTCATAATTGCCGACCAGAATGGCTGACAATCTGTTGGATGTCGGACCCCCCAATGCAAAGCGGCAGAAGCTTAATTCACCTGCCCCCTCAGCATCAGATGGCCCAGGTAAGGACAGGACCCCTTTTTTAAACTAGCACGCGGGAGGTTGTGGTGTATTACGTGCAAAAAAAAAAATGTTGTTTACTAAACCAAAACGGTACAGTCTTGCTGGGTTGTTGATATGAGGCTGGATGCCCTCACTTTAAGAAATAACTAGTAATAGTAATCTTATAAAACTACCAGGGAAACTATTCCAATATCATGGCTAAGCTACAAGTCCCTATAGGAATGTTGCAGTAATACCATGATTTCATTTATAAATTGCGATACAACTATAAACTCTGTAGGGTGCCACAGACGCACTGTAAGTCCCCTCAGGAACATTTTAGGATTATTATAGTGATTTTTCATCGCGGGCACTAACCCTCCTGCAACTTCCTCAGATACTTAAACTCCTTAATGTAAAAAAAACAAAAACAAAACTTAAGTAGTTTGTACTCATTTTTATTTCATTTTCAGCGCTGAGATGTAGTGGAAGAAAAGGCCGACAGTTTGTATCTTTAGAAAATTGCTCCTGTCGATTTGGCGACTTGTTTCGTCTCAATATTTTCTCGTGTTTTTGGACTGGTGCTGCGTGCAATCATCTCTAGGCACCCCACGTCCACCTGTATAAATATATAATAATAATGTGATGCCGTTTGATCCCTGAAGCAAGGGCAACTGTCTTTTCACCCCCCACCCCCCAGTGCACCTGGAGATGGTAGGGATTCAGTGTCTTGCTCAAGGACACTTTGGCAACACATTTTCAACAACACAGGCACTTGGGTTTTTCTGCTCGAAAGCTAGTTGCTCTAACCACTAGGCCACTTATTTTCTCTAAATGAGAAAAAAACTTGAAAAACGACCGTATATCTGTTTTGTACCCACGTGCAACTCCCCTGCAGCCCAGTTACCTGGGCAGCCAGGGTATGTAACAGTACATCGCTGCAGTTGGGACAAACCGCTGCCATAATGAGACCAAATATCAGAAACTAGCCTCAGGGTCGATATCCTCACTAACCCAACCTGCACAACAACTTCCCTCGACTAGCAGGTAGTATTTAAAATTATCATAGCCTTTTATTCTTTTCACAACCAGTTGTATTTTATGGCTAGCATCATGTCGAAGTTGCCGCCATGCCATCCTCTCACATATCTGCTCTGAGCTGTGAGCATGTGTTCAGCACACGTCAACATTAAATGGTCTCTCAATGTTGTTCACAGTCTGGTCGGTGTTACGCCTTAAGTGGTGGGGCCAGAAGTTGTTACAGGCTAGTTTATTGTCTTATCAGATAAGCTTAGTTTGTCTTTCATTGGCTCACTGTTAAGAAGGGGAGAGTCTTTTAAAGGTCTCCTGGGTATGGGTCAAAAGTTCGATACTGGTCAGCGGCTGTCCTAGTCATCAACTCTCATCGCTGTGACCCAGCCAGGAGGAAGACAGCCACGCGTAATAGAAAGTTAAATTTGGGGAAGCCTCAAGCTGTACTGCCATCATAATGTGTCTCTCACAGGCTAGCATGGAAAGGTGTTCAGTGGCTGTGTCAGCACTAGCTGTCAGTGTGTCATGTCAACAGCCAAGAGAAAGTGAAAGTACAGTGACTGAAGGGCTGCAAAGTTCTCACCAAGCTCCACTTGACATGACCATTGACCACCATCTGGTACTACGTCCTCTTAAACTAATACTAATACTGTCCAGCAACAGTACAGGGAGTTCATTTATTTATTTATTTATTATTATTATTATTATTATTATTATTTTATTTTTTTTATTTTATTTGTTCGTTCATTAGTTAACAGTCACAAAACATTCACAGGCACTGAGGAGCTTACTACCTAGTGAACATGGCTTTGTTGATATTCATTGTGCAAGTACACAAATTCCTCAGGCACAGCACCAATCATTGACATGTTGAAAATCACAGATCTCTTCATTTCAGTGCGGCCAAATTCAGGATTACGCCAGCACGGCAACCTTCTTAATTCTCATCGTACAGAGAGTACACAAAGCCTGATACAGTTGCTCAATTTACAGAGATTGGAAACATCTGTCTGCCATTTACAAACAGCTGAGGGATGTAGCGTTTCTTTGTTCCGTCCTCCTTGTCTCCTCTTGGTGGCTGAATTATCTAGCAGGCTGACAGCCTTCGGTCTTCAGCCAAGTTAGCTCATCTTCTCAGTGGGGTGAAAGGAGCTGTCGCTGGGCAATGAAGCAGCCTGACGCCAGGCTGCCTCCTCCACTGCTGCCAGAAGCCCTCTCTGTCTCAGTTGACACAAACACACACACACATGCACATTCGGTGCGACATCGCGCAGTGTGTCTTGTAGACCTGCTCTCTTTGAAGTCCTGGACGTGGCTCAGGCTCTTCAGTACACTAAGAAGATTTAAAGTGCCAGGTTGCAGATGGCAGGATAAGCAAATTGTCTTTGCTTGAGATGAAAAAGCCCAAATTCACAGAAAATCTTCAGGCAGATATGTGAAGACCCCATAGTTTGCAGCCTCTCTCCTCTGCGCTCTTTTTTTCTGTGCTCACTCGCTCGCAGGATCACTTTCATTCAGAAATGGACTCCACAGATCAGGTGAATTAGCATATCTCCAAGGATAGGACATATATTTACAGAGGTGTTTTCAGTATTGGGTCAGTATTTCATTGATTTCCGACACCACCTGGCTATTGGCCTTTGTTTTTCTTACAGCTCCGTAGTCGGACTGCACACCTCAACTGTTTGGGCTCAGCAGCAAGCCCACACAACTGAATTGCCCATTTTATGGCCAAGTCGTGAGCTTGGCCAGGCTTAGAAAGGAGTCATAATACAATATACCTTCATGGGCTTGGCTCACAAAGTCATGTTTGCTGGTAAAGCCTTTACGTTGTTATTATTAGTACTATAACAGATAGCAGATAACACTCACTCCTCCCTCTGCCACTTCCAGCCCACGGCACACTTGAGTTGTCCCTTAAAGCCGCAGATTAGCATGCAGCGTCTCTTTGGTGTTTGTTAATATGTGACAGTTTTTTTAAAGTTTTTTTAAAAATTCATGACACTGCAGTCTCGTGTCAGTGTCTGTTTGTGCCTGTGCCCAGAGGCCAGTGTCAGCCTTGTTTTGCGTTTGTACGGCTGATTGTCAGTGCGGTGAGAAATGGGCACCACTATCCAGCACCACCGCTCACCTAGCGGGCGTCTCTCCTCCGACTGGCGGTGAGTATTATTCAGCCACGTTGGCATTAACTACATACAAATACAGTCGAGCGTTAAAATGCTTCCGCCCACCGGCTCGGGAGACCACTGGCAGGCGTTGCGTTGGTTCTCGGCTGAAGTGGATCTGATTGAGAGGAGGGGCGGGGTGGAGAGGGCACCACTGGACGCCAACCATGATTGGAGCCCCACCCCAGCAGCCCTGCCCTTTTCCCCCCTCTCCACCAATCTCTCGCATGATCCACAGGATAGTAAAACCCTCCGAGGTAAGACTGACAGAATTTCCTAACACGGGGGCATTTTCAGTTCAACCTCTCTGTCTGAAAAAGCTAAATAAAAACACTTAACCTCCTGTCCTCCTCCTCCTCAGATGGGTTAGCTTTGCCTGATTTTTATTTTAATTTTTTAATTTTTTAATTTTTTTGTCGCCTTCTCTGAATTGCTGTGGTTTTCATAAAGGCGCTGCAGCAAATGACTGCAGCCCCAGCTTTACAAGTGCAGTGTGCCACTAATTCTCCACATCTTGAAGTCATCACACCTCCTCTTATAAAGCACCGTATTAAAAGTTTTACGCAAGCAATGTCAATCAAAGGTGGGCAAAAACCACCCATCGCCCGGCCTCCTCCGTAGGTAAAAGTAGCATTGAATGTGCTCTCCCCCCCGCTAGTCATACCAGACTAATGTGCTTTAATTATATCTTAAAGGCACGGCCCAAACTTGGAGTGTGACACAACTTTTGCCCCATTGCTGGTTTTGTTTTTTGTTTTTTTACAGGATTTAATTTAATGTTTGTTTATTTTAGTTTATTTATTGAATTTTAAAATTTAAAGAGAATTATACAAGGACCTACAATGTAAGTTCACATTTTTGATTTTTTTTAAAATTATTTGTAAACATGATCAAAATGGACTTGAAGTGGACTAAAATGTTGATTAAGAGGGGTATCCATAGTTGATCCATCGATCAACTGAAAGCTCCAGGAGGGGAATATGTAAATTGAAACCTTTTTTGCTTGTGAAGTTTATTTTTTGAGTCTCTGCTGAATTAACAAAGGAGCAATGAAAGTTGTCTGGATTGTAGTTTTGGTTAAAGATTATTACTGACAGCAATTTGGTCCTTTGGTAGTGGCGACACACTGGTCCTCATAGGGTTTATAAAGACCTTGGATGTGTGTTTGTCACTGAAGTGTGCACAGCTGTATCCTTGCACTGGCTGAGCCAAACCTCCGTAGGCTAACTTTCAAACATATGCTGCTGCGCGTCGGTGGCTGCATGCTAACAATTTTCCCTGCGTGTTTAGCCCAGTCCTTTTAAATCTAATCTGTCCCATTAGCACTGCCATGCTCGCTTACCGCCTTTGCTCTCTCTCCTCCCCTCCATTGGGCTGACAGCTGCCATTGGTGGGCAGGGCCAGGGCACGGCTAGACGGCCACCAAAGCCCTTCAGGGCCAAGTAATGGAGCAGAGAGTGAGAGCAAGAGGGGAGAATCTCCACCATGCAGAAGGAGAGGGGTAGCCACTTGTTCTCTGCCTCTCCATCGAGTCTCTCTCTAGCTGTGGTAAGGCAGCTACAGCATGCTGCAGCCTGTCATTACCTCTCAGTTTGAAGTGTCTAATAGAGGATTTTTCATCCGGCTGCTGAAAAGCTGTAGATGAATTGCCACCGGCAGCAGCGGCGGTCGGCTTCAGGTGAGAAGTAACATTAATGATTTTTAGTCTGACTCAAGTGTTGGGATTTACTCTGGTTCTTTGAAGCTTCTGTCACCACTACTTGGCATCCTGTCACCTGCTACTGGATGCACTCATCACGTCCTTGGTTTTAAATGAGTGGATTCAAATCGTGCTGTTGGCCTGTTGAGAACTGAATCACCACGCTGTTACGCTTTTTCTCCTCCAGAGAGTCGGAGCTGCCCTCTTGGTTTGACCGCATCGTATCCCTTTTAACTTTGTGTGTTCTCCGTCTTGTCGCTGAATAGACCTCTGGCAGCGGCACAGGTGCTTGCTCTCAAGTATGCACCGCTCTTGTCTCTTACCATTCAGTGGCATTTGATGCTTTAAGCATATCCACTGAAAGCTCAAATATTTCAGTTGGAGGCCCGTGACTGCCATTTCTCATCCCATATTAATTGCCACACTGCCATTACCGCCCCCCCCCTTTTCAACTGTGCTCCAGGCACTCATTCAGAAACAGGTTGGATCTCTCTCTCTTGCAACCTAATAGCCTCAGACACTGAGCTAGGCGTGCGTGGGGGCGTGGCTGTCGTGCTGTTGAACTCTTTGTTGGCAGCCACACACAGGCCAAACACTCGCACCCTCACGTGCAGGACCTTGGCATAGACGCGTGATTTGGATTATTGCCCTCATTAGTGTTCTGTATTTGTGTGTGGTGTGTTATTGTTTACTTTGTCTCTACTTAGTTCGTTCCTCTCAGTGGCCCGGCCAGCCACAAGACTGCTTCCTGCTTCAGAGCGAGAGTGCCCACTCGTCACCTTTTCCCCCTTTCTCCACTGCTGCCGTGGAGTTGCTTCAACTTTTACATGGTGTAATATAGAGAACCCTGATTATGTAACGATGTTGTCAAACCTATCAGATTGTAGCATTTTTTTTATAAGGCTTGACTGTGACGTTTGTCTCATGGGTGCACCTGTGCTCTTAATGTGAAAACTTTTTTTGCCACACAAAGAAAACTAGGTGTGCACATTAACATGTATACAAATATTTGACGGAAAGTTCTGTGTGCTTTTCAAGGTCAGCATAACCTGCAACTTTTATTTTGATGAGGCCAAGCTGCTGAAATGTTTGTGATGTCACAATCGCTTTCTGGTGTGTGACAGCGGCAGAGATTTTAAGCCTTAATTGATACATGAGGGGATGGTCGGGTGAACCATGCACAACATTGACAAGTGATGAGAATTACTCTGTAATTGTAGGGCTGGGCCATATGACTTCAAATCAATATCACTATCAATATCATCATCAATATATATATATATATATATATATATTTTTTTTACACTGCCCTCAGTCCTCTGACAAGGTCTATACAATAAATATGCACAACTATTAAAGCTTTGATATTTTTTCTAATGGAGTGCATATTTTTGTGATGTTAAAATAATTTAAGGAAACACACAGATGAACTGTTTATGGCCATTTATTGAATATTTTGAACAGTTGAAATCAAAGCACACATCGCTTGAAATGAATTGTCATGTTGCATGACCCGACCTCTGTTAAACTGTCCAGGCCCTGAGGCAGCAAAGCCCCAAACCATGATGCTCCCTCCACCTTGCTACATGGTGGGGATGAGGTTTTTCTGTTGGTACGCTGTGTGTTTTTTTTTTTTAAAGAAACCTTTTTTTTTTTATCACACCTGTCCACAGAACATTGTTCCAGTAGCTTAGTCATTATCCTAGAGGTCCACACATTTTTTCCAGCTTAGGCTGTTTGGACAATATGTTCAATAAAAACATGTAATACTACATTTTTTGTTAAATCACATTGTGTTAAACTATTATGACTTAGATGAAGATCAGTAAATGAAAGTTACACACCATTCTCTCCTTGCAGTGATTTAATATGTTGAAATACCACCAACCTTTCAGCCCAAAGCCTTCATCATACCCTGATGAACTACAATTCATCACACTTTATCACACCCTGATGAAGGCTTTGGGCTGAAACGTCCTGGACTTGGCAGCCAGCATGACCAATGTCTCCTTTAGGGAATATATCTTTTCTTAACATTCATGCATCTATATATTTTCAGTTACCTTTTGTTGTTGAATTTTGTAAATAAAGATGACAAGACAATAAGAGTGAAAATGAGACTTTCTGCTGCTGCTACTTTGAGAAATACTGCACTGAAAAATGTGGGGAAATTTTTGTATGTAAATTATTGTAATTATGTTGCCCAAATCATGCAATCCTAGTGGGGGCAATTAATCATGAAGGTATCTGGACAACCCATTTGAAAGACTTTAATTTAGCGGGCAGAATACCAAGGGCACGGCAGAGGGCTTCATCTCAGCGATGGTCTTGATTAGTGAGTCTGCAGAGACATGGATATTGAAGGACTCTAGTGACACAGCAATCTGTAACAGCTACGTATTTTGTGATCTATATTCTAATCTTTTATTTGTTGTATTTCTTTTATTTTTCACAAAGAAACTTTATCTTTTAGTATGTCGAGGTGAACATGGAGTTTAGAGGCTTTACTTTTCTGCTCTGCTTTTCTACAGTCTCTCTCTAAGGCAGAAATATTCCCATTCAGAGAAAATTTGTCAGCTTTTATCACCATAAAAGGTGAAATACAATCCAGAACGGCAGAGCAGGTAAAATTGAAATTACTCACAACTTTGTGTCTTTTGAATTAAGACAACAGCTCTACAGAGGTAGCAAAGGCCTGAGGGGGTAAAAGTGTGAAAGTGAAAGGTTACGTTTGCTGTTGGGGAGCACTGAGTGGAAAAATGATACATTCATGATCAGTGAAACAAACCTTTCAAACGACAAACAACATTAAGAGTGTGACATTTAATGTGAAGAGGCCCATTGATGGCATTGAAGACGTTTTGAAAATGGTCAAAATGAAAATCAGTGGATTGTATAGAGGAATGTCACCGATTTAGAGGCGTGAGGACAACAATTTTCAGTCTGTAAGCTTTGATTTTGCACCCCGATGTACAGGTGGCTCAACTTTTAGACCCTTATGTAACAGTTGTTTAGAGGTTAACTACAATTATTAGGTATATTGAACTTAGGAATATAGGTCAGTCTAAGTATTGTAAAAGTGCTCTGCATGAGTATTTGTGCATGTATTGATGGGAAAAGTATGAATTTAATTTTGGGTTATTATTGTTAGAATGCAAGGCGTGTCTGCATGGCGTGGTACTCTTGAAAGTGTAGGCACTATATTTAGCATGCGGGACAAATCTCTATGGGGGGGGGATGCATCTAGATACAGCAAGCAACAACCACATAGATTGGCCAGGCCCTGCCCAGCTAACTGCACCTCTTTAGCCACAACAAATGATGTGAACTGTCTGGGCCTCAGTCCAGGGTTATAGAGAGGAGGTGGGGCTAGTATCCTCAACGTGAGTGTGTGAGAGAGTGTGAGCAAGCGTGTGCTACTCACTATTGTAAATAGGGCTGTACCAAACGATTATTTTTTAAACGATTAATCTAGCGATTATTTTTTCGATTATCGATTAATTTGACGATTAATCTAACGATTATTTTTCTATTGCTCGATTAATAAAATTACTATTTCCTCCCAAATGTTCCCCAAATAAATATCAAAAAATTCTCAATTAAATATTTTATTAAACAATATAATTCTAAAATGTAAATTATGTTATGCACAGCAAAAATACAATTGTATACAAATAAATAAAAATATAAAAATACAACTCTTCAGATTTACACTAAATAAAATTCCAATTTTACTGTTTTACAGTCAAATAAAAAAATAGGCTATGCCAAAATGAAAGAAAAAAACTGTGCAATTTACAATGAAAAAAATAAAAACTTATATCGGGAGTAACAAATCTCTACTTCTCCAAATTATCCACAAATGGAGTATCCACAATATCAAAAACTTCTCACTGTAACATATTTTACCAAACTGTCGTGCTGGAGTGGAAAGCCATTTCCATTTTGCACAGAGTGCAAACGACAACATTACTTCGTTTGGCAGCACCGCGTTTAAAGTATTCCCACACCTTAGATGAGTGAGGGCGAGGTCGTTTAACGTTAGGTGTTGAGGGTTGCTCTTTTTCGGTCGGATCTTGCGAGCTCGATGCTGGCTTCTCCATCACTGCATAGACCTAACCCGCTAAACGTTCAAACCGCGAGCTCGCTCACGTCTCGCGACGCCCCACCCTTAATTGTAAATATTATATTTGTCATATCTACTTTATTAAACGGTACACAGTGGTAAGAAAAGAAGTGCTGCAGGCCACTGAGGTCCAGTGAGTGTATTTCTGTTCGGATTTTGTTATGAAAAATTACTTGATAGCACTGGCACCAGCAGAAATTGAGGAACACCCCCAAAAAATGAAAGAGGCATTTAGGCATTGCTAAGAAATCATGGTGGCTGGTCCGGGGTTAACACTCTAGCCTCACAGAAAGATGGTCCCAGGTTTGATTCCTGGCCCCGGTCCTTTCTGTATGGAGTTCACTTGAGTTTCCTCTAGGTGCTCTGGTTTCCTCCCACAGTCCAAAGACTAAATTGCCCATAGGTATGAATGTGTTCGCCCTGTTGATGGACTGGCAACCTATCCACCTATTTCCCTGCCTTCCACGTTGGAGCATAGAAACCTATGTTTTACTTCAGCTTTCATCATGGACCTGCTGGATAGGAGTCACTTACCATCTGGATAGCCAGCGCTTGTGGAAAATAGTTTGATGTTTGCGAGAGGAAGTCAACAGCTTTGAGGTAAATACAATGAAGTTGGTGTTTAATTGGCTGGAACAGAACAGATGAGTTGACATGCTCAGTCTAAAGAAGTTATTCAAATAAAATCGCACCAAGACAATATTATTAGGCGCCCCAGTGCACCCACATTTCATTTCCAGGTTGCACAGTTTCAATTTGGCGTGCATTCGTGAGCAAAATGGTTGTAGTTTAGAGCCCTCTTACGTACTGGAATTAACAAAGCACTTCAGTTTCTATCTGTGGTGGAGAAGTGCTGATTGCAACACCACAAAGCACGTATTATCTTTGTTTCCACCGTTCAGTTCAGTCGTAAGTTGAACTCTTTGATGATATGTGTGTTGGATATTTCAGCAGGAACTTTGCTTTCATCCCATCTTCAAACTGAAAAACAATGCCTTGGCTTCTCTGTGCTTGTCAGTTATTGTTAAAACAGGTTGTCAGTGATGATGGTTAATCCTCGTGTCTCTCGCTCTTTCTCCATTAGATCTGGTGTCTCTGTTTGACCTGGAAAACGACCTTCCAGATGAGCTGATCCCAAATGGAGACCTGGGCCTGATGGGAATGTCCTCCAATGGTCCAGGAGGAGGAGGGCCTGGCCTAAACTCCATGGTCCCTGATGCAGCTGCCAAGCACAAGCAACTATCTGAGCTCCTGCGACCAGGCAGCTCCTCCATCTTGGGAGGCAGTCTCAACTCGGCCAGCTCCCAGCAGGGAGGCATGGTGGGGGGCCAGCTGGGCACTGTGCTCGGCATGAGCCCCCTGGGGCAGGGCTCACCCAACCACGCGTCTCCCCAGGCCCAGAAAGGAGGTGCTGCCATTGGACAAGGCAACGGCACCACAGGCATGGGCTTCAGCCAGGCTATGCTGAACAGTGGGCAGAGCCACGGGGTCTTGGGCCCGCCGGGGCAGGTGATGAATGGGGCTCTAGGACCGGCAGGCCGTGGCAGACCTGGCATGCAGTACCAGGGCCAGGGCATGCAGGGGGCACAGGTGGGCGCTGGGCCCGGTGTAGGAGGCAGCGTGCTGGCAGAGACACTCACCCAGGGAGGGCCGCAGATGGGAGCGCACAACACCATGAACGCCCAGCAGGCTGGAAACATGAATAAGGTGAGTTTTGCAGTTTAAGTTTGTCCCAAATGTAGGTAGTTGTTTTTCCAGCAAAGTACAAGATGAACTCAAAACATAGAAAATCTAAATCCGCTGCCTAGCACACCAAATGCAAGGTACAGTGCATCATGGGTCAGTAAAAAGCAATTAAGTTACAGTTGCTGTTATGCCCCATTATGCCAGTTTCCCCTTACATTAAAATGTAAAGTCACTGCATCGGCAAGAGCAGCAACAGATATAAACAGCAAGCTCCTGCTGCCTGAGTTCAATAGCACAATGGTTGTTGAAATGAATGACTGCTTGTACCCATTTGTCTTGTTTAGGGGGCATCTGAAACAGGAAGGGGATGGGATACAGTTGAGAGAAAAAGTTTGTGAACCCTTCTGAATTACCTGCATAAATGGCTCCCAAAATATGATTGCCTGGTCAGCAACTAAAGGAAACGTTGGGTTGAGGTTATTGCTGCTAAAGGAGGTTCCACCAGTTACTAAAATCTCATGGTTCATGCACTTTTTCCAATCTAAACATTTGAACGATATGTTCAATAAATGTGTTGTTTGTTGATCACATTGTGTTGATCTTTTTTTATGCCTTTGATAAAGATCAGTCCATATTTTAGGAGCCATTTATACAGGAATGCAGGTAATTAATAAGTGATATATAATAACTCTCCACAGTACAGTCATGCAGACAAAAGAGGGAATTTCTACTAGTTTCTCTGACATTTAAGTGAAATCTAGTAGCTAACTACTACCAAGGCACCATAGGGGACATAATTGCGAATTCTTTGTGTAATGCCCAAAAACATGCAACAAAGACTAGTACAGCATGATCAATGTCTTTTGACTGGCTTCATATAAACTAACTGTAGAGTAACACAACACGTTCAACATAGCCTACAAAGACAAAGGAATTCATGAGCATTTCTCAGAGAAACATTTCAAATGTCACATTGACTGAAGCACGTTTCCACCAAATTGTAGACTACCTGTGGTGGATGTCCGGCTCTAACTGTTTTTCTTTGTCTCCGGTGCCAATCCGGGTCGTTAAATGCCGAAAAATGGTGTCGAGAGGGCAAGCAGCATGGCTCCAAATGCTCCCTTAAACAGCAAAAGCCCACGTTTTCCTCCAGAGGGACTAGTTATTTTGTGCAGTAAGCTCAATAATCAATTTTTTTTATTTTATTTTTTTTTAGCTTTTTATTGTCGTCAGGTAATTTCACACTCTCTCCCTCGAAACATTTGCATTGCAAACATTAGAGTAAGCTGTTTGACTGCTTTCAGTCTGCAGTTTAAGGTAATCCAAACTATGCACCACACTACCGCAAGTAATGGATGACGCTTGTTTACAGAGGGTTTCCCACAGTGCTTTATAGGCAAGGCAGGCCACCGTAGCAAGAATCGTCGGCCACCTTGGCTGAGCAATTCCTTCAAAATCAACATTTCTTTGGGACCAAACCGTCAACTGATTTCCAGAGTGGAATACAGCGGTTATCCGCAACATGTTCAGGCCAAAAAGCGTCACTGCAAGTAGAAGGGAGCATTATTTTAGGGAGGTATCTTAACTCACATTGCTTCATAGTTGTCATTTCAACTTTAACGTCAGTATGTCTGACTACGTGAGCAATAATCTTACATCAGTCTTTTGTTACTATTTACAATAAATAGCTAGCTGCATTCACCAACCTTACCCTTAACGTGGATACAGGCTGATAAAAAGCAGCACAAAATAACAAAAAATTTCAAAACCAAGCTCCCCTGCCTCAAGCCTGTAGCCACCCTGAGTGCAACAGGTAAACCTATATATTAGGGCTGGGTGAGGTGGACATAAAGCTTTATAATGATAATTGACCCATTTGTCATGATGATGATAAATACAATGATAAATGATCAAAAATTAGATATTACATTATAAGCGTGTCAAAGATTTCTTCCTTCATTCCTCATTTTCGGCCAAATCCCTCAAATGTAAGGGCACAGAAAGCTCTACTCGTAAGGTTAGTTAATTAACCCTCCTGTTTTGCCAAAGTGTTTTCTGGAGTAGAGAATTTAGCGTGTGGAAGAGATGACTTAAGCTAGGCAGAGATACAGGGGTGTTGACTGGTAGAACAGTAATTTTCTTTAGCCAACTTTGACATTAATCTTTGATCATCAGATCGCCCTATGACAACTTCTTTAAACCGTTCCCAACTATACTGCCACCTGCACGGGGCCCATGCTGCCCATGAGCAACTCTGCTTTGAGCACATCGATTTAACTACTAATCCCTGCTAGCATGTCATCCGTTATGAGGGATGCCCGTCTTTCCCCCCACCACGTATTGACTGGCTGTTCATCCCTGGGTCTGCTGGAGGAAGCAGACGCCTAGCTGAGAGGGTTGGATCTGGGGCCAAGTGGATCCATTCCCCTGGGACGGCCCAACGGGGGGGGGCTCCATAGCGGATCAATGCTAATGTTTTTATTACTTGATCTGTGTGCCTCACTGGGCCGCAGATGAGTTAAAAATGATGCCAATGCAACGAGAACTGCAGTTGTGTAATGGTGGTCCACAGGTTACCGTGGTTGGAATTGTTTCCTATTTTTTGCTGTGTCAAAAATACTTTCCACTGCGTGTCGCTGCGAGTATTTCTTTGAATGTGCGTACTTTCACAGCCTTTGAACTGTACGATGCGAGAAAGCGTTCTGCCATGCCTTTGAGAGTCTCACGGCTGTTGTGGTTTGACAGGAAACCATGGGTAAACCAGCAGTGTAGTTCTCACCAAGACGATTTCAACAGATGTCGCCACATGAAACAAGCCCCTCCTCACCTCCTTTCCTACAGAAACACACACCTCAGTGATCTACTCCGTTACATAACACTACACTGCGTCATTGCTTCTGTGTTGAGGGTATGTACGTATGTGTGCGTTGGCGATGTCGTGCAATACCGAAACAAAACGCTTTCATATCTCAGCGAGGCACCGAGGAGGAGAGACGGGAGGAAACGGCTTTGAACCTGGGTGTAAGTTGTGTGTATGTGTTAGTCTGAGGTTGGGGGATGGCGGCGAGGGATCTGGCACATGCCTTATTTACCTTTGCACGGCTACCATGAGAGAAACATGCTGCTGAAGCGTGGCAGAGAGCGATGTCTTGGCTCCGCTGTTTGGAGAAAGTTTCACTGGTGTTTAAAGGAGGTCTGAAAATGGTTTTAGATTACCATCGATCAGCACATGGGACAAGCAGTACTAACACATGTAATATAAATGTATTACTTCTATTTGTGTCAAGGTGTATTTCTTTCATTTATGCATCCATAGTTTTGTAGATGTTCAGGTTAGATATGTGCAGCTTCACCGTTGGCAGTTGGTTGGCTGCATTAAGATAATATAAAAGTGCTCACATGTTGCTCATATTCACGTTGAAACTTTTTTTGATAACAAAATTATATCACATTTCTTGGATGCATTTGAGTAATAACTGCATTTTTATAAACAAATTGTCGCAAAAAAAATAAGAAAACCACAAGTGTGTTCTCTTGTACAAGTGCCTGACTGACAGGTAGACAGCACAAACCACTCACCCAGTTATTGCCTGCTTGATTTTCCATCACGTGAGCATTTTTCCTTTTTAAAGTTAACCAAAGGTATATGCACGGCGAGACACATTTGGGCATGAATGCTTCTTGGACCAACAGAAATGGTCAAAATCAGAAAAGTTTAAAAATTGGGTGCAGATGAAATAATTTACTTACCCAGGTCTCCCAAACCAGTAGATGGTTTGTTCCCATCCCTAGTCAGTAGGTGGGCTGGTGCTGCTATTCAGGAATGACAGGAAACACAACCTGTGTTTCATTCATTTTCACGGGTTCTCCTTGTTCTCTCTCCCTCCCCGTCCCAGTTTTCTTTGCCTGGCACTCTTTCCTAACTCATTCTTTTCTGTCCTTCTCTCTCTCTCTCTCTCTCTCTCTCTCTCTCTCTCTCTCTCTCTCTCTCTCTCTCTCTCTCTCTCTCTCTCTCTCTCTCTCTCTCTTCTCTCTCTCTCTCTCTCTCTCTCTCTCTCTCTCTCTCTCTCTCTCTCTCTCTCTCTCTCTCTCTCTCTCTCTCTCTCTCTCTCTCTCTCTCTCTCTCTCTCTCTCTCTCTCTCTCTCTCTGGCATGTGCCGTCTCTCCCTGGGCCCCATGGCCTGTGGTAATGAAGCTGTAAATCGTGTGGTTTGGGCGAGGGGTGGGGGGGGGGGGGTGTAAAGCGGGAAGGAAGGAAGAGCAGAAAAGAGAACACACCGAGAGGAGGGGAAACGCTGGAGGTGCGTATGTCCTCCAGCCCGGTGAGACTACTCTGTAATAAGTGCAGGTCAGTGAGCGGGAGAGCCCAAGTGGAGGAGGAAGCCATGCTCGTGTCTGAATGGGAGGGAGATGTTTGTAGGCAGCAGGCAAGTGGAGGAGGGGGAGGGGCAGGCACCAGCGCTGTGCGTTGCTCTGCTCAGCTATTAAGCTGGTCTTTCTCTCTCTCTCTCTCTCTCTCTCTCCCTCCGCTGGGCTGGGCTTGCTTTTTCATCTGCCTGCCGGAGCTGCTAGCGACGGGGAGCCTCCGCTACAGCAGAGCAGAGCAGAGCAGGCTGCTGCCTTGGCCACAGCGCAGGCAGGCAGGCAGGCAGGCAGCGGCAGGTCGCAGCCAACGTTGAGTTGTTGAAGGCTTTTCTCACGTCTATAGTTTTCTCATGTGAACACTTCTCATGTTGTGGTCGAGATGCCGTGATGTGAAGAGGCATTGTTGCAGTAGTCACTTCCTTTTAGTATGGCCGAGCAGCTCTCGACTGACTAGACGGAAAGGTGCTGTGGTTCCTTGGTCTCCCGTGATATTGCACACAATCACGGCGCTGTCACAGGCCATCCTGATACTAAAGAACAGGGATATTACATGTGTGTTTTGCAACATTTACGTCAGTTTTTTTTTTTTTTTGTGAAATATTCATTAAATTCTCGCGCTTCAACCAATAATTGTTCTCATTTAATCTTTCAATTAACAATAAAAACTTCAGTCGAACATTTCATGTGTAATACGTCAATATAATGAATATTATAGACTAATAAAAGACTGCATTACAGCTATTGCTAGTTACATTTAGGTAACACAGTGGTCAGACTTACCCAACTATTGTACCACACCTGTCAATGTGCTCCTTTGGAAACTCCACACTATTAGCAGAAGCAGCTTTTTCAACAGTGCACAGTACAGAACAATACATTGGCCTCTAATACTGTAGCAAGCTGTCTAGCTCTCCAGCTAGCAGGCTAACCTGGCTTACTCTGCCATCATGTGCATCAAAATTCTTTTTTTTTCTGTTCGGGTGTTGGCAGTGCATGGCAATTACTGGAGCACTTTGCCATTTCAGCTTTGCACCATATTATTGGGTGTCTGTATACAGCACAGTTCCCACTTGTTTTTTGGATTGGAGCTTTTTCAGAATTTTGTATGTGCACTTGGGGTTTGGGCTTGCAAAACAATAGGTGGTGTTAATGTAGAATTTGCACATTTACATAGCCAATGTATTTGAACAAATCTTGCAGCCTTTTCACAATCCAACTAATAATTGCAATAATTACAATCCATATGTATTCGCTCACCGACTTTCAGTGCAAATGTCCCTGTGGCATGATGCAAAGGTTTGAGCCACTGTGATGGCATGCTGCATGGCGAATACCTCCCCTGACCACCCTTTGCCCTGTCCTCTCTGTAGATGGGGATGTCTGGAGCGCCGTTTGGCCAGCAGTATGGTCAGGCTGGGGTGCAGCAGATGGGGGCAGCGGGGGTCAATGCCCAACAGCTCCAGAACAAGACAGCCCTTCCCAACAGCCTGCCCCAATTCCCCGCTGAGCTGAAGGGAGCTGGGAGCGTGCCAAACCTGGTGAGTTTCGCCGGTCTGAAATGTATCCTAGCCCTTATTCATTTCCAGTTAATAAGGGCAAAGAAAGTTTTAACTTCTCGGTCTGATGAAACTAGAACCGCAATGATCCTGCTTCACCTGTCTGTTAGGGATGTGCCAAAACAATCAGTGAAGATGTGTGCCAACATTTGTATTTGTATTAGACTTTATTTGATTGATGTGTCTGTCTGACTTCAGTTTTTTTTTTAATGCACCAACGTCACCGAATTCCTTGTATGTACTTGGCCAATGAATTTGACATTACCCCAGCTGCTAGTGGAAGTTTTTATCTTTAATGTGATTGCAAAGTCACGTCATCATACATCGAGTATTAAATGTATTTTCTCCCATGCACTTGCACGTTTGTTCCCTCCATATGAGCATCGGAGAGTAGAAAAGGGATGCCCTGCTACCACAAATAAAGTTCTGCGCTAATGGAAACACTTCTGTTAATTATCACCATCGACGAGTTGATTTGTCCTTCAGACCCGCCCCCCTGACTAATCGACCGTGAACTAATAGACTTGTGCGCATTCCTACCACCTGTTGCATCTTACATTGTACACCTACATTGCCATGTCAGATATGTTTAGAAAAATGTGTACAAAGGCAGTGGAACAGTAACTATACAGCACATGTACTCTGGAGTGAAGTCTCTTCCTCCGACAGCAACTGGCCCACCGCCCTAGCATGCATTTAATGTGTTCATTTTAAGGTACTAGGAAGTTCACGCAGGCCAAAGCGACATGGCCACACATATTTTCCGCATGTGCCAAGGTATTGCTGCACCTGTATATACACACATTTGGAAAAAACTAGGCCTTAAATAAAAATCAGGCCGAGGGGGAAGCGTTTGTTATAAGGCTGCCCACTCCACATTTAGTTGAGCGTTTATACCAGCTGTGACGAGAGGGAGATTCTTTTGAGGCACAGAGTCAACACAGGGCCGGCGGGCATGCAAATCTTTTCAAGAAACAGGAAAGAGACGTAATGAAGGCAGGAAATAGGAATTCCAGTCCTTCTATTTTCGTGACAGGTTAAAGATTGATTTCATAGATGTTGGATGTTTACCAGTTCCCTCCCTCTCTTCAGTTTCACTCATTTTTCTTGTGTGTGAGTGATGTCATCTCTGGCTTTTCCTCTGAGTCTCTGGAGTTGTTCAACGCTGTGAGTGTAGACTTGCCTCCTCTTCTCTTACTCGCCATCTTCTTCACACACCTCTAATCTCCAGTTTCATTAAATCAAACATTTTCTCTGATCAGTGATATGTATGTTTCTTTTTCATTTAAAACCTGAATGCCTAAAATGTGCAATTCAGAGAGGAGGCTAACGTACACGTCTGTTTCTGTGTGTCACCTCCAGTCCCAGATGCAGCAGCCAGTGGCGTCGGTGGGCATGGTCCCGGGGGCCGGCGGCGTGTCGACAGGGTCCCACGGCCGACCCCGAGAAGCGCAAACTCATCCAGCAGCAGCTGGTCCTTGCTGCTCCACGCACACAAGTGCCAGCGGCGGGAGCAGGCCAACGGGGAGGTGAGGGCCTGCGCTCTGCCCCACTGCCGCACCATGAAGAACGTCCTCAACCACATGACCCACTGCCAGGCCGGCAAGTCCTGCCAAGGTGAGTGACGGCACAGCGTCTGCGACTTGTTTGCAGAGCCTGAGAATAAACTTCTCGAGTGGTTTTTCTTCTTCATGAAAACGGATCGTTCCAGTCCTCTGATTGGCTGAGTCCCGTTCAAAGCTGTTTGGAAAATACACAATAAAAGCACACCTGTGACACCATAGCAGTTAACTTAAATATTAATGCACTGATTGAACATATTCACTCATCCCAGTACTTAATGTGTCGCTTAGCAACCACACTAACTACTGTTTATGACAGTGTTTTGCTTGACAGAAAAAGTAAGTAATTATTTATTAATTGGCACTGATTTGAAAATAAAAGATTTATTAAACATGTGCATTCGGTTTTTATCACAAAGGTGTTTTACCGCTGTTTTTATAAAAGCCTCTCAGCAGTGTTTTGAGTTTGGAGCCGTTAAGATACAGTGTTTGGCCTCTCATGTCTTATTGCTTAAATAGAGCGCCTCTGTCTGCCCTGAGCCGTGCTATTGACTGGGACCGTCAGCAGACATAACTCTGAATCTTGTTTAAAACGCCTGTCGGGGTGCTTATTCCAAATGTAAACAGTGGAGTGGCTGTCGTCTCCATTTCCTTGTCTGCCCATGTGGCTAGCAGCTTCCCTCTGACAGCCTAAAGAGGTCTGCCAGGATCAATGACCTTTGACCTCTGATTCATACTACTATAAGGCTTGGCGCTTTGACATGGCGCTGTGTTTGCCCATCGTATTGACCCATTTTTTAGTCCAACTCTTGGAGCGCTGTGTGACTGACGTTGAAGAGCCTAATGGATTTGTGTAATTCCGTCATTACAGACAGAAAATGTTGCTTCTCTTCGATTTACACATTTTCCTTGTCTCCGTTCTCTTGATGTATTGAACCAAGTATTAAACTTTTCATTGCCTCCTCATCTTGTACCGTGTCAGATATTGCTGAATGACACCGCCCCTCTCTCTCTCTCTCTCTCTCTCTAATTTCTCTCCAGTGGCTCACTGTGCATCATCCAGACAGATCATCTCCCACTGGAAGAACTGTACGCGGCACGACTGTCCCGTCTGCCTGCCTCTGAAGAATGCCAGTGACAAGAGGAACCAGCAGCGTGAGTACCTGCTGTACCTGCTCTCCTTTAATGGTTGTCAGGCGTTCACCAGAATCTATTGATAAACCTTGAACCTTGTGGGTTGAGAGTACATAAAATTGTAATGCAGAACTGTGTTACATCATTCCTGGTGCGTACTTTTGGTGCTTGGTTTTTTCCCTCAGAAACATTTTGAACTGTTGAGCAGAGCAGCATATTCTCAGCAAGCGAACCAAGCCAATGTGACTCTCAGCATGAAGTGGCGCCACCTGCAGGCGGTTTCCTCTGCCACGGCTCTGTGCTGGCTCGCTGGCTGTAAGAGCTCGAGCTGCGGAGAGGATTCCTCTAGAAAGGCTGGGCCTGTAATCTGACACCCAGGGGAGGGCCTCCGTGGCTCCGCTATCAGTGGGGGCAGGGCCCTGGGACGGCCTGTTCTCTGATTGGCTAAAGACCCTATGACAGATTTAAATCCCCCACAGAGGCAGCGTGCTCTCTGTCAGCGCTCAACACAGCAGGGAGCATGGATCTCACACTGAGAAACACTGGAGAGAAGTTTTGAGCGTAGCTGGGAGGAATATTCTTTTTCTTAATAGGAAAAAGAAGATTTTTAGAGCTAATTTAATGTTAGATTTTTTATTTTTTATTATTGTGTGTGGGCAGTTCACTTTTTATATTCAAACTGTTGGAAATGGTAGGGGAGACAAAATTGTGGTGGGACTCGATGAAAGGCCAGCAGGGTTGCACATCTGGCTCCAGCGGCGGCAGACTTAACCGCTCGACTGCCTCTGGGTACAGATTTATTTTTAATGTATTTTCTTTTAGTTTGAGAATTCTTACCAAACGTCTTATTTACTTACCTTCTCCTTTTTTCACCCCAGCCATGTTGAGCTCCCCCGGTGCCGGCCTGCAGAACGCCATCAGCACAGTGGGGCCGGGCCAACCCAGCGCCCCGGCCATCAACACCGCCGCCACGCACATCGACCCCAGCTCCATGCAGAGGGCCTACGCTGCCCTGGGCCTGCCCTATGGCAACCAGTCCCCCGCCCAGGTCCCGGGGCAGAACCAGGGCCCCACCCAACAGAGCCCCCAGCACCAGCAGCTGCGTAACATCAACTCACTAGGTAGGGGACTGTTTTAGAAGCGTCATGTACGTGTGATTTCGACGTAAAAAAAATGCTGCTAATCTTATTACTGCATATCCTGTTGAATGATATCGTCCACTGCAACCACATATCTCTTCCACTGTACTTGTATCTGTCCGTGTCTCATCCCATTGCTTGGTGTTTGTGTATCAGGCACTAATCAGATGAACCAGATGGCTGGAGGCATGGGTGTCCCCTCGTCAGACCCGGCTGGCATGCACTCTGACTCCTCTCTACCTTCCACACTCAACAAGTGAGTCCAGTCATCCTTCCTGCCTCATACTAGACTAGCTGTGAGGGCACCTGCTCTTTTTGAGTGCCCTCTTCAAGAAGTTCAGGCTGCCAGAATCGGCACCCTCTTTTTTTAAATCACTGTTTCTACAGACGCAGACGTTATTTAATGTTTCTCTTTCTGCCATTGTCCCGCTGTGTCGGCTTGTTGGTTTAATCTAACCAGAGTTCGTGCGCCACCGCCACCCTTATGACTGCGGCTTTGTCTTCACTGTCCTCTCCTGTTGTAACCTTGTTTCTGTGTCTTTTTGGTTGTCTGGATTTGGAAGCGGTTTGTAAACTTGGAAGTGATTTAACAAATCTAAGAGTGCCAAGTCAAAACTTTGCTCCTTGTTGAGAACGTTCTTCCCAAGTTGTCTTTGGGCGAATGAACCTCAAGAACCCAAAGCACAGGAAACACAATCTTTACAGTTTTGAGATGATGTTTGTTTTCCCTGCTGATTGTACTGGCTCTGTGCTGTAGACTATAACACTGTTTGGATGTGATGTCGCTCTCGCTTTGAATCTTGGCGTTTCCCCATTCGTTCTCGTCAGCCAACCTTTATCCGACCTAGATGTTCTTTCTTTTTGGAATTGTACTTCGGCCATAGGATTTTGCATCAAATGCGTTGTGCAGGCATGAGAAAGACGTTTATTTCAAAACCGTGCCATACAAATTAAGGTGTTGTGGAATCTTCAATTGGAAATATTTACCTTGCACTTGACAAGACGGTGTCCTTTCTCCCCTCCAGTCAGCTGATGCCAGATGGGTCAGTGGTGGGAGGCTTGGGAAACCTGCCCACTGCAACCCCTCTCTCTGCCACGGGTGTAAGGAAGGCCTGGCACGAGCACGTCACTCAGGACCTGCGCACCCACCTGGTGCACAAACTGTACGTCCAACTACAAAACCCATATATATATACTAAGAATACCTAGCCTCTGTCTGAATATCATCACTGAGCTCTGCGTTTCATTTTCCTTCATCTTTTCTCTCGCCTGCCTCTCTTCAGAGTACAAGCCATATTCCCCACCCCAGACCCTGCAGCACTGAAGGACCGGCGAATGGAGAACCTGGTGGCGTACGCGCGCAAGGTTGAGGGGGACATGTATGAGTCAGCTAACAGCAGGGTAACGGCGTTAATAATGCTCTTTTTTTTAAAGCACATGAGTACTGACAGTCTGTTTTAATTACGTTTATTTCTACCTTCATGTTACCATGCAAGCAGGGAATGATTCTTACAACACAAAGCAAAATAAATGAGAAAAGAGACTCATTCAGTATTTTGTTAAAAATGTAATCTCTGCCTAATTGTTTGTGTCTCTTCTCCTGCTGCTGCTAGGACGAGTACTACCACTTCCTGGCGGAGAAGATCTATAAGATCCAGAAGGAGCTGGAGGAGAAGAGGCGCTCGCGGCTCCAGAAGCAGCCTGGCATGGTGGGGGCAGCCGGGCCCCAGCAGCCTGGTATGGCCCAGCCCAACGCCATGGGTCCTGGACAGGCCGTCCGACCTTCCAGTTAGTAGCCAAAACACCCTGGGTCACACCTATCTGGAGAACACACTATATAACCCTATTTTTCCTGTTATGGAATACCAATACATATATGGGGATTATTGTAACTGTACCTGAAGGCTGCTGTGTGTTGTCTTCTTTCAGATGGACCTGTGCCTATGCCCAATGTGCCAAATCAGATAAAGAACCGTATGCAGGTGTCTCAAGGTACGTGTGCTGCCTCCCGCTTCCTTAGCAATCAATTCAGCACCGAGCAACCTCTCAAATACCACAGAGGTTATCCTCTCGAATGAGCTCAGCCACTTCATACGTCTTCAACTCATTGAGCTCTTCGTGCCCATTTGGCTAACATTCCTGCTGCTGTTGTGTATCGGGTAATTGGCTTGATTACTGAAAGCAATACAGTAAATGGTAAACTCTTCAACAGTGAAGTGATTGAGGGCTTTACCAAGACAACCTTCGTGTTACACCGACCAAAGTAAATGTGTGGATTTGCCAGAGCTCTGATGCTTAGGCGAGCTCATTCAGCGCCTCTGCGAGCTCAGCAGGATGCGAGATATTAAATTACAACTCCCAAGCGCCGTAAACGGGCCTGTGATTGTGTATGTATCCGTCTCTTCCCCCCACAGGAATCAATCAGTTTAATCCCATGGCGATGCAGAACGTGCAGATGTCTCAGGCACCCATGGGAGCGCGCGCTGCCTCCCCCATGAACCACCCACAGCAGATGAACATGAGCTCCGTCCCAGCGGTGAGATCTTTGCTCCTCTTCTTCGCTCCTCTTCTTCACTACTTTCCTCTCACCTTGTTACCCTGGCTTTTCTTTAGGCCCCTCCCATTTCTATCTCAAAGGTCATTCCCCTTACTCCTCTTTCTCTCGTTCTGACTCTCTCTTTTCTCTTCCGTTGGCTGTGAAATGCCACGCTATCTTTGGGCCACTTGTCTGTCTTTTGCCCACAAAGTGAATGTGCTGTCTGTAGTTCGTCCAGGTCCCGATGCATTCATGAGCCGGCTGGCTGACTGTGAAGCGGTCTCTAATGAAACAGTAGCAGAGCCTAGAGGGCCTGGATTACAGCCATTAAATGTTTCTCCTCTCCTGCTTTTGATCTGCTGCCCTGCCATGTGTTGATTCAGCGCACTGTTTCTTTGTCAATTATGCCACAGGCCATTTTGAGGGACATACTGTAGTGGTGGCATGTGTGTATGCTGCCTTCCATTCAGGTAGTTCATTTTATTTGGCAGCCGGTCAGTGCTCGATGTCTCCCGTAATGATTTGTGTTTTTTTCCCAAATCTCTTCCTGTTTCTAGATGGGCATGTCTCCATCAAGGATGCCTCAGGCTCAAGGTATGATTGGCAACCATGCCAATAACATGGTGGCCCAACCAGCCAATCAGGGCCAGTTCCTGTCACAGGGCCAGTTTCCTGCAGCAGCGGGTGGGACAATGAATGTGAATGTAGGCCTGGGCCAGCCTACAGCACAGGCTGCCGTCACACAGGTGAGGAGAATGGCGGTGAGATGGTACCGATGCATTGTTATCTGTCTGAAGACGGCATGTTCGTGGCTCACAGATGCGTTGTGTGTGTGTACGCATGCACGTGGGCGGTTATGTGAGTGCTGTGCATGGGGGAATGTATATACGCTAACTCTGCGTTTCTCCCCCCTCCAGCAGCAGCAGCAGCAGCAGAACGCTAACCTCCCCCTGAATGCACTGGGCTCCCTTGGCCCCCAGCTGCCCTGTGGCCCGGTAGCCCAGCCCACGCTCCGCACCACCCCCCCCACCCAATGCCTCTGCTAACCTGCAGCCTCAGCAGCAGCTCCAGCAGCACCATGCTCCCCCGCAGGCGCAGCCCCAGCCTTCCACCCCCGCCTCCGCGGGCGGGCCCTCCTCCACCCCGACCCACATACCCAGCGGCCTCCCCGGTCCCCCCTCAGCCCTGGGCACGCCGCCTGCCCCCTCCCAGCCGCTCACGCCCCTGCAGCCCCAGCCCGAACCCCCCGGCCAGATGCAGCAACCCACCTCAGTGCAGGCCCAGCACCCCAGCACACCGGTGAGCTGCCACTAAGGCTCTGCTGAGCGTTATGCTCTCTTATGCCGTGCCCTATGCCAACTTGTGTTAAACCACCTCATTGCTCTTCTGACCAAGCTTGTTTTTTTAAATGGATATTAAATGGAAATAATGGGTAATGTGATTGTATCGTTCAGAAAGGATGAACGGTTTAATTCATCAGTTAGTATTACACTAGCTATGATCAAATTCAGAGTGTCTCTTCCATCTCTTCCTTAAGTTGTCCCAGGCTGCTGCCAGTGTAGACAACAGGGTGCCCACCCCGGGCTCGGTGGCCGAGGTCAGCGCACAGCAGGCCCTGCCAGACATGAGCGGCTCTGAGGTCAAACCTGAGATAAAAGACGAGGACGATGACAGCAGCTCGGGGAAGAAGCAAACCGACTTAAAAATGGAGGTATGCATGTGATCGTACGTAGCCACGGGGTAATCCTAGCACAAGGGCTCGCTACACCAGTTCCTGGTTTTGTATGTTTCAAGATGTAGCACGATTGGCATAATACTTTCAAATTTTCACATTTACATTGATTTTAAATTTGTGGCAGGTAAATTGTAAAGAGAAACTGAACCTACCAGACAGAGTAGTTCATTTATCCTGGGGGGGAAATGGTGATGTTGCAGTAGCTGTGACTCATTCCACTCACCACAAGACAACCATGCAACGCACATCAAGGCTAAATAGTGCAAATACCAATACAGCAGTATAGGCAGCATCATAATTCTACTGTGTGCTGAGTACAGAGTATTAACACGGCATGTGCCATGGCAGGTGTGCAGAACAGGTATGTACAGATGTGCTAACAAAATGTCAGTTTAAACAAATGTCCCAGTCCCCTCCAGCTAACCGGGGTTGGGGGAAGTCCCTGAAGCGCCTCCTCGGTGCACCTAGGTTGGATCAGTCTGTGGTTGTGAAGGTGCTTCTCAGGTGCATCATTGTGAAGTGTAGAGGACGAGAAGCATTGTTCATAATAGCCAACAATTTGGCCAGCCGCCTCCTCCGCTCAGCCACTACCTCCACTAAGTCCAGGCTCACTTCTAGGATGCAGCTAGCCTTTTTGACCAGCTCGCTCAGAAAGTACAGTCTGCCATGTCCTTTTTTTGTATAGAGCATTGGGGTTTCCTAGCCCAGGTACTTGTAAGACTGGACCACCTCCACATCAGTCCCCTGACAGGCTACAGGGTCCTGGCTGCACCTTGGTCTGCTGCAAGTCCACAACTAACTCCTCGGTCTTGTGGAGGGCTTTAGTCAGTGGTGTCAGCAGTCACCACCTACAGCTCGATATCAACAAGTCCCGTGTACTCTGACTCCCTCCCGCCACTGATGCACCCCACTATTGCAGTGTCATCGTTTGGCAGGAAGCATGACTCAGAGTTGTAGCTGAAATCTGACGTGTAGATGGTGAACAGGAAGTGTGTCGACATCGCCCCTGTGTTGCTCACCACCTGGTCCGAGATGCAGCTCTGTAGGCGAACAAACTGTGGCCTAATGGTCAGGTAGTCTATGATCCAAGACACCATTGGGGCATCCAGTCTTATAAACTTGATCTTCTCATCCAGCAGGAGAGGCTGGATGAATTTAATTAAAAAAACAAACCTGATTTTCACAGCGTTACCAACCTTATCCAGGCAGGAGTAAGCTCTGTGTAGCAGGGGAATGAATGTGGGCCTGGTAGGTAAACATCTCCGTAGCGGTCTGCAGTCTTTTGAGGGTTTTCATAACATGGGATGTCAGAGCAATGGGTCTGTGGTCATTCAGAACACTAGGGTGCCCCCTCTTGGGCACTATTGACGGTGAGTTTCGATTAGGAAAGAGTGGTTAAGTTTAGGGTCGAGCAATAGAAAGGAAAGGCTGTTTAGGCAAAACAGACATAAGCTTAGGGCTAGATGACAAAACTTGATCCATGATCAGACTAGTAACTGTTTGGTTGGAGGCCTTAACCTCAAAACCCTCTGACCCAGTGGTTACCATGTGCCCTCCATCCACTACAACCTACCAGCTCTACAACCGTTTTATGCTTCTAAGGCAATGCATTTTGATGTTTGCTTTCTCAACTCATCGCCATAAAATAGTTGGTTAACCTTTTGGGTGTGCTCACATGGCAGGACGACGACACCAATCCCCCGCTGGTGAAGAAGGAGGAGCCGGACAGGGCAGAGCCAAAGCAGGAACCAATGGAGACCGAGGAGAAGAAGCCGGAGATAAAGACAGAACCCAAAGAGGAGGAGGAGAGCGGGGCAAACGGCACATCGACCACCTCCCCCGCTCAGAACCGCAAAAAACGTACGAATGCAGACCGTAGATTTTTACTTGTACTCGTCCTGTAGCAGCTGTGACATGTTAATGATTTTATATTTCATCAGAATCTCTTACTAGCACCGTTAACCCTGCCATTTTAGAGGTTTGTTTCATGTAACGGCTTTATTGTCTGTCCAGTTTTCAAGCCAGAAGAGCTACGACAGGCCCTGATGCCCACACTGGAGGCCCTCTACAGGCAAGACCCAGAGTCACTGCCCTTCAGACAACCTGTAGACCCCATGCTACTGGGCATCCCTGTGAGTGTATGCTGGCACACACCACATCAGTTCCACTATCGCTAGGATTAAAGATTTTACAGTACAGTACTCACTGAGGCTCAGGAAGCTTAAGTTGTTCATTCTCACCAATTTTTCTCCCCCCCACAGGACTACTTTGACATAGTGAAGAATCCCATTGACTTATCCACCATCAAGCGCAAGCTGGACACGGGTCAGTATCAGGAGCCCTGGCAGTACGTGGACGACGTGTGGCTCATGTTCAACAATGCCTGGTTGTACAACCGCAAGACGTCCCGCGTCTACAAGTACTGCACCAAACTTGCCGAGGTGTTCGAGGCCGAGATTGATCCCGTCATGCAGTCCCTGGGCTACTGCTGTGGCAGGAAGGTGAGAGAGTAGAGGTGGGGCGGTTGGAGAGGGAGCGCTCCAAGAGGGTTTTGGCACATAACATCATGTACGACATTTTACCACATTCATCTTTATCTGTAGATGGCTCATTTATCTGTTGTAGATGGTGAGGGCGGTGACTGTCAAAGTGGATCTTAACTTTTCTCTGGTGTTTCCACAGTACGAGTTCTCCCCCCAGACGCTGTGTTGCTATGGCAAACAGTTGTGCACCATCTCCAGGGATGGCACCTACTACAGCTACCAGAACAGGTGGGACTGCATGCTGCATGGTAGAGATGGGTAAAAGGGTCAGGGAGAGGTGGCGAAGAGTGGGTGCGCTACTACACCAGCAAGGATCAAGTGCAGCTTATGATGCTACTTGCCCCCAAACAGCTGTAGCTTTATTCACATGATCCTTCCCTTGAGAGTAGTGTCATGAACACCACTGAGAGGTGGATATTGTGTCCAAGCAGAAGATGCATTATCTGGGTTTGTGTGTATCCTCATGAGTCTATTGTGCCTCAGAACCAGCTCCAATGCTCCCCCTGCTGCTCACAATCTGCTACTGCACTCCAGTGGCCACTCCAATGCAGCGCTCAAGTGCTTTGAGCCATATCAGCATACGATGTACCACTTCTGGTACAACGTTGCAAAATGGTTTTGGGTGCCTACATGGGCAACCTGGACCCATATGCCTAAAGTACAATAGGACTGTTTGCCCTTGTCCTTTATGAAATTGTTTTGGCCATACAACCTATGGACTAGGAAACCCTTGAACTTGTACTTTCATTATCACTCACCCTGTCTTCCCTAGCGCGATCACACCATTCATTCACCACCTCATGATGCATGTTGCGTTTGAAATGAATGACTGAGTGTTTTTTTTTGTTTTTATTCCTGCATGCAGTTAGATGGTTTAGTGTCAACATAGTTGCTGTTATCAAACACTCATTTGTTGTTGACATTCATTTACTTCCATTAACATAGCATTAACATAGCATTTTAGCATGTTTTCAACGAGAGCGACTGTCATGACCATTTCCATTGCGACTAACCTACCTCTACCCTGTGTGTGTGTCCTTCCGCCTGTCCGCCATCCACGCTCCGTCCTCGGTTGTTGCCGTGCGCCGTTCATTCTGCATTCTGCCACCCGTGTGCCGGTTTGCCTGTGCTGCTACTGTGTGTGCTGGCTGCAGCTCACCCAAATATGGCCTTATTGCCGACAGGTATCACTTCTGTGAGAAGTGCTTCAACGAGATCCAGGGCAACAGTGTGACGCTGGGGGATGACCCGGCACAACCGCAAACGTAAGGCTGCTACGACTCACTGATCATCTTGATGAAATAATCAGCGTTAATAAGGTTTTAGTGATTCTCTATTCTGCAACTCTATTTCCTTCTTTTCTGTCCAGCATGATATCAAAAGAGCAGTTTGAGAAGAAGAAAAATGACATGTTGGACCCCGAACCGTGAGTATTGTCTGGCGCAGTAGCTTCATTTTGACTCTTATCTTTGTGACGATGACAATAACGCGTCTTCATTGAAGGAACATAAAAGGCAAATGTTTGTTCTTACAGGTTTGTTGAATGTAAAGACTGTGGACGGAAGATGCATCAGATCTGTGTGCTGCACTACGATGTCATCTGGCCGCTAGGGTATGCCCCCCCCCCCCCCCCATCAATCCTTCTCCATCCATCCATTCAAGCACATACAATCCATCTTTGAGGCTAGTTTGGGGAGGAGATGCACTTACAATTTCTGACTAGTAGTTCTCTTGCCTACCTACGTTGAATGCACTGTAAATGACTGTAATCTAACAAGCTGTTTGACCTCCTCTTCCAGCTTTATTTGTGACAACTGCCTCAAGAAGTCTGGCAAAACGAGAAAGGAGAACAAGTTTTCAGCCAAAAGTAAGTTGCATATTACGTGTAATGGTAAAACTATTGAGGCACTCAAGACCACTGCCGTTAATCCTGAGTGTGTTTGTGTTTGTCAAGGGTTGCAGACTACGAGGTTGGGCACATACATCGAGGACAGAGTGAACAAGTACTTGAAGAGGCAGAACCACCCGGAGGCTGGAGAGGTGTTCGTACGGGTGGTGGCCAGCTCTGACAAAACGGTGGAGGTCAAGCCTGGCATGAAGTCGAGGTGAGGGCTTCACCTGCTGTGGTAGTGTCTCACTCCGATCCGTGAAGAACTAACATTGGAATTGTGTTAAGAAATAAAACTGGAGGGCATTTTACATGTCAGACTAAAAACAGGGTTCCCACTGGTCGTGGCCTTGGAATATCATGGAATTTAGAGAAGTGTATTCCCAACAGGACAAATCGGGGAGTTAGATAAATTTCTTTGGAGAATTCAGGGAATATCAAGACGTTGTACAAATGGGTCACGTTACAGGAATATACCAGAACGCATTTTTGGTTTGTCTCCACATCAAGCCCAATTGGAAACCAGACTGTGTACTGACTTTTTCAACTTTTCTGAGCTGAAAAACAACATTAACAAACGATGAAGGAATTACATGTTTAGGTTAGGAGAGTGCTCTGATTTAGTTGGGGAAACTTGATGGAATTTTACATCAGGACCCCGGTGGAAAACCTGTAAGAAACTCTGCCGGTATTTAATGTGTAATGTGATGTCTTTAAAGGGACGTCAAGTAATCTATGACCTTTATTGACCTCTATCGGCAACCAGTACGAATTGCAACTAATCTCGTCCAACACAAGCCTCTGGCACAGCCCCACCCCTCCCCTCCCGTCCTCTTGAGTGACGGCGGCCTGTAATACTGTAATAGGGATGTATCTGAGAGTGATGATTTCTTTTTTGCATTGCTAGAACACTAGAGAGCGCAAGGCTAGCAAGTTTTAGTTTGGGTCATCACACTTCAGGGGAGCCCAGCTGAACTCACTACTGTATTGATGTAGTAGGCAACAAGATCAGTGTTGGTATTTGGTTATAGTTAGGAGTCTTTAATAATAAGGTTTTACAAACAAAGCTGTTGCTCTTTGCACTACTTTCTACTACTTTTACACTATTTCACTGGTTGTGCTGACACCTACTTTTTTTTCAGGCTTGTTAAAATTGGTTTTAAATTTATTTCAATAGGCATTTTAAAGGTCTTAAGTTTTAAATTATTTGAAGAAACTTTAGGTCACCTTGTATATAGTTTGCACTTTGCACAGTTTTTTCCCCTCACAAAAAACTAAACAATCGTCTTGATGAGTTTAATCGTGTGCTTAAATTTTCCCCAGTTCATAACATTGCCATGCCTCTCGGTTTCCTCAGGTTTGTGGACTGTGGCGAGATGATGGAGAGCTTCCCTTACAGAACCAAAGCACTTTTTGCATTTGAGGAGATCGATGGGGTGGACGTTTGTTTCTTCGGCATGCACGTCCAGGAGTATGGCTCGGAGTGCCCCTTTCCAAACACCAGGTAAACCTCCCGGCACAAAGATGACCTCGATGTGCCAGGAAATCTCCTCAGATTGTTGTGGGGTTTTGCGTGTATTGCCCCGTTAACAAACTCTCCTTATTTCCCTTCCCAGACGGGTTTACATATCATACCTCGACAGTATTCACTTCTTCAAACCCCGCTTGCTAAGGACTGCAGTCTATCATGAGATCTTAATAGGCTACCTGGAGTATGTAAAGAAACTGGGGTAGGTGAAAGTGTAATGTGATACAGCGCAGTGCTTTACATCCTTTCAGTTAATAGTATGTCATTCTAGCTAGTGCTATGTTGTTGATAACGCCTGTCCCCGTCCAGGTATGTGATGGGTCACATCTGGGCCTGCCCTCCCAGTGAAGGGGATGACTACATTTTCCACTGCCATCCTCCTGACCAGAAGATCCCCAAGCCCAAGAGGCTCCAGGAGTGGTACAGGAAGATGCTGGACAAGGCCTTCGCTGAGAGGATCTTACATGACTACAAGGTCAGACACACGCGCCTCTGTGACATCACAATGGAACGTCCTGTGTGACTGTACTGTGAATAAGTCACTACGGTCGGAGGATATCCCAAACCGATATTACTACATAACAGTATTGAGTATAACATTCAACTGATATAATTTCCGTTTTCTATTAAAATAACACATTGTGCTTGATATTCATTCACTTGTGTATAATGGTGCCACTAGTTGGTGGCTGGAGAGCAAAATACACTGTTATCCCCTCAAGCAAATGCCAGCTAGCTCTGAAACCGCTACTCTGAGGGCAAGGTGAGGGAAATTGAAAAGATGGAGAAATGTTACTGCACTTGTTTGGCAGTTCGTAAGGTTTAAGTCGGGGAATAACGGAAAGCCAACGGATTTGGACCAAGTTATATGCAAGCTTTGCGTAAAAAAAACGTTACCTAAAAGGATGGAAATACAACTCCCATCAAATGCCGAGTGCTTTTCAGTGGTGTAAAAATACTTGTGCAACAGGCACTGTCCCTGAGATTCTGTATCGTATGAAGACAATATCATGATAGGAAAACATTGATACCAGCAGACCCTTGTGTCTGCAGGTTAAAAACACTTTAAAAACACTACTACTATAATCATAATTTAAATTCAAGGCCTCAAAATCCTTGAATACTTAAATGGTGTTTTAGAGATCTTAAAAGTGGTGTGTTTTTTTGATGTGGTGATTTTGTAGGTAGAAACCAACCCAGTCATGCAGACCTATTCTCTGATAGGACTACACTTGTGGTTTCCATGTTCATTTCATTCTAACTGGCAGTGAAAAGGTTTTAAAAAGGTGGAGACACCCTGGGCTTTGTTACCAGTTGACCTGATGGTCTCGTGTGTCTGTGCAGGACATTTTCAAGCAGGCAACGGAAGACCGGCTGACCAGTGCCTACGAGCTGCCCTACTTTGAGGGCGACTTCTGGCCCAATGTGCTGGAGGAGGGCATCAAGGAGCTGGCGCAGGAGGAGGAGGAGAGGAAGAAGGAGGAGAACACAGCCTCCTGTGAGACTCCAGAGGTAAGTGAGGTGAATTGACCATTTCAATACAAGATTTATAAAAGAAATGTGCATATCATGCCAAAAATGACAACCTAGTGCTTTAGGCCCCTGTTTCACCCCAGATTTTATCATCCCCGAGTCCTCATTATATAAAAGCTTTCAGCAGCCACTCAGGCATTGTATAACCACTCAGCTTAATTGCATAACCCCATCTTGCCTCTTTTGCAATCTCCGCCTCTCTGAATGTTGGTGTCCATCTATTACTAGGGAGCCCACGCTGACAGCAAGAACGCCAAGAAGAAGAATAACAAGAAGACAAACAAGAACAAGAGCAGTGTCAGCCGGGCCAATAAGAAGAAGCCTGGGATGCCGAATGTAGCCAATGATCTGTCCCAGAAGCTCTACGCCACGATGGAGAAGCATAAAGAGGTGGGAGAGCCCCTTTCTATGTATGTCTGGAAAACTGGAATATATATCAGTGCCTTTTTAGGTTTTTTTCTACTTCACTAGCATAATCTACCATATTCATACTGGCACAGTGTGCTATGTTTTCCTTTTGTGTAGTTGTCCTTGTGTGTTGTGCAGATTGGTTAAGTTCAGGAACCCTAGAATTGTGCTGCTAAGGCACCTAAAAATCACATCTATGGTAGGCAGTGTGGGTACAGCACAGTAATTGTGCAATGCAAAAACTCTGATACCTCTTTCACACCGGACTAGTGACCCAGGAAATATGTGTGTTGTCCCAGGTAAGTCGACCCCAGTGAACAACAGTAGTAACGATCAGAGATTGGACCTGGGTCAAACCGCTCAACTTGCCTGGCCCATTTTTCCAGCACTCGAGTGTAACAGAAAATGTGCACTGTACAAGGTGAAAATTGATATTGAAGTGGCACCAAAAGACTAGCTTGACAATAGCTAAGGTTGTACAGTGTTGGTAGTGTTGCTTGAAGCTTTCATGGAGCATCACGCGGTCTGCCATGTGGAACACAAAAAGTCAAGATCTGCTTTTGATGGCGTTACAAGGTGACAGCCTACAGTATATGGGTCTGTCCAGGGCCTGGTGTGAGTGGTGGGTGGCATGGGACATCGCAACGTACAAGACTTGACTTGACTTGCCTCCTGCGTGGGATGGACCCAGATCAGAATACTGCAATATTCCTGGGTTGTGTGCAAGAGGTATTTGTTGTAACACACTGTGACTGCCCTTCCAGTAATCTGATACACCTCTATTTCTCCTCCACTCTCTGCAACCAAGGTGTTCTTTGTAATCCACCTCCATGCCGGGCCCGTCATCAACACGCTGCCACCCATCATGGACCCCGACCCTATGCTGACGTGTGACCTGATGGATGGTCGCGACGCCTTCCTGACTCTGGCCAGGGACAAGCACTGGGAGTTCAGCTCTCTGAGGAGGTGCAAATGGAGCTCCATGTGCATGTTGGTGGAGCTGCACAACCAGGGTCAGGACCGCTTCGTCTACACCTGCAACGAGTGCAAGCACCACGTGGAGACGCGCTGGCACTGTACTGTCTGCGAGGTGAGAAGCAGTGGCACAATGATTTGTTTGTTAAACAGTGGTTTTGTATCAAGTTAAAATCTTGGCCTAACCGTATTTGGTCTTCCTTTCCTCTCCTCAGGACTTTGACCTATGCATCAATTGCTACAACATTAAGGGCCATGAGCACCAGATGGTGAAGTGGGGCCTAGGTTTGGATGATGACAGCAACAGCCAGAGTGGAGAGACCTCCAAGAGCCCTCAGGAGAGCCGGCGCCTCAGCATCCAGCGCTGTATCCAGTCCCTGGTCCATGCCTGCCAGTGCCGCAATGCCAACTGCTCCCTGCCATCGTGCCAGAAGATGAAAAGGGTGGTGCAGCACACCAAGGGCTGCAAGCGCAAGACCAATGGCGGCTGTCCCGTGTGCAAGCAGCTCATCGCTTTATGTTGCTATCACGCCAAGCACTGTCAGGAGAACAAGTGTCCTGTTCCCTTCTGTCCGAACATCAAGCACAAACTCCGCCAACAGCAGCTGCAGCACAGGCTCCAGCAGGCCCAAATGATGCGGCGCAGAATGGCCACCATGGCAGGAAGGGGTATGCCCTTACCATCTCCACCTACCTCAGCCACCCCTGGCACCCCCACCTCTGGGCAGCAGCCTCACACACCCCAGACACCCCAGCCAATGCCTAACCAGCCCCAACAACAGCAGCAGCAGCAGCCCCCCAATCCTGCTGCCATTTCTCAAGGCTTCCCCAACAACGGCCGCAACAGCCAGCCTCCCACACCAGTCCCACAGGGCAAACCAGGGCCCCAGTCTTCCCCACTCCATCAGCAGCAGTCACCCCTGCCCAACATGCCACCCCAACAGCAGCCTCAGCAACAACTCCCACAACAGCAGCCACAGCAGCCGCTGCTGGCAGCTCTGAAGGTGGCGAGGCAGATTGAGATGGTAGCCAAGGCCAAACAGCAGCAGCAGCAAAATTACGCCATGAACGGAGTGCCTATGAACCACCCCCGAATGGTGGGGCCCATGCCAGGCCAGATGCAGATGATGCAGGGGCCGCGGGGCCCCCAAGTGATGCAGGCCATGCAGCAGGGCCAGTGGGGTCCAGGGATGCAGAATCCCATGCAGAACCCCCAGGGCCCTCAGCCGCAGGTGCCTCCCCAGCAGGGCCCCATGGCCCCTCAGCAGGCTCAGGGAACCCCCATGGCCCAGCAGGGCCAGCTCATGCAGAGGCCCATGATGCCCCAGCAGCAGGGCCTCCCAATGCTGGGGGTCATGCCTACCCCAGGGCCATCACAACAGGGCATGCCCCGTGGGATGCCTGGCAACATTGCCCCTAGTGCCCTGCATGACCTGCTGCGCACACTCAAATCTCCCAGCTCCCCCCAGCAGCAACAGCAGGTCCTCAACATCCTCAAGTCCAACCCCCATCTCATGGCGGCCTTCATCAAACAGAGGACAGCCAAGTACCAGGCCAGCCAGCCGCAGCAACAGCAGCAGGCCCCGCAGCAACAGAACCCGCAGGCCATGCTGGGGGCCCAGGCAGGAATGCAGGCCATGGCAGCCATGCAGGCAGGTCAGGTGCAGAGGCCGGGGATGCCGCCTCAACAGCAGCCTCCTCAGCAGCAGCCTCAGCAAGCAGGCCCACAGGGCATGGCCCCCATGGGCCCACAGGGACAGATGATGAATGCTGCTCACAACGGCAATCCCCAGCTGTACCGCAGGCAGCTGCTTCGGATGCAGCAGATGCAGCAGCAGCAGCAGCAGCAGCAGCAGCAGCAGCAGGGGGGCATGCCTCAGGGCCACAGTCAGTTCCCCCAGCAGCAGCCGGGGGCAGCTAGCTACTCCCAACTCCGTATGCAGCAGCAGATGGCTATGCAAGGAGGTGGGGGGCCGATGGGCCAGCTCCCTCCCATGTCTCAAATGGGCCAACCTGGCATGGGCATGGATGGGCCCCAGAACCTCCTTCAACAGCGCATTCTCCAGCAGCAGCAACAGCAGCAGATGCTGAAACAGCAAATGGGCTCTCCAGCTCAGGCAAACTCAATGAGCCCACAGCCACACATGCTCCAAGGCCAACCCCAGGGAGGAGCTCACTTACCTGGACAGGCCATGGCCAATGCCCTGGGAAACCAAGTACGCTCCCCAGCCCCGGTACAATCGCCCTGTCCGCCCTCGCAGCAACCCCCGCATTCCAGTCCCTCCCCGCGGATACAACCACAGCCCTCTCCCCAGCATGGTGCCCTCCACTCCAGCTCCCCACACCCCAGCCTGGGAGGCCCCATGCCAGGCTCCATGGAGCAGGGACACATGGGTACGCCGGAGCAGAGTGCCATGCTCCCGCAGCTTAACACACCAAACCGAGGGGGGTTAAGCAACGATATGAGTATGGTGGGTGACACCACAGGAGACACTCTAGAGAAATTTGTTGAAGGATTGTAGCATTACGTGACAGAAGAAAGGCCTTGTTCGGTGTTTTCAGCTGAGAACTTTTGTACTTACTGATGTAAAAAGTTAAAAGAAATACAAAGAAATGAGTCATATGAGGCCTACGGACTGTGAACATTTACTTAAACCAAGGGACTGCGTTTTCTTCCAACACATGGAGGGATTTGAATTATTGCTGTTTAAAAAAGAAGACAACTAAGACAAAGAATATATTTTTGGTTCAGACCAGCCATGAAAGAATTTTGTCCTGGTCTTTGTGTTGTTTTAATTTGTTTTTCATTTGTCATGCTCTGGTATTGACTTTTTTTTTTTTTAAAGAAACTTCTCAAAACAAAAAATATTTCATTTTATTATTCAAATTTTTTATTTTGTACCTTTGCAAAATATCATTGTTGTGTTGAGAAGATTGTAAAATAATTTGTCTGGGAATTTTTTTTGCCAGGTTTCACCTCTCGATCCCTTTCTTTGTTCCTGGCTAATTTATTCTAATACACCATTTTTCAAAAGGACATGCCTTTGGGAAAGACCTGATTTCTTTCCTGTTTGCAGAGTCTATGGGAGAGTAACATATTTGTATAGAACTAGGAACTATTGCACACACCCAAACACAACATGCAGGTGTGGCGAAACCTGCACTGAAGCTTGTTCATTCACAGGTGCCAGAATGTTCATTTTACTGGCTTGGGCCCAGTATTTCCGTCTTGCAGATGTTAAAAAAATTGCTTTGTTTCTCCTTCAATCTAAAGAAATTCTAATGAAGTTCTGAATCTCTTTTGCCTGTGGTGGGAAAATACTTGTCTGACTGCTGATTTGGGTTCAGAGAGAGTTCTGTGCATCCTTTTTTCTCTTGCATTAAACTTGAATTGAACTGTTCTCGAATGTAAATCATGCAGCTAGACAGTACTGTAAATATGCAGAAAATAAGAATCAAATCACTGTACAAACTCAAAATGACTCATTTCGTACTTATATACCATATTGTTAAATAAACCTGTGTGCCACAGACACTGCTTCCGATTTTTCTGACTCATCGATAGCGTTGAATATAAAGATATGGCAGCAATGTAGTAAATGTTTTTTAATTTGACCTTTTTTATATTTAACTTTTAGATCGCCAGTTGTTTGATTGTGCAACATGATAACTGACTGCCATGCCACCTTTTGACCTTCAAATTTAGACCTGAAATAAATCCAAAACAAACACAGTAGGTCAGTTAAAGTTAAACTAACACATGTAAATTTAGGAGGGTTTGTTTCTATACATCAACCATACGGCATAAAGTACAGTACACTCGATAATTTCTATATTAAATCAATTGCGATCACTTGGACTTCAATTTCTCACCAGGCAGTATGATGGATGCCGTGCTGACGTCATTTTAACGCGCAGTCACCGGTCCTGCCTGCGCTGCGTTCCGTCGCAAGGCTTGTTTAACGTGTGTGTGGAATAGGTCAAACGACCTCCTACTGCAGCAACATGTCTCGCTGTCTGAGTCTGGTCAGGTTTGCTCTGTGTTCCTCTCAAAGGACCAGCGCGAGGCTCCTGTCATGTGGACGAGGGCTGAGTAGCACAATTGTCACGCGTCCCTTCAGCGCAGGTAAGTTGTGTTGGCTAGCCAGCTAAGTTAGCCTAGCCGGCTTGCTGTTGTAACTGCTGTGCAATCTTACCCAGCCTCTGCGTGGTATGGTGGCTTGTTAGGAAATTGAATGACTAGCGCTTTTATTTAATCGCATACAGTTTAATAACATCCGATTTCGCTTCGTGGTTTGTTAGCCAGTTAGCTTTGGAAGAAATGACATGACAGCTGTGGCTGCATTTCACTGGTTACATGCAAGCCTGATCTGGATCAGCGTGACTGCAGGAGACTGCGGCTCTCCAATACAATCAAATGAAGCGTTTTCAAGTCTCAAAATTGACTTTCAGTGTTGTGAAATGTTGCAGTTTGTTGGTACTGTTTTTACTATGGTCCAGTCATGCAAACCTTGTGGAATTGGTCTTGTTACATTCTGACATTAAAAAGATCTTAAAGTCTTGAATTTAACTGAATGAATTTTGAAGACACTTTGTGGATGACTACAGAGTTCGGTTTCAGTGTAGTCAGGGTATCAAACACTACGCTGAATGGCAGGGTCCTTGTTCAACAACCTTGTTCAACAACCCCACCAACTTATTCCTCCCGTCATCAGATGCCCAGGTTAGACCGCAGCAGAGGTGGTGTAGCCGACCCTGGGCTGTGGCGCTCCCAGCACCCCGGCCTGGGCCTGAGCCAGCACTCCTACTACAGCACCCAGGAGGCTGAGACAGTCCCTGAAGAGGAACCCCTGCATACCATCATCAATGATACAGAGAACGTACAAGGTGGTGGAATAGCTGCAGCCATGACTGTTCTTGAATGTCGCTCACAGTCAACCAATTATCACTGTTTGTGAGGTCTGAGATAACCTGAACATTGCCTTACCCCTGATCCATGTAGGTAGCTTCTCCAAACACGAGTTTCAGGCTGAGACAAAAAAGCTGCTGGACATCGTTGCCAGGTCCTTGTACTCGGAGAAGGAGGTGAGTTTTGGGGTTTACATGAATCACTCAGTGTTTGAAAACGGCAACTGAGCTGGGCCTACATTTTATACACTTTATTAACCAAATAGCTCACTGTGGATGAATCAAGGAAGCAGTCTCCTCCTCGATGAAACGCTGTAGGCTGACCTGTTCTCGCTCCCCACAGGTGTTCATCAGGGAGCTGATCTCCAACGGTAGTGATGCCCTTGAAAAACTGCGCCACAAACTGATCACGGGAGGGGGCGACACGGCCCCTATGGAGATCCACCTGCAGACCGACGCTGCCAAGGGCACCTTCACCATTCAGGTACACTCGGGTCACTGAGCCACGGGGGACGGTGCGCGGAACGTGTACGACCTGCATGAATCGAAGAGAAAGACTCTTCACTCTTGTTTATTTTTGACAGCCATTCAATTCTGTTTTGTTGGTTTTCCAGCATCATATTGAACTTCTATTCTAAATGCCGATTTTACCCTGGTTTCTGTTCTGTGTGTTGAGATGGTTTGCCACCTGGTGGATTAATGTTGTACTGCAAGCTATGATGACAGTGGTCCAAATGTCCTCTCTGCACCCTGACAGGACACAGGAGTGGGGATGAACCAGGAGGAGTTGGTGGCCAACCTGGGCACTATTGCCCGCTCTGGTTCCAAGGTAGCCGTTCATCCATCCAGTCACTGTCTTTCCTCTCTGTATTATTTATTTGACTTGACTCCTGCATGGAGGGTCACCATAACCATTCATTGGTTACTAATTCTCTGTTTGTCCTTCTGTCATAGTAATCCTCTCCTCTCCACATTGCAGGCGTTCCTGGATGCTCTGCAGAACCAGGCGGAGGCCAGCAGCACCATCATTGGTCAGTTTGGAGTGGGCTTCTACTCTACCTTCATGGTGGCCGACAGTGTGGATGTCTACTCCCAGTCTGCTGAGCCCGGCGCACCCGGATACAAGTGGTCCTCAGACGGGTGAGAGAGAGAGAGAGGGAGGAGGGATATGGGCAGGTAGAGGCATTTTATTTCAGCGTTGTGAAAGGAGGAAGAGGGGAATAAGCTGGGCGTGATTCTGTTCGACAAGAGAATGAAAGGGCGCTCGCACACATCCATGAAATGAACGTGAACAAAGAGTTTCTCTCTCGTTCACTTTCCCAGCTCTGGGGTTTTTGAGATTGCTGAAGCCAGTGGCGTCAGACAGGGAACCAAGATCGTGCTGCATCTCAAGGACGACTGCAAGGAGTTTGCATCTGAGGACCGAGTCAAAGGTAAAAACCGATCAAAGCTCTTCAGACAACTTGAGATTATAACCACAGTGGGTAAATAACAGTTGTGCTGTAACGTGCCACAAATAAATTTGTACTTCGCTCAGTGTCTGTTGTCTGTTTCAGAGGTTGTAACCAAGTACAGCAACTTTGTCAGCGTCCCCATCTTCCTGAACGGACGGAGACTCAACACTCTGCAGGTGATGATAACATAATATATATGTAATAAAATGGAACTGCAGCATACAATTATTTACTGTCAGTTGTGCAGTCCAAGCTGAAGGATAAATGTAGACTCAGGCATCACTTTAACGACATGTCTGAGTTTTGAACCTTTATATTTCTGTGTTTTTAATAATTGACCTTCTGTCTCCCTCCAGGCCTTGTGGATGATGGAGCCGAAGGAGATCAGCGAGTGGCAGCACGAGGAGTTCTACCGCTACGTCGCCCAGGCCTACGACAAGCCTCGCTACACGCTGCACTACCGCGCCGACGCCCCGCTCAACATCCGCAGCATCTTCTACGTCCCCGACATGGTGAGGGGCTTTGGCCTCCTGGGTTAGAGCTGGACGAGGGAGGGAGGGACAGACAGAGAGAGAGAGAGAGAGCCGACACATGAAGCTGTCTTTGTAAACCTGTGTTCGTCTGTCTACAGAAGCCGACCATGTTTGACGTGAGCAGGGAGATGGGCTCCAGCGTGGCTCTGTACAGCAGGAAGATCCTGATCCAGACCAAGGCTACTGACATCCTCCCCAAGTGGCTGCGCTTCCTCAGAGGTCTGGATCTCTTTACTGCTTCCATCTACTCTTATTATTACCATGTTTCTATTTCGTGGAACAATCTCTACTTTTTTTTTTTTTTGCACGATTTTGTTGATTAAACAGAAAAGATATTGTGGCTTGTTGAGTTGTGACTGAAGTCTGTCTGTCTGTCTGTCTGTAGGTGTGGTGGACAGTGAGGACATCCCCTTGAATCTGAGCAGAGAGCTGCTGCAGGAGAGCGCCCTCATCAGGTGCAACATCGGTCTTGCAGTTTTTGGTCTTTGACATAACTACTAACATCCATCCGTTTCATTACATGGACCCATGGATTTACTCTCAATCAGCCAACCACCCCTCTATCGTTATATTGATCCGGTGATTATTCCCTTCCTTCTCCTCCAGGAAGCTTCAAGGCGTTTTGCAGCAGAGGGTGATCCGCTTCCTGCTGGACCAGAGCAAGAAGGAGCCGGAGAAGTACAGCAAGTTCTTTGAGGACTACGGCCTCTTCATGAGGGAAGGCATCGTCACCACGCAGGAGCAGGACGTCAAGGTCAGATTTACAGAGGAATTCAAAATAATGAATGAAGGGGAAAAAAGTTACAAGCTTTTGGTTTGGCCTAGGAAGAATCTAATATGTGAGTTGTTTGTCTTTGTGCAGGAGGACATCGCTAAGCTGCTGAGGTTCGAGTCCTCCGCTCTGCCGGCGGGCCAGCAGACCAGCCTCATGGACTACGCCTCCCGCATGAAGGCCGGCACGCGCAACATCTACTACCTGTGCTCCCCCAACCGCCATCTGGCTGAGCACTCGCCCTACTACGAGGCCATGAAGCAGAAGGACATGGAGGTAAGACGTGGTGGTGAAACTCCAGAGAGGTTCACGTTGAGAATGAAATCGGCTAATGGCACCTGGGAGAAAAGACCTTTCTAATTCAGTGTTTGTGGTTCTGTACCTGTTGGTCTGGTCTGAACCACGTGTAACTAACATAGTTAACAGTAGCTCTGGTTCCAGTAGTTTTACAGCCCATATTCTCATTATTTGACATTGTAGTGGCGCCAAGGTGTTGCAATCTTGATGTTTATCAACACTAGCTGTGAAGGTCTTTGATTACTGATTAGGAGAAAAGGTGTACTTGGTATTTGCTTCATATAACAGTGCAGGAGTAGGAGTGCTGATCGAGTATCGTTTCTCCATGTCAGATCACAATAAAAGCTGTCGATAAACGGCACAGTCTTCAGATCTCACTTCAGGTTAAGTGCAGGCCAATGTGAACTCATGGCGTTTGCGTGTGCAGGTGCTGTTCTGCTACGAGCAGTTCGACGAGCTGACCCTGCTCCACCTCAGGGAGTTCGACAAGAAGAAGATGATCTCGGCGGAGACGGACATCGTGGTGGACCACTACAAGGAGGAGAGGTTCCAGGACAGCCGGCCTGGTGAGACGCCTTCTCGCATCTCCACTCATAGTTGACATCTCTCTGTCGCGGCTGTGATCCTGACTCCCCCCTCCTGTCTCCCCCCTCACGTCTCTTTTCCTTTGCAGCCTCCGAGCGTCTGACGGAGGAGCAGGCTGAGGACCTGATGGCCTGGATGAGGAACGCTCTGGGCCCCAGAGTCACCGCCATCAAGGTGACCAAGCGTGCATTTAGACCCTGGCTTCGGTGGTGAAGAAGTTGTCTTGTATCTCAACTCTTTGCCCCCCCCCGCCCCCCTGCAGGTGACTCCTCGTCTGGACACCCACCCGGCGATGATCACGGTGCTGGAGATGGGTGCCGCCCGCCACTTCCTCCGCACCCAGCAGCTGGCCCGCAGCTCCGAGGAGAGAGCCCAGATGCTGCAGCCCACCCTGGAGATAAACACCGGGTAAGGGTGGCGGGGTTAGATGGTATGTGGTGGAAGGGAAGTAGAGGGGATTAAAGGACAAAACACTAAACCTCTTCCTCCAACGTCTCCTAGACATGATCTGATCAAGAAGGTGCACGCGCTGAAGGAGACCAACTCTGAACTGGCCGGACTGTTACTGGAGCAGGTAACGATTCAGACTGCAGCTCAAACCAGTTACAGGGTGTTGCTGTTTGACTTGAAGCCTGACCGTTTTCACTTCACTGCATCTCTATCTTGCAGATCTATGACAACGCCATGATCACAGCAGGCCTGAACGACGATCCCAGACCCATGATCTCCCGCCTGAACGACTTGCTGACCAAAGCTCTGGAGAAGCACTGACCCCTACAAGCAGACAGTTACTGTACTTGACTCTGACCCAGAGACTAAAGCGTTTACCTGCAGGGCCGACAAAGGAAGGAATGCCTCCCCGTCCAAGCAGCACTACAGGCCCACGTTCATCTTCAGCCATGAAACCACTTCTTCTACCCCCTTATTGAAACTGTCCCGAGGAGAGCACACAGACAGACCTGGACCAGATGTCAACGTTTCTTCGTCTGTTTATACATTGTGTTGTGTTCAGGTGTTTCATGAGCAGGTTGGATCTCTGATGATCATATTTCAAAAGACGGTGCCATAAGCAGATCAGAGTTTTGAAGGTTCTTCTGTAATGTGGATTAGGGCTTTGAAGGACTGGTAATAAAATAGATCTTGTTGTATTACAAATACGTTACATCCTTAACAGTTGAATTGAACGTCTTCTCATATTTATGTGACAGTTGCTTTTTAATCCTTTTTCACTTATTTTTATGTTAGTTCCTCAGTGCAACGAAACGGTTTCACCCCCAAGTGTAATTAATGTTCATACTGTGCAAAGATGCTCGTCTACTGTGATCAATTTGCTGTCAGTGCTCCAAGTACCATACATGTGCTTCAGTGTTACTTTTGCACCCGAGACCTCGACACAACAGATCAGACATACGCTATTGTGATTAAAACATTTACGAAATTGTTGCTGTGTCTTTATGTGCAATACCAACTAACAGCATAGTCAGTGGACGATAAGTGTATGAAGTGCCACCCTGTGGAAAGGTCTAGTACTGCAAGTGAAGTTCAACCCAGAGAGGAAAAAAAAATGACACTGAGCTTCTTGAAAACACAATTTTACTGCATTTCAAAGTAGTACTGATGTCTCTGTTCACAGGGTAGTGAGTTGAAGATTTCTCTTCCAGTGTGCTGTTGTGTCGTCCGTTGCAGACAGGAAGTTTAGTGGTTAAAAGGCTTGAGTTCAAGTGACGTGATTCTCCGTGGATACTGTGCCAGCGTCCCAGCGCCGTCCGTCCATTTGAACCACGTCACGGTGGTGTGACCCACCACACCTGTTGCTGCTAGGCTCCGTCTCGCCCGCAGCCTGCTGGCCCCTCCATCAGGCCTCCCACCCCCAGCAGCCCCCCAACCCCCGGAGGAGCCCCTCAGGACAGCTTGTCTATGTTCGCCAGGAAGCGCTGGGCCCACCATTCATCCAGATCGATGGGCACAAAGTCTAGGAGAAGGAAGGAAAGGACTTAAAATTCATGGACATCAACAGTGTCGGTTTAAAATGAGCCACAACAAATGCAGCCGTGTGCATCGAGGCTGTGGACTGACAGGATGAGAGCGACAGGTGTGGATGACCAACTGTACTCACTGTCCACGTGTGGGCTGGGACTGGTCTCTTTGTAGTGGACTGGTCCCTGGGGCCCCTCCGGTCCCTGGCTAGGCCCCTCCTCCGCCTGCAGCACTACCTCCTGCCACGCTGACAAGACAAAACAAAAAAAACTCAGTGAGCAACCAGAGTCAGTTATCAGAGCCTGTACTTTGTTCAAACCAGGATTTAGCACAAAAAGAGTCACTGTGACACCCATTTATAAACATGGTGCTGATAAATACAACAGGCATACTATCAAACAAGGGTAATAGGAAGCATCACCCCTGGCAAAAGTTTTTATTTTAGATAGCTGCCACTAGGTCATAACTTTCAGAAAAGTCAAAGGGAGAGGGGCTTTTTTTTGTCATGGAATTAGGTGTTTCTGAAGGAAATGAAAGGTTTGTGAAAGAGAATGAATCCGCCCCCAACAGCAAACTTTCTGAGCAGCCTGCATGACTGGGGTCAGGCCTAGCTTTTGTCCTTGTCCACTCAATGACAAGGTTGTTTAAGTTGTTTATGAGCTGCTGGGCCAGAGCTCCGACACACGGCAACACACTGACAGGCCGAGTGACTCTGAGAATGTTAAAAAGACCCTCAAAACTGGGTCAGTGTGTTTCACCAAGACCCAGCAAAACCTTCATTCTGTCAGATCCCAGACAACCAGTAGTGGAGCCTCTTTCCCAGAGCAGTCGGTGTGCATCAAGTCTGGGCCAACATGCTGGCTTCCTTCAGCACCACTGTGGGTTAGGAGGTTTATAGAGGAGCTCGGGATGTGGGTGTGAGACCAGGTGCCTATCACGCCTATCAGTGTCAGAGCAGCTGTTGAGGCGAGGCCTGGGAGGGGCGAGCACAGCCGCTGGGGGGAGGGGGAGGGGGTATTGTTTCATCTACACTCAGACAGCATTATGACGAAACAATGCCATTCACAAAACAGCTGGCAGGCCACGCGCTACCAGAGGCGGCTGGACGCAACGTCGACCTTTCAACGCTTGCCTAGAAACTTCTTCCAGGGGAGGGGCTCGCGCCGTGTTACTCGCATTTCCAGTCAAACCGCTCGCTCGTTTTCTTACCGTCATAGACAAACTTGACGTTCTCCTCGTGCGCGGGGGTGAAGCTCTCCTCCCGCTGGCTGTCCACCTGCAGAGCCGGAGCCGGGTGGTGGTACCGCTTACCGTTCAGACGGTTGAAAACGATCTTGGGTGCAGGGAGGCTGATGGGCGCGAGAAGAAAGAAGCTCTGTCACTCACATAGTAAATTATTTATCTATTATGAATCGTTTTGCTTGGAACTAAATAAGAGGATGGGTCAGATGTTGGAAGCTATGCTCCCTCCCGTCACAGCAGGAAGTTCCTCAACTCGGTCGGATGGCCTGGGAGATTGCAACAGCTGAATGAATGGCCATGTGCCACCTCACCTCTCCACAAGGTCACACAAAGTCTTGGTTCAATGGCATGAAAACAGCCAAGCAGTGAGACGGGGCCTTGGGCAGCCAGAGTGCGGAGGTGTGCCATTAATCTTTATTAGGCCTTTACTTGTTTCTGCTAAGTACCTTGCGAACAAAGTTTGACTCTTACAGAGCAAAACTAATCCTTTTGGAGGGATACTTCACAAACCTCACAGAACAATTGTAATTCCCTACAGGACTATTCTAGTGATATCATGGGAGATCAGAAATACTCACTATTAAGTACCGTAAACACACCATTAGTCACGATAGGAATACTATAGTTGGTCCAAAGGTCGATTACTTACTCGGGCATACCCCAGGAGGTTTGCTTGTGCTTGAAGTCGTTTATTTTGTTGTCAATCTGCTGCGTGGGCCCTAGAAAATAATAGTAATAAGAAAAAAACAAACAGTGATCAATAGTCCAAGAAAGGTTGCCTGTCTAGATGAAAGCGGTGTACCGACCCTAACCGCCTGATCACGCCACCCGAGTTACTACAGTCCACCAACCTGTCCGTCGCTGGGTGGCAAGTTTGCTGGGACCTCTGGTTATTGTGTACATCATGCCACGGCAAAATTCCCTGTAAACTTTCAGTACGGCACTTTCGAGAACCCGGCAGGCTTCAGGTTGCGGTTATTTCCAGACGGACCGAGACGCAGGTACAGAGGGCCTGGGTCCTGAAGGCACTTTTATGTAAAATGTTAGTCGCGTGAAGAAATTCTCTTCGTGCATCCAAACCGGATCGGTCTCCCGCTCGTTGATAGACTTCGCCTTAGAGTAATATTTTCATTTCAAGTGCCCGGGGCTGACGTGAGACCGGGCTGAGTGTTCAGCAAGCTGTCAGGAAACATACTCGTGCGTCGGTCTCCTCTCCGCGTGAAACCTGCAGCCGGAGCGCATCTCAGCTCAGCTCGCGACCGTCCCGTGCTTGCCCGTCCCAACGTGTCCTCTCGCTCCCGGACAGATAAAAGCCTGTAACTTGGGTCCTCGGCGGCACAATGTCACACACACGCACACTGTCACGGGCTCTCTGTCATTCACAAGACATTGAACGCACGCAGTCAAAACGCACCACCGCTCGACTTCCCCTACACGCCTCCCTCCGCGCTTTAAAGCGACAGTGTCCCCGAGGTCTGACGTCATTGTGTAGGCTGTAAAAGTTAGCATTTCCGCCATTTGGTGTGTAGTCCAAACTCTTAAAATAAGAATGTGAAAAATAAAGTCTTCCTGAAATAAGATCAACTTAGAAATTGAATTTTTTCGTCATTCAATTACTTTGTGTGCTGGTTGCTACTAGCATGCTTATTGTTTGGGAAAGGGGAGCAGATGTCAGCTAGCTAGCGGACAGTTTGATGTGATTAGTTAACAATAACAACTATACTAGCTATTCAGTACTACCAAAATCTCAATAATCTGAAAGTACAACTCAACCATGAGATTTGAGCTCTAGCAGTGTGTAGATGAAGCAAACCAGGTAAAGCAAAGCATCAGTGCTACTGTAGAGTGCCTTCCCCGACGATGAGCTGTTGATTAGCACAAATCAATATCAAAAGTAAGATCAAAATTCAATAAAGGTGATACTAGCGGATATACTTTAACCCCTGGAACAAAATATAGTACAGCTAGTTAGCCTCTGTGTAGCACTGACTTGACTTGGCATTTTTCAACAGTTCTGGACTACAAACCAAATAGCGGAGATGCCAATTTATGGCATATAAACAGACATACAACAAAATACAAAATGCTTCTCGGATGGAGTTTCACGGGACTAGATGTTATGTGTACAAGAAAAGGTTTCAGAGTCCCTGGTGTGTTTGCTACTATCTCTCTGAGCTGACAAGGCAACGCTTCCATCTGCCTGAACGTTCATGTTTACACAACACACACGACAGTGAACAACACAACCCTCTTTACACTTCAAACAGACATCCCCATATAACCAGTGATGTAGTGGTAAATAAGAAGGCAGGCAGGTTAGTCAGTGATCATTATCAGGGCAAACACAACCACCAAGATAAACCAAGTCAATTACACTTTACTTTATTAAGTTAAAGACTATCCTTATAGAACTTACATCAATTTGATGCAATGCATTTCCATCATAAATAAACATTTCCATCAGCCTAAAAAGTTGGTTAAAACTTATTTTGCCAAAAAAATAAAAATAAAATAAGCTGTTTTGACGAGTGACCCCGTGGTGAAAGGGGGGTTTAACCTCCACTGCATCCGTTTCTAAAACTAGTCCGCCTACAAGCTGGGGCAAGGGTAATGCTCATCATCTTGATATTTACGAGGCATTATTTAATGCAGAAATTAGAGGAATAACTCGACAGGATGGCAGACATTCACATGACATACATTCTGTGGTTACAGCTCTATACACTGATGTCTCTTTAAAAGGTGCACCGAAGCCTCTGTTGAGATCAGCACAGAGGGTAGAAAAGATCTTTAAGGTAGTGTAATCCTGATCCTCGGTCCAGGAGAGTTGGAGGTATCGCTGCTGGTAGTAGGATAAGGATGTCAGTGAGTCTTGATGGTGTAACGTGTCTCTCGTGTTAAAGGGAAATACCAGCACTTTGATCAGCTAGCTACGTGCTCTTACCTCTAGCACTACTTCCTATGCACTGCTATGAAGCTGGGGTCCTTCGATTATGACCTCACAATGAGTTGGCACCTCGTTTGTCTGCGTGTGCGTGCTGCTGCATTCACAGTCTACAGGAGTGTGGGAGTGACGTTATGGATCAGATCGGGATCGGGAATTTCCAGTCTCCTTACCTCGAGTTTAGCTGCATTTTTTTCCACCGCTCCTCTAGTTCATTGACCTTTAAAAGGACAATGAAGTCACAGGCCTGCTGTGTTTATGTTGGTTGGGGCCAAATTCTTTAAGCGGGTGATGTCAGGGTCTATTCACAAACCAGGGATTTCCAGCATCAAATTCACGACTAGCAAGCTGTGAACATTTTCTGCAAGTTGGGGCCATTTTTGTGTGTGGATGAGAGCCACACCTCCCGTCTCCCACACCCCCTCAACCCCCTCACCCCCGAGTCGTTCAGTAATGGGGATCACAGTCCTCCAGCAGACTGTCAGTGATGTAGCTGATCTTCAGTAGGTTTTGGTAGTACTGTTTCTCCGCAGCTGTGTTGACAGTCCAGCCCACTACCTCCACTCCTCGCTCTGCCCAGTACTGGACATAGTCCCTGGGAAAAAGAAAGGAGGAGGACAGGGATAGGGAAAGGGGGTATGGAGGTGAAAAGGAGAAGAGAACAGAGGAGAGTGAATGAGGAAGAAGAGAGATGATATATAAACGTTGTGATGATGACTTTTCTGTTCCCTCCTGAGTAACTGAAACTCTTTTAAAGCTGCCCGAGGCCACTTTGTTTGGATCGAAAGTTAAAAGGACTTAACGTAACGTGACATCAATAAACTGCAGCCTCCTCTGACCTAAATCTCTTCTTAGTGGCTGGTAGGGGTGGAGGTGGTGAGAGAAATCCTTTCCCAGCAGGTTCAGCTACGGCTGGTGAGCATTCTCTGGATGCAGCACTTAATCGCTGCTGTTCAGGAGACAGTTTTGTATTTCGATTCGTCACTTCCTGTGATGAATTTGGGCAAATAGGGTGAATCTACGGGTTTTCAATTAGGGGGGATCGGACGGGCTCCTTTGTTGCAGCCGAAATTTGTGTTCTAGGCTGAGAAGTCGGGTGTAGTCTCACATAAAACTCCGGCCTAGTGCAGCTTCAGAAGAAGACCTGTACACATCCTCCCTTTGAGACCTTTTTTCTGGTATTACATATTTCAGATGAATGCATCATATGAACATCAGAAGAGTACTGTCCCTCTCAACCCCCGGTACACCGCACACAACACAATAGCAAGCATTAAAGGTCCCATATATATGAATTCAAGTTTTCCTTTATTTATATAAATATGTGATCTAAATTTCTTTACACTTTTAAAATTTAAAGTTTGAGTGTTTCCAGACAGTACACTCATCACAGCTGGACTTGGTCCTGATTGGCTCCCCTCACTAAAGAATTACTGAGATCCGTCCAATCAAGACAGTTTGCAGCATGTGAACTGGAAAGCCTCCACTCCAATCCGGCCAATCAGGGTCCAGTATTGTGACCGTTCTGTCAAATTCATTCAATTCAACTTTTGACTAAACTACATTTAGTTGCAAAACATCACAAAGGACATCAAACTTGTACTCTTCAGCCAGAATCATGAAAACTGAACAACATGGGATCTCTGACGCTAAAAACCAAATGGAGCTGAAACCTACAGAGAGATGAAGTCTTTCTGCATGAGGATGGCCGAGACGCCACACAGGTTCCACAACAGGTGGTGGTGGGCCCAGTCCAACAGGACGTCCAGAACCCCACTCCAGAACTGACTCCATGATGACATGGTGCGAGGAGTGCCGTCGCCAAAGAGGCTCAGACTCCAGGGCCGGTGGGTGAGAGCCGTGACCACCTTGGGGTCAGCCTGACGCATCTATGGACCGGGAGAGCTCAGACGTCAACAGGACATGACGTACTGACATTCAAGACCAAAAAAAACAAACCTTTCATCCAAACTAAACCATTAAAATGATGAAAGAGTAAAAGAGTAAATTTATCACGGGGATGGTGGAAGCATTTTTATTTTAAATTATCATACATTTTAAGATAGTTTCTACTTCTTCTTCTTATGTTTCTGCAGTTTCTGCTTCTTCTGCTTCCACTTTTAACATCAAAACCTTGCGGGTAACTACAAAAGACCTCACCTTGTAGATGACTTTGGGTTCAAAGGAGCACACGACGCTAGCGTTGTAAAGGACAGGGAACGTCTTATACATCTCACGGAGCACCGACGCAGCCTGGCGAGGAAGAGAACAACGCTGCTAGTGTTCAGCAAGGACAGAAGTCAGCACTTGAGGTAGAACGGATTTTAACAACAAGAGATTCAAACTGGAGAATGTTGCAAAATCACCTGATAATGAAGATAATGGAGTTAAAGAGGTTACTGAAGTCTGAGTGAGCCACGTGGCTAGCAGGCTAGCTGAATTCCTCCTGCACCAACTGCTGCAGACAGCTGGGAGCGTCTTCGTGACGCTCCACTGCCTCTTGCACGCTTTTAAGTTACAGTCACACTTAAGGTACACTGACACTGACAGCTTTAAATACATCACCGGTGTCCACACATCTAACATGCCACCTGCCAGGTCAGAGTGAGTCGTACCTTATCGGGGTGACCTCTGACATCAAAGAAGATGGTCAGCTGGTGTCTGATGCATTCCTCCACCGCCTCCTGCAGAGTTGGGACCTTCACTTCACTGAACTTGTCCCTGACACAGAAAACCAGTTTAGCCTAAACAAAAAGGTATATATAGGTGTGGGTATGAATACCTCTGAGGACAGTAAAGATTACAGAAATTTAAAATGCCCTTGAAAGTTCATAAAACGCCTGTGAAATTAGAAATGAGGGGGGGAAAAGTGCCCCCAATAATCGGGAGTGCCGTTTTTTGCATTTCATCACATTTCTTACATTGACGTGTACATTTTTGACAACTACTACTGTCTCCCATGGGCGTCTTTACAGTGTGTTTTGGGCAAGAACAGCTATATTAGCACAGTTAGCACAGTTCATTCTCCCAGCGTATTTTCCCTCTAAATCTGTGTTGAAACCTCTTTACAAAATGTGGATGAAGAAATAAACAAAGCTGTTCAGTTTTCCCAAACAAAATAGTAAGCCAGGTGATTTGGCTGCACGGTGTCAAGAACGTTAAATGGTGCCATGCAGCTGTGAAGGACGGGAGCGCACTCAAAGGGCATTCCTGCAACTGAAACCACCTCGGCAAGGAGAAGGGTACGGGTATTATTTTTTTTTCTTGACCTGCTTTCTGCAAAGATGACAGCATATCATGCATTCCAAAAATACACTGATGGACTCGTTCTTGGACGCGGTGAGCGGCGGTGCAGCGAGGCGGGGGTTTCCAATCCCCGCTGGGCCCTCATCTGTGCACACGTCGGCCTGGTTAGGTTCAAAAGCCTGTTTGAGAAGCAGCCTACTTACTTGAGCCTGTGGCGGGCGGAGGCGTCCAGTCTCCTAAGCTGGGCCAACTGCAACCTGCTCACTGGTCCAGAGCCGTTGGTGGTCCGGTCCACAGTCTCGTCGTGCATCAGCACCGGCACCCCGTCCGCCGTGAAGCTCAGGTCCAGTTCCACTCCGGTAGCGCCGTTCCTGCTGGCCTGGAGCGGGAGAGCAGAAAGCAGTGAGGGGGAGGAGGAAAGAGGGAAAGGCATGAGAGGACAGAAACAACTGAAACTTACTCATGGGGAGAAATGTGTTTCAGTGTGTTTCAAATTGAGTTTCCTCCCACATCCCGAAGACACGCAGAGGATTATGTGGCTGCAGAGAATGAATGACTGTAAGTAGAAAAGATGGGTCTCGGGTAGTTTCTTAAAACCAGAGACTGATTTGGCCCAAACTGCAAAGGCATGATCACGAGGTCACAACAACTCAGTAATACATGTCGGAGCCTGACACAGGTGATGCTCGACTGGCAGCCACTGAAGGTTATTGTCAAAAGCCTTGTCAATAGCCCAGACATGACAAAATAAAAGCATGAAGAAATATTTTAAAATTCTGCAAAGACAAACCTGAAACCTAATTGGGATTTGGCAAGATAACATGTTACTCAGAGTTTATATATGGGTCAAGTATGACGCCTAGAGGAGGGTTTGATATTGGATGATAGGACCAATACTCTTCTTTATCTTGCTTACTGTATGGTTAGGGGCCAATGACAGATATTCCTGTTTTCTCAGACTTGAGTTGGGGGAAATGTTGTGTCATCCAGTCCTTAATAACAGCAAAATACCACAGCAGTGATGAAAACAATTAAAATGATAAAATAGACAGAAATAGAACCGGTCTAAGAATAGACGCCCCGGGGGGACCAATGGAGCCGATGATGAAACATGATCACCAATAGATGCTGACAATTTTCTGTTTCATAGATGTGATGCAGAGCAACCAAGGGCTGATCCATAAATACACACAGCATGAGGCCTTCGATACGGATGCCACGGTCAATAGTATCAAAGACCTTGCAGAGGTGGAGCAGCAGCAGCAAAACAAAACACTAGTCAGCATCAGCACACCTCGGGATGTTATCAGTGACCCTGAGAAGAGCTGTTTCAGTCCTGTGCTGTTGTGCAAAGGTCACATTGAATTGTATTATACGCTATTGTTTTCCACCGCATCCGAGAGCTGCTGGGAAACCACTTACTCCTGGACCTTGACTAGAAAGGGGAGCTTACACGCGGGTCTGTCATTTTAAGGGAGTGACGGATCGAGGATGTTTTGGCAAGGGAAGGCTGAATCATAGCAGAACACATCCAGTGAGGGAGCGGTCCAGTATCACCCACGACCTCTTTAAGATGGTAAAGATGGTGGTAAAGACATGTGGTGTACAGGATGATGGCTGCATATGGGACACCATCAATGAACTACTTGCAAGGAGATACTGGAGAACTGGTTCAGCACCTTCAACATTTTAAAAGACAGGGAACAAGATTAACAAACCTGTCAATAAGAAAACAGGAAACTGGGTTATGTAGTTAAGGACTGAATCATTTATCATGGCTCAACTATGAAGACCTGGTTTTCAAGGTTGCTTTAGCAGGATGAACCATAGGTTGCTTCCACTCCATTCAGCAAAGCCTGATGAAAATGTATCAGCTGATTGACCTTAAATAATACGGGAACATATCAGAAAGTCATCAACCGACTAATGTAGCTAATATTATCACTAATGCCCCTACTGAAAATAACTGGGATAATCCTAGTACTCATATAGGGACTCTCTGTGGTACTCAGTGATGAGTTTATGGTATTTTTATCTCCCATCACTAGAGTATTCCTACATGTATTAAAGTAATATGTGTGTAGTATTAAAGTAATTATTATAGGATTACTGTGGTGAACAGATATAGACGCGTGCCTGCCTCACCTCTCTGATCGCTGCCAGGGTGTTCTCCGGAGCGTCGTGACTCCCTGCGCGGTGCGCCACCACGGGCACGCCGCTCGAAGGGGCCCTCGGCCGCAGGACCCGACCGGCCTGCTCGGCTGGCACCGGAGGGAAGCGGAACATCACCATGAAGACGTAGAGGGACGCGGTGAGGAGAGACGCCCCCGTGGCGCTCCGCGTGCCGAACAGCACCAGCAGAAACACCGCGGTAAAATACACCAGCTCATCTCCGACTTGTAACATGGCGAAAGGCGCAGAGAATAAAATGTCACGCCCAGGAAAAAAAAATGTTGACGGTCACCTTTTATTATAACGCGCAATGAATGAAGCACTACGGAAACGGCCGCGGTCAGCAAGACGCTCGCGGGTGACTACATGGTCTTAAGTCGTGCAGGTCAGCAGACAGTCCGCCCTGCTGCCGGCTCCGGTGCTGTCTCACTTCATGATTGCGCTGCGGATGATGGATGGGAGACAGCGGGGGGTCGTCACTGTCATCAGTGTCAATTTCGCCAGAGTATTGAACTTCCGGTCACAACCTTCAAAATAAAACACTTACCACACTTAATATGTGATGCAACTTTTTTTGAGTAATACAAAGTAAAGAGGTGAAAACAAACAATGTATTTTAGGCACAATCTGTCGTAAATAAAAATATAATTGTTTATTTGCAAAATATCATTTTCACATTATATAGGCCTATCCATAGCTATGTTGGCCTATATAAGATGCCATATCTACACATACGGCTGCCACGAATACACAAAGAATACAATACACAAAATGTTTTCATTTCAACCTTAAACTTACCCGTCCACAAGGCACTCTTTAATCATTAAATAACACAGTAGGCTAATCCTTCACACAAATTGAATCCATCAATATTTTTCAGTATTTTTGATGTGAATTTTGTTGTTTTGTAAAACCCAATATTTAATTTATTTTTCTCAAAAGTGAAAAAATACGCTTTTATTTTGAAGGCAAAATCTCAGGTAGAGCTGTGCAGGGCTGAGTGGGTCCCCTCAGCCTCACACTGCCACATCTGGGACCTGGGATGTTGACAGTTTGGGTACAACCAAAGAACAAATACAAATCAATAAAAAAAAAGAAATAAAAAGCCACTTTAACAACGAAAAATGTTCTTGAACAAACAGCCAAACGGTCATAAGGAGGTATGTTGCATAGGAATGAAAACCCCCAAGGAAAAGTCTTGACAACAAATAACATAACAAATGCATGAATTAATACTGGGCTAGTACAGTGAAAAACATGGCATATCATATTACTACACCCTTCGATTCAGATTGTTCATCAATTCCACAGTAAAAGGTGAGACAGAGGGGGGCGACTCTCTCAAGGCACTAACTCCAGTCACTGTTTGTTTCCGAGGTGTTCAGATGTGTAAGAGTCGTAGTGTGTCACGCAGTACAGCCCTCAGCAGTGTCCTCGGGTAGTGACTCGATGTGCTGGAGCAACTGGTCACAGTAGACGGGACTGCGCTGTTTGTCCCTCACCGCTTCCACTTCCCTCTTCAGCAGCGCTGGGGAGACGGAGCTGCCCGTCTTCAGGACCTCTGGACACACACACACACACACACAAGATATTTTCAACGTGTTAACCTCTGCAGGTTAAAGTGAAGGCCTTGGTGATCTAGTGAGGCTGGTTGCTTTCTTTCAAAGGTTTTTAAACTGTTATTTTAAATGTTATGTTATTTTTTTTACTAATAAATGATCATGTTAAACCATTTCCATCACTCTAACTAGGGACTGCATGTTTTTGGTACATGCACCGGAATAAATAATGATACCTGCTTTAAAATGTAGTGGAGTGAAAGTATAAAGTATTAATTCTGTCTTTTTCTATTTAAATTTTGAAGACACTTGCTCTATTTTTTACTGTGTACTCTTTACTCTTACTGTTTGTTTTTAATGTTGTTTTATATGTGAAATTATTTGTATGCTGCCTTCTTGGCCAGGGCCCACTTGAAAATGAGATGGAAATCTCAACGTGATTACCCTGGTTAAATAAAGGATAAATAAAATAATAAAAAATATTAAGTTCCCAAAAAAAAAGGTATCTTGTAAAGGGACACAGATACCTCCCATTTCTCTCACAGACACAATACAGCCAGCAGGCCAGCAGATGGCGACGATGAACTACAGTCCGTGAACTTTGCACCACACATTCCCTTCTTCCACTGGGTGGTGATAATTCCCTTTCAAACGGTTTCCTCCTACGGTTCCCACACCAGGACCAGACCTACTGCTAAGCTTTAGTGGTATATAGTATTACTTGAATTGCTGTCAACAGTAAATGCTTAGGAAACCACATTGCAGAAGTGGGTGCTCCAGTGGTGACACCCCCGTCACTCTGGATGAGTTAGCTCATGTAAACTCATCACCCGATACCTCACGGAACCCGCCTTTGTTCCTCCAGGAGATGGAGGGGATTTCTACCATTTGTGTATACTGTCCTCCGCTGGGGTGGAGCAGGGGAGGAGCGCAGGCTTTGAAATAAAAGGAGAACAATAATGACTTGTGAGAAGTGAGTTCTGCCCGTGCCAATAGTGTGGGATTACTGGGGGGTGTGTGGGGGTGGGGGAGGACGGGAGGAGAGAGAGAGAGAGAGAGAGAGAGAAGGAGGGATGAGAGGGAGGGGTGGCGGCGCTGTCCATCATGCTGTCAGGACATGCTGCAGACATCAAGCCACTTCACAGATGCCTTTTGAAATCCAAGAACCATAAGAATGGGATCAAGAATAAAAGGAACAAAGAGAAAGAGATAGAAAGGAAGAAAGAGGGTGGGGAGGGAATAATAAAAAAGAGAGAGAGAGAGAGAGAGCGCTTCAAACGGAGCCATGCATGAGAGTGTGGAATGTGTCCAGATTTGTGGTGCAGGCGGTTACGGGTGCTGTCAGATTCAGACGATCACTCCGCACGATGTGAGGTCATCTCATTTCACCGGGAGACTCCGAGCTGTCTGCTAGCTCCTTCTCAACACGCACACGCACGCACACACACACACACACACACACATCAGGTTGACCGGATTTTGAGACACCGGGCCCATGGACTCATCTTGTACCAGGCCTGAAACCATCTCTGTAGACTAACGAACAGTTGCGACACACTTAGTGCCATCAAGGATGCACCGGTACAGCTTTTCACTCTGATATTGATTCTACTTTTTAAAGTGTTTCAATCAATTCCTCCCACTGAACAATACAGACTTAGATCATCAGTTTGGGGTCATTGGATAAAAAAGATTAAGCTACATCTTGTTACCCTAACACACACACACACACACACACACACACACACACACACACACACACACACACACACACACACACACACACACACACAAGACAAAAGCCACTCTGTGATTCTGAGAAATGTGGCGAAGGTCATTTCACTTCATTCCTGCAGTCAAGGTTACAGACACTTAACCAGTAATGGCTGCAAGAAAAACGCTTATTGTCCTTGGAAGGCTTTCAAAAGACGACTTGTGGTCGAGAATTCACGGTATGGAAGCGATTGCTGCATCTGGCGAGTGTGAGAATGTTTTCTCTCTTCTGGTTTTTTTTCTCTCCCTCTCCATATGAAGATGGGATGAGATGCCTAGCGAGGCCTCTCGTGTCTGGCTAAGGCATCAGCGCTCACCGGCGTCCTGTCAGACGTAATGACAACTAACAACCATGAGAGTGGGAGAGAGCGTCCAGAGTCCAGAGGAGCTAAGCCCCGGTTACACAGCCACTCAGACTTTCCACTGATACATAAATGAAACACACCCGTGAAGCTGCGGACCTTCAAGCCTTTCAGAGAACACAGAGAGAGAGAAGAGAAGGACAGATAAAAGACAGAGGGATTGAGTGGAATGGGCGTGTGGAGAGATGGGGGGAGGTGGGGGAGGTGGGGGGGGGGTCTCCATGTGGTTGTGATTAGGGGGGACCGTTGTTCTGGAGGGAGATCCAGGGGGAGCAGGAGGCACACTCTTGCCCTGCAGATAGCCCTGCCTGGCCCAGGTGTGCTGGCAGGGATGGCGGGTACAGATATTAACCCATGTGTGTGTGTGTGTGTGTGTGTGTGTGTGTGTGTGTGTGTGTGTGTGTGTGTGTGTGTCTCTCTCAGCAGGGTGCTACAGCGTCTCTCACACACCACCCCATATCGGGATCCCGTGTCTCACTCCCTGCTCGCTGCTTCGCCCGAGCCGCCGCCGGTGATGAATTGCGTGGAAAAGGAGGATAACGGCGAGTCTTTGAAATCAGGGAGAAGAGAATCTGCTGGCGGCGTGCCAATACGTGAGTGTTTGATAGGGGATACCCTGATGCCTTTCAACCCTCGACCGTCTCGGACACAGCGGGCCGGTCTGGGCAGCATCACGGCTAGACTCTCGACTTCACCCTTATCATCTCCACCCGTCTGTATCGGCTCAATGCAAGCCCTCGCGCCCACATCACACCATCATGTCTGCTCGTATGTATTACACATCATATATATAAGTTACGAGCCCCGTAACGTTATCTTCACACTCCCTCCCCGTCCTTATCAGCAGTGGTCTCAGCCTAACGCATTAAAGACCACCTAGATAAAACAGCGTGCTATATTTCATCTCGAGGTATGGTTATGATTAACAGTGAAGCTTAAGGAAGGTTTGAAGGAAGGGCTAATAGTGACCCCCCCCCCGCCCCCCCCGCCCCATGTACATTCCACAGACAAAGACTGTGTTTCAATGGAGATCCCCACTGACGGCTGCCAGGAATAAATCTCTTGGAAGAAAGAATTTTTTCATTTTGTTTTGGTGGGATTCACTTATTATTCTTCTCCGCACCCGCCTTCGATGAAACACGACCAGGTAGACATTCCTCTATTTAACCCTCATCGGCGTCAAAAGCTGTCCCCGATCTCACCGAGTACTCGCTCCTGCACCGAGCGCTCGGGGTCGTCCAGGTGCAGCAGGAGCTGCCGGAAGAGGAGCTCCAGGTGAGGAGCGCTGAGCCGGGGGTCGTAGTCTTCGGTCAGGCTGGACAGCCACAGGTCCAGCGCCCGCAGAGCCGCGCCACGCACCTCCGCACCGCTGTCGTCCAGACGCTTCAGCAACTCTGTGGAGGGAGGAAAGACACACACACACACACACACACACACACACACACACACACACACACACACACACACACACACACACACACACACACACACACACACACACACACAGTTACACACCAGCAATCCACCAAGAGAACTTCAGAGCCATGTGCTTAAAGTTCAACTGGGCTAACTGTGTGATTCAAGCATTTTTTGAAAACACAGTGTACAGTATCCCTTATAGCTGCATGATCATGTGATCACAATTATTAATCACTATTATTAGTCTTGCTGATTAGAGTAACACAATTATTTTAGTGCACTTCTACCTTCTTATATCAATATCCTCACTTAACCAGGGAAGCAGAACAAACTATTTTATCACTTTAAAATGGATAATTGGTTCATTTATACCATGTGGGCACGTTGTAAACTGTACGTGTGTGTGTGTGTGTGTGTGTGTGCGTGTGCGTGTGTGCGTCCTCTACCTGGGTAGAACCTGTTGAGTGCGTCCGGGTGCAGACTGGGCCCAGTGAGTCGGAGCATGGTGGAGAGGCAGCGGCAGGCCAACAGTCGGGCCATCTGAGAGTCCTCTTCCAGAGCCGACAACACCTGGGGGGTCAGGCTGTCCTCCACACACAGCAGCTACAGACCGGGACAGAGACACTCGTAGTAGTAGAGTAGTAGAGTAGTACACCCAACCGTTAACGTTACACGATACAGCTTGAAGTAATAACACGATAACATGATCCTGTCCAAATTTCTATTTAGTAGAAAGATTTATTTTTGGTCAGCACCACTTTCTTACTATCATTTTTAAAACCTTCTCTAAAATTTGTACTTCTTTTCTACTTCGTAATCATCAACACTGAGAGCTGAGGTGAAAAAAGGCCTGACTACTGATGCTGACAGCAAATCCCCAGAGTGGCTATAAGAGCTTGACAGTTTCCGAACTTTTGTCCGTGTGTTGAAATGTGGATTTAGCTTTTTTTTTAATTTTTTTTTTTTACCAAAGTGAAATATCACCCTAAGTATGGCAGATTCATATTAGGACTGGGTTTGGGGACAACACCGGCTCGGAGCCAAACTCTGGCAGTCCGGCGAGGATGGATATTCATCACACCAGCAGATGAGAAACGGGTGGGGGGGGGGGGACGGTCAAACAAGGTGAGGCTGTGCACGTCAAGCCCGCGGGTGTAAGGGTGATGGCTAAAACTGCTGTCGCCGCGTCGGTTTGCTATCGTAACTGTGCAGGCAAAACATTAAAAAAAAAAGGAGCAAGGACAGAGGGAGGGGGAGGGGTGGGGGGGGGGGGAAAGGGGGAGGAACATTTGGCAGGGAGACGATCCAGCATTACATCAGTGGCAACCTGAGGGTGCCAAGTGTAACCGGAGCAGCTAATTGTTTTCACAGGAAGGAGTGAAGGAACAATGTCCTCCTGACTGGAAAGGGTGTTCGATTTGCCTGCAGAAATGTTCTCACTCGCACTCACTCACACACACACACACGCACACACACGCACACACACACCCTTGCGTTGGTATACTTGTGAGGACGTGTTGTGACTACCCTCTGACTCTGACCTCACTTTAAACTGAACCTCTGAGAATAACCCTCTGCGGTCTGGAAAACAGCCCTCATTAGTCCTCACTTTTCCAGGTTTTCCAAACTTGTGAGGACGTTTGGGCCCCATAAGATGCATGATTACACACACACACACACACACACACACACACACACACACACACACACACATATATACACACACACACACACACACACACACAGTCAGTCCCCCCCAGCTGTTTGCTTTTCCTCGCAGTTAAAGATGTGTGAATAGAGGAGGTGTGCGAGAGCCGGGCTTTGACTGGTCAGCCCGGACACGCAAAGGGCAAACACAGCCAGACCAGAGGCCGCGTGCATGCGTGCGTGTGTGCGTGCGTGCGTGTGTGTGTGCGTGCGTGCACTAACTGGGCACACGCTCCCAGCAGCAGCAGGTGCGAGGGCGTGTCCCGGTGATCGTTCCTACGCGTAGCGACGGTCCCCGGACAGCGGAGGCATTGTTCCTCCGGGGGACGGAAAGGTACGTGAACCCGCTCGCCCCCGCGTCCACCTGCTGCCCCGCCGCCGCCAACTCTCGTGGCCAAGGAGAGAGAGAGAGAGATGACAGACGGTATATTTCCCCCCGAACGGCCGGGTGGGACCGTCTATTTTGATGGCGAAATGGACAAAACAGGAGTTGGAGCTAAATGTCATCCCCCTGACGGATTGAAAGAATGCGCCTCCACATCTTTTCCTTCGCTGCCGACTCAGTGGGAAGTGTTTCAGCAGATCGGAGCGCAGGAAAACACACCGAGCCACAGTGTTTACTTCCACTGCTTGTGCCTGCAGGTGGTTACTGAAATATGGTGCGGATCCAGAAAGATCCAGATCGAGAAAATATGCATGCATGTAGAGGTCACCCCTGCAGGATTTAAGTGTGTGTGTGTGTGCGTGTGCAGGTACCTGTCCAGGTGTGACAGCCCCACCGTGCAGCAGCGCGAGCAGGCAGCTGAGGGCGGAGGTGCGGATGGCGGCAGGCGGTGCGACCTGCACGCCACACCAGGTTGGGAAGCAGCACTTCACACAGGAACGCCTCCGACTCATCACGGAAACGCCTGGAGGGACGGAGGGATGGAGGGATGACAACAAAAAACGTTTGTTCTGCTGAAAATAATATTCAATATAAATCATACAGGATTTACTACTTTGCGCTGAAGGTGATAAATCAGCCGCGAAAGACACGTTTATTTATTTGGGTGGGTTGACACAGTGGCTGTAGCCGTCGTGACAGGAGAGCAGTCATTTTCCCACACTCACTCTGAGGGGTGAAGGAGGGGAGGGAGCAGCGGAGGAGAAGCAGGAGGAGAGTAGCAGAACATCTGGGTGTCCTCCTGTTTTACCCTCAGCCTCCCCTCACCTCCCCTCACCTCCCCTCACCACCATCCGTTCCCCAGCAGCTCCGCAAAACCCCGCGGTAGCTTGCCGTTACCTTTCACCCCTCGTCTTTCAACCGGCGATAAAGTGACTTAAGACCTGGATCCGGAGGGGGGGGGGGGGGGGGGGGGGGTAATCCTGCAGGGCAACGCCTGGATCAAGTGCGCTGTGGCGCTTCTTTGCCAGTAGGGGGAGCCTGTGTCCCACCGAAGCAGCTGGCGAGCGAGCCAGGTTTCGGGGTGCTGAAAGCGTGTCGTAAATAACGCCGAGAGACGGGAAGACACATTTCCACATTACAGTGGCGACGTCCAAAGCAAAGAACTGCAGGACTTCACGGAGTACACACACACACACACAGACACACACAGACACACACACAAGAGGAACGCTGGATGTGAACCTCATGGGTCTCTGTATGAAATCCTGATATGCTCAATTACAGAGCACACACACACACACCTTATCTCATCTCCTTTGTGAGTGGGGGAAACATTGATTTTTGTTTGTCGGGGAGTGCAGGATGAATCCTCGTCTCTCATATATCACCTACTCATCTACTTAGATTTCACCTTCCCCCTTGTAATCACGGCACACGAATCCACATGAAACAAAGACATTATGTGTGTGTGTGTGTGTGTGGATGAAAGGCACTTTCCCTTTCTCCTTGTTCTGCAACTGAGCTATGCCATTATGTCATTTTGGTTGCAGAACAAAGAGCGGAGGTTTTTCTGTATGACTATCATTGTCCCCCTGATGACATGGAGCGTGTGTGTGGCCTGCAATCTGCTGAGCAAAGATTGCACGGGGGGGGGGGGGGGGGGAGACATAAATCATGAATTGAGGAGATGAAGTGTGAATGGAAATATATCAAGGTATACCTGCCTGGCGAAACCCCCGCATAGGTTCACAGCAGTTTGGTTTGAAAGCCCTTTTGAAGGTGTAACATGATTTCTGTCTCCTGATGTTTCCTGTGATTACCGGAGATGCAGCCGGAGAATGAAAGGAGCAGTTAGCGGCGCAGGTGGCCGAGACAGAGACTCCTTTTGTCTAATGCGCAAATCATTTATGTATCAAATAATCTGATGAAAGCTGAAATACCAGAAAAAAAAAAAAAAAGTTCCGCTTTCCAGGTTTTTTTGGCCGGAGAAGCGGATGATGCGGCGGATTTCGCTGACAGGGACATTTTTGTGCCTGGTGTTCGTTGTACTGGTGCCAGCGTCATTCTCTCAGTTCTCCAACATACAACGACGACTTATTCAATTAACCAATGGACCCTCGCGTGACCTCACCAGCCCTTACAGATCCTGCGGTGACACGCGCTGCACAGCCGTTGCCGTGGTGACCCCCTGTGATGAGTGATCGACGGGGGACAACTGCTGTGACTGCTGGGGGACCCCGGTGGGAGTGCACGGGCCCTCGGGCGCTTAACGCATTCCACCAGATTAGAGCTCTGAGCCCGGGGTGAGGGATGCACAGCTGATGGGGCCTGATGGGGGACCCTGGATGGGTGGAGGGGGGAAGGGGGGGGGGGGGGGGGGGAGCATCACAGAGGAACAACCCGCAAATGGGAGCTCTTCTCTGGGCGTCCCCTCCACCCCACCCCTCCCTCCTTCTTTATGCTGAGTGTCGGGGGCTTAGAGATGAGTGAGTCGGTGATCACTCAAGGCGTTACTAAATCACCGAGGACAGATCCAGCATAACCCTCCTGCCTGCACTGGAGGCATGCTGGTATGCCGGAATGATGAACTGGCTTGACGTGGTCCACCTGATACCCCTCAAGAGGCTGATCCAGCTCCAACGGGGGCCGATTACCATCTAGACATGAGTCGAGTGTGGATGCCGGGTGGATATTACCCCGTCATCAACTCTGAATCAACCAACTCATACTGACCCAGTGGAAATGCACCATTGTGTGTGTGAGTGTGTGTTTTCCCTAATAAAGGCCCCCCTGTGAGGGCGGGGCTAGTTCTCAGGTAAATGAGAGGAAAGGGACTAAAAATACGAGCTGTGCTAATAGTGATGGCTTGGCTAACACCGTCTAGACAAACCCAAACAACTGGGGTGAGGTTGAAGCTCAGCGTGACATCCCACAATGACGAAATGGTGGAAAATGAACCTTGGTGTGTGTGTGTGTGTGTGTGTGTGTGTGTGTGTGTGTGTGTGTGTGTGTGTCTTTGTTCACTGTTAAGCGTACAATCAACTTCTCATCTCTCTTTCACCTATGCAAGAAGCATCCTTTCACCAGCGCACTTGCTTAGAAGTGATTTGATGTGTGTGTGTGTGTGTGTGTGTGTGTGTGTGTGTGTGTGTGTCTCTCTCACCCCTGGGAGTCCAGTGTGTTGGCTGCGTCCAGCAGCAGCTTGGCAAGCATTGTGAAGATGCTCATCCTCATCTCTGGGTCTCTGTCCGGGTGGAGGCAGCTCCGCAGCAGAGCCATCAGCTGGCTCACAAACTCGCCCATCACTGGACCTAGAGCAGGCAGACAGACAGACAGACAGACAGACAGACAGACAGACAGACAGACAGACAGACAGACAGACAGACAGACAGACAGACGTTGACTTACATTCATTCTGTAACCACTAATCAACCACTAACATTACCTAACCTAAAAGTGTTTCCTGTCAAAGTGAGGACCACAAAATCCCCTTACTTGTTCTAAAATCTTCTTAATGTTTCCGTCTTTGTGAGGACCAAATGTCAAACAAGAAAAAAGCAAAAAACACACACACAGACCATTTTTTACTGATTGACCAGAGGGCTTCTGGTATCATCTACGGGATGGTGAGCCAGCGACACAAGGCGATGAGGAAATGAGAAATAAGACGGTCTTTGTCTTGAGTGAGTTTCTATATCAGTGTCCATTACAGGACAAACGGGAAACTCACAGTGAAAGCACTCACAGCTACACACACACACACACACACACACACACACACACACACACACACACCCGCCGAGTGTCTGACCACATGTTTACAGAGCCATATATAGTGATCTGTGTGTGTGTGTGTGTGTGTGTGTGTGTGTGTGTGTGTGTGTAATGAGTGATGAGTGTCCATGCTCTGTGTGGGCTCAATGTTACAGACATGAGAGGAGACAGAGGAAATCCTGATATGCCTTGTGGGTACTGGTCTTTGTAATAGAGATACAAAAACCACCAGAGAGAGAGCGAGAGACACACACACAGAGAGAGAGAGAGAGAGAGAGAGAGAGAGAGACAGTGACAACTATTTCATCCAATAGGAATGTGTGTATCAAAGGGTGTGTCATATTAACCAGAGGTGTTAGAGCAGCCGTCTACAGTTCGTCTCACACTGACCACGGATGTGACAGCGCAGCAATGGGGCATTCCATGACACTGACACACACGCACACACACACGCACACACACACACACACACAGTTCCCATCACTGTATACAGGATGTGGTTTTGGATGACGGGGTGTGTGAGGAAGAGGCAGGGTGGCCCGGCGGTTAGTGAAACTGTCCTGTAACTGAAAGGTCACATGGCCGCAGTCACGTGTGTGTCTGTCAAACTGCTCAGCAAGACACTGACCCCAGACCTGCTCAGCTAACGGCCCATCCATGTAAGTCGGGGACAGTGGGGGGGACAGTGGGGGACAGTGGGGGGACAGCGGGGGGACAGCAGGGGACATATTGCACCCGCCCAGACACAACGGATGTTCTCACACCAGCTGAATGAAGAGACAAGCAGGATGTGACGGGACCAGATGTGACATCATCACGTGCACATCAAACAAAAACGCCTGTGCACTTTCTCTGTTGTCGTTCCCTGAAAAAAGGTCCCCGGGTCCTGTTGATGGACCGAAGATCACAGAGTTGACCCGAGGGAGGCTTAGTGCACGATTCAAACGTGCACACGCACACACGCACACGCACACACACGCACACACACACACACACACACACACACAAACACACAGCTTCAAAGTGGCCTTGATCCAGAGGAAGGTCAAGAGTAGACGGCTGTGATGTTGTTTGATGTAGTGACCTGGTGGACTTAGACTGGACTGGTCAGTTATCCGTGGAAGTGTGTGTGTGTGTGTGTGTGTGTGTGTGTGTGTGTGTGTGTGGCGGGGGATTAGACGGGTAAACTTCAGTTGAGAGAGAGAGAGACAGAGAGAGAGAGAGAGATGAAAGTGTAGCGAGAGATCAGTGAGGTGCTGATGATGGAGGATTATGGAGGACAGACGGAGGTAAAGTGGAGTCTCAGCACCAGAGACAAGTTCACAGCCTTTTAACCCGCCGCCACATGCACCCCCCACCCAGGACTAATCTGTGACCGAAACAAACAGAGGGAGAGAAAGTCACCAAGCCGGCTGGTGCTGATGACGGCCCCACTGTGTGTGTTTGTACGCTAACTCTTTTGTTTCATCCTTTATCAAAAACTAATACAAAACCTTAGTCAAATGATATTTCTCATCTTGTTTCACTAATATAAGTCAAAAAAGGTTTGTTAGTATTTACTGGAAGTCAAATTTTGCACAGCTTGCTCTCGGTTCTTGCAGCATTTGAGAATCCACGTTATTCCAGCATCCCAGAGAAAGCAGGACACACGGATGGTTTTGGTGTCTCATCACTTAACGGGTAAACTGACCAATAGTCCAATGACCCAAAACCTTGTATTCCTCTCCACCCCCCAAAATGACCATCACGTTAACTTCAGCACCGACAGTAAACTCCTCACCTGACTGTGTGGCTACGACATGCAGCTGGAGTCTCTGCGGGGAGAAGCTGGACCAGGTGCCGACGGAGGCCGACAGCCAGTCCAGCAGCTGGCCCATGTGTTGCCTGTACAGCTCCATCACCGAGGCCAGGCCCTGCACCTTGCACAAGCACCGTACACTCTCCAGGGCCTGGGGAGGAGAGGGGGGGAGGCAGAGAGAGATAATGGGAGGGAGCGGTGAGGGAAGAAAGAACAACATTAAAAAAAAAGAAAAATCAGACAGAATTTAATCAAAAAAGGAGAAAGAAAGCCCGGTCGGAGAGAGATGGAGCGAGGTTCAAAGGTGGTGGGAGGGAGGGAGGGAGGGAGGGAGGGAAAACAAGGAAGAGACGATGAGAGAAAGTGATCACAGACAGGATGTAGCGTGTTAAAACTAAACAAGTACAGCTGTCTTCTTGTAACTTCAGGAATTCTTCTGGTCATGCTCGGATGGGAGGCACGAACCATCACATGAAAACCATGGGAAGAACAACAACGCTGCAGACAGACAGACAGACAGACAGACAGACAGACAGACAGACAGACAGGCAGGCAGACAGGCAGGCAGACAGGCAGGCAGACAGGCAGACAGACAGGCAGACAGGCAGACAGGCAGAGAGAGAGACAGACAGACAGACAGACAGACAGACAGATACCAATAAAGCTCAGCTGAGAGGAAAGGGCTGAGGCATGAGAGATCGGGGGGAAATGACCCCCTAGGGCGCTTCATAGTCCCCTTCACAGTGCCCTTCACAGTCCCTCAGGGATGGACAGGGACAATGTCTGAGTCACAGAAGAGCGCTAGACAACCCCGAGCTGTGCGCTGATGGGAAAGACGAGCTACTTTTCTGGGAAAACGAGCTTTTCCTCTGTGTCCGGGAATGCCCAAGGCCACTCTCACCCTCCCTCCCCTCCTTCCCTCCTTATTCATTGATCCTTCACTCCGGCTGCCCCGCTCTTCTCTGACACTGGACACACACACAGACGCAGACAAGCACACACACACAGACACACACACAGACACACACACACACACACACACACACAGCGGTGGCTCATGTGGTGGTGTCTGGTAGGCTCCGGTGCCAGTCGCTTCCCGCTCCTCTCCCCTGTCATTAGAGACGGCGGCGCTGGCCTCAGATGCTGTTGGCTTCGCTCGTCACTCTCCCTCGCTGTCCCTCTGCATTCTGGGGCCGACCGCGAGACGAATGCCCCTTCGGTCTCCGCGGCAACCCACCGGGGACGCTCGGCGAGGATGCGTCGCGTCACCGCCGCCGCCGTGGCCCGAGGAGGCGTGACGGAGACACACGGTAACACAGACGCTCGCACACCTGCTGCACGCAACACAACACACCTGTCTCTCTCTCTCTCTCTCTGACACACACACACTCCTTTTCCTGTCTCTCTCTCTCTCTCTCTCCCTGCCCGCCTCCTTTCACCCAGGGCTGGATTTAAAGTTCCACTCCAAAAGGTGCAATTTCAGCTCCCCTGGCTAAGTGGGTAATTATACCGTTGGCCGTGCCCACTTTGAACCCGGACCAACACTCGCATTCCTCAAATAGCTCCCTCGCTGCACAAAACCCACTTACCTTTCTAATAAAAAACGAGAGGGATGGAAAAAAAAAAAAGATTGAGGGAAAAAAAAAAAAGAAGGTTAAAAGCACCACGTCAGAGTGGAGTGGAAGAATTACACGGGTGAGGTGGATTGTGGGTTATAAACTTCTTGCACCACCGCAGAGAAATGATGGTGGAGCGGCAAGCAAGAAGCAAGAGAGGATTCTGGGAGAGCTGGGACTGTCAAATAGGTTAGGTCAGTGGTACAGGTGTGTGTGTGTGTGTGTGTGTGTGTGTGTGTGTGTGTGTGTGTGTGTGTGTGTGTGTGTCGTCTCACCTTGTCGCTGAGCAGTGGCTCGGTGGACAGGCTCTGGACCGTGACCAGCACCTGCAGCAGCCGGAGACTGACCGAGCCGCAGTCTGCCTCGCACTGACGCAGCAGCACGTCCACACAGGCCAACAGCTGCTCCAGATACATAACCTGTGGTGGAGGTGGGAGAGGGGGAGAGAGAGAGGGGAGAGAGAGAGGGAGAGAGAGGGAGAACAGCTGACAGCAAGTAACCCCAATCTCAGTCCATAACCATGTAAATAACCAAACAAAGAACTGTGAGCATCCGACAAGATAACGTTTTCTTTCCATCTCCCTGCATTAGTGTGTGTGTGTGTGTGTGTGTGTGTGTGTGTGTGTGTGTGTGTGTGAGATCGCTGTCACTTTTCGCTGCCGGTGTCGCGGTGAGCTCATGTTTAGACAAAGACCCGAGGCTTGGGCTAATTTCCATGCCATCACTGGGATCATGGCCTCCTTTCCTGTTTTCCCCTGGCCTGTCATTAGGGCTGTGAGGGGGGAGGAGGAGGAGGAGGAGGAGGAGGAGGAGGGGGAGGTGGTGCTGGGGGTGGGGTGGGGGGGGTGGCATGGGGGTGAAGGGTTGGAGGGATGTGTGTGAGAGAGAAACTGTGTGTGTGTGTGTTTGTTCGTGGAGGGTTGTGGGGTACAGCACCCTCCAGGTGTTTGCTTTGGTCTGGCGAGGGAGACGAGTGTGTGTGTGTGTCCACGCAATGAACCCTCATACCTCAACATATGCTCTCACACACACACACACACACACACACACACACACACACACACACACACACACACACACACACACACACACACACACACACACACACACACACACACACACACACACACACACACACACACACACACACACACACACCTCAACTCCTGCAGTGATAGAAGTGAGATTGGCCCGACAATACCTCCAGCAGCCACTAGGGGGAGCACTACCTCTTCTCAAACATAAGCAGCTATTGTATAACGCAGCATGGCAGCGGGCTCGAGGGAAAGAGCCTTCAGCCAGAAAAAGATGAATAGAGCATTAAAAGAGGCTGGATTGTGGGGGGAGGAGGGGGAGGTGGTGGGGGGGATTCGGGACTTCCAGCCTGAGAGAAACATGAGCAAATGTGTTTATCTTACAAGGGGAGGAGGGCATTTATACGAGCACATACATACACACACACACACACACATGCATTGGCAACAGCTTGTTATGAGTCTCGAGTGTTTGTTTACAGTGTGTAAGTATATTTTCCTGAGGCAGCCTTAGGCCGTAAAACTATTAGACGCTCCCACGCACCGCCGATCCGCCGCGGCCTGCCCCGGTTCCTCTACCGGGGCGACGCCAGGCTGATGCGCCACCCGGCCGCTCGCTACAGGAGGCAGTCGCAGAGATGACAGACGCACGCGCGCACACACACACACACACACACACACACACACACATACTGTACGTACGCACACGTTGTACATGCACAGAAAAACAACCATTAGGTCCGGGAGAGGGAAAGAGTAATAACTAGGTGGACACCTGGAGCCGGGCGAGGTACACCTGGTTTGGTCGGCCCGGGCACGCTCCCGGGGGCCCCGCTGCGCCGCGGGTGCGAGTCCGTCCACCAACTGGATAACCCAGCAGACAGACACACAGACACACAGACACACACACACACACACCGCTGCTTTAAAGTGACATACCAGGCTAGGGATCCCTATCCTCCCCTGACAGCTACTGATGTTGCTGTGGCAACGGGGAAACACAAACACTGCCGGTGTTACGGGACGCAGACCCCCGTTACAGACAGGTGAAGCTGCCATACCCCGTCCCGCCTTTCTTCTCCTCTCTTGATCTGTCACAGCTGACGAAGACATGTTGATATGTGCGTATATATACGTGTGTGTGTGTGTGTGTGTGTACTCAGCAGAATATCGGCTGTTGCGACACCACCATCTCTCAGTATGTGTACAGACAAGATGAAAGCCTCCCTCCTCCTCCCCCCTCCTCTCCTCCCCTCCTGCTGCTCTGCTCCTCTGGGCTACTGTGGGTCGGGCGCTTTTACAGCCAGACATGTTCACTGTTAACAGGCCCGGTAGTAAATATGCCTGCTAGTTCACTGTCAGGGTCTCTCTCTCTCTCTCTCTCTCACTACTATCCTCACCCATTTACTGTAACCCTGCAGATATTGTGATGCCTCGGTCGCCTGTGGTAACCAACAACACAAAGCCCCTCCAGCTCTGTGTGTGTGTGTGTGTGTGTGGAATACCCCTTTTAAAACACATGTCACAGGTGATTCATAAGCAAAAACTCCACACACACAACGAGCGAGCTACTCCGCCGTATAGCTCGGCGGCTTCGCTAACTACCATCACCACGCCTTTCGTTTTCCCCTCCTACCCCCTTGACATTGTCTCCAATTTACTGACCTTTTTTTTTCTCCTGTCATTTACTTTCATACGCTGCGTTTTTCTCCCCGAAAGAAAAGAAGAAAAAAAACAGTGACTTGAAAGAGCCAGGTAGGTTAAGTATCTCAGAAGCACCATATATCAGCTTCCAAATCTTCAGCCAGCTCTGCACCTCCCTAGAGCCTTGTGGCCCCCCCCCCATTCCCCCCCACTCCCTCCCTCCATTCACTTTGAAGATTATTTATATTTTATTTCTTAATAGCCTTCTTTTTGTCCAAGTCAAACTTCACTCTCGTTCTCCCTCTTGCTTTCCCTCGCTCTCTCTCTCTCTCTCTCTCTGAGGTCCGAGCCGGCGCGAAAACTCTCTCAAGTCGGATCAAACTGCGCCACGTGTTTTAAAAGCTCTGAAGTTGCCTTAAACCAACACGGGGGTACTGAGTCCGCAACTTAGGGTGTATATACTTTTCAGTTTTAGCACGGGAGCCTCGCCGCCCACAGCTGAACGTCTACAGATCATTCAACCGCTACCAAAACGATCCCACGTGCGTGATCTGTGGTCAACCTGCGCCACTCTGGACTGAGTGAGTGTGAGATATATTTCAGGTCAGCATTCGAGGAAGCATGACATGAACTATCGTGTCTGTGTGTGAGCGGGATTGCAGGTGCTCCCGTCTCTAAGTGAGGTGTTGTTTTACAGCTGAACGGTGACCTGGCCCGACTGCCCTGCCGTGAACCCGGACTATTTTTGAAGAGCGCTGCAGGTGCCTCGTCTGGGCGAGCGCTCGAAATGTACTGTCCTGTGTCCAGACAGAGAGAGAGAGAGAGAGACAGTGAGAGAGAGAGAGAGAGAGAGAGAAACAGACAGAGAGGAAGCAGAGGTCTGCCTCCATCTGTGTGAGAACGACCCGCCCCGTCCTGCTCGCTCTCTCTCGGGTTGACCCCCACTGGAGAGGGGGGGCCGCCGAGGGCCACGGGAGGGGGGGGGGGGGTCCGCTTCCCCTCCCATCCATCACCGGCCATCACCGGGCTTTGAAATTTCAGGGATTCTGGATGGTTGACCCAGGCTAGCGCCGAAACCTACAGAGGGGTTGTAAAAAAAACCCACAAAGCCTATAGGCGGCCGTGTCTGCTCAGAGGGGTCAGGGGAGCCACGCGGGGTTCAGGTGAAATTAGTGGGCTGTTGTTATTATTATCCCAGGGAGGAAATTCTTAGCAGGCCTTGCTGGGAGGGGGGGGGGGGGGGGGCGGGGTCACGGGTACGTGTGACTCAGTGGCGCGGCAGCATCAGAAAATAGCTCTCTGCCAGCCAACTGTTATTTTGATATCGAAAAGGGAAACAAATTTAGGGCAAGAGGAAAGGAAGCGGGAGAGAGTCTGCTCCGGACGCGATGGGATTTTTCCACTTGACAGACCGGCCGTGTTATTGGCGGAGAAACTCCCAAAAAGGTATTTCAGCCGTTTTCTTTTCGGCTAGGAAAATGTGCAAGGTCGTGGGAGGACGTTTCGCCGTTGCGTGTGAGCGGAGACGTTTTTTGAAGATAGACTTTGAAATGTTAGATTTGAAAAACAACATGTGGCCGGACCCATCGCTTTTCGCCGAGTCGGCATTTTGCAGTATTACTCAACAGCAAACCCACTGAACTCACGGTGTACAGTGGTCCTATTGAAGAGAGAATCTTCCACTAAAGCCCTTTTAAGAGATGTTGCACCTTATCAGGAAACATATTTCCATAAGGGACAAATTCAGCAAGAAACACATCACTGCTGCTGTCAAGGCCAAAAATAAGAGCGCTAATGTACACAGGGGGAGCAGAAAATGACCGTCTGTGACACTGCCAAGATCACTGAACAAGACTGGAAATTAAAAGGCTGGTGTACACAGATGGGGAAAAGTCAAGACATGGCAACCCATGAGGGGAGAGAGAACCTGGCAACCCCTGTATGACCCATTCACGCCAAAAGTCACATCAAAACTACTTTCACGTCTTAAACTTGAAGTTTTTTTTTTATAAATGTAACAAGTTTATAATGATGTGAAACCTCGTATCCATATTTTTGTTGTCTATCAGTTAGGGATATGAACATGATCTTTATAGGTACAGTACTGGGCAAAAGCCAGAGACAGTTGACAGTACTTAAAGCTTTCATCTTTCAGAGATAGGAGAAAAATCAAGCTCCACTTTTGATCCACAGGTGTTTCTGTCGATCCTTCCACTGTGAGAAGACAACTCAATGCTGTGGGTCTGAAAGGATGTGGAGCTGTCAAAAAGCTGCTACTGAGAAAAGGAAATAGAATTTTTTGGAATTGAATTAAATAAATGAAAGGGTGCTCTCTGACTTTTGTCTTGCTGATGGAGAAAAAACGTTTCTTCACAATGCTTGGATAAAACTGTAACTGAAGATAGAGGGCCATGTTGCTACAAGGTTTCCAAAGACCTTTTACACCTTCATGATACATAATAAATGTTTGTTTTTTTTTACCAACAAAAAGGTAAAACTTCTCTGCTGACCTGTTGATATTCCTGGCAGACGTCAGGGTGAGCCAGTGTGTCGGCGATCTGCTGGAGATGAGGTTTGAGGAGGGGGCCGGAGCAGCCGCCCAGTACCGCAGCCAGCACCATGAGGGGGGCCCAGGGGTGGGAGGAAGAGGAGGGGGTCTCCACGTGGTTCAGCAGCAGCTTGAGGAAGACGGCAGGAGCGACAAAGGTCCCCAACAGCTTAGCGGCTGCCAGACACTGCATGTGGGAATAGAGAGGGAAGAGAGAGAGACAGAAGCAGGCGGGAACATGAAAGAGGATGACAGCAACAGGAAGTCATTTAGAATCTGCCACAGAAGTCTCCTCTAAAAACAGGTGCATCCCAGGGCCTTGAGCCTGGCCTTGAGCCCAGTCTAAATCAAGGAAGGTGGATAGACTCGTGGGTCACTAGTAGCGTTGAGTCAAACCCCAACAGATGTGTCCTGAGACCATCCAGCTAGCTTGATAATCAACACCACATCAAACGTGTCCACCACAGCGGCGTGGAGGGAAGGAACCACTGGATGCCACACCTGTCTGAAGTATGGAGGATTTCCTGCTCAACTGATGACCAACTGTCTGTCAAGGCAGGCATAGCTACCGCCTCTGTTGAGAAGGCTTCACACACACACACAAGTACACACATACAACTACACACACACAGAACCAGGGAGTCATTTATCCCCACTGCAATTACATTTCTTAATTGACACAATGAATTGATGTGTTTCATGCCAGTACAATAACTTTCTTTTTACTGTTGTTTTGTAGTTTTATTGTGTTTTTCAAGAGGCATTAAGAGGCAGATTCAGGTCAGTCAGCGGTGAGACACTTGATAACGGTTTACAGCATTTGATTTGAATCATGAATCATGCCTGTTCATTTTTGAGCAGCATCCAATTCAATTTCAATTTCACACTTTACTCTCACACTCTCAAAACTCCCACAATCCTCCTCTCATATCAGAAAAAAACTATACGTCACTGCCACATAAGCACCGTGAGATTGTACATAATGTTGTTACTGTGAGCTTGTATTCTGTAAACCAAATTTCCCTTCATGGGACAATAAAGTTTGAATTGAAACTGAACCGAAGCTCCCCCACACGCGCTCTCTCCCCCCCCCGAACTCACGTTGTTGACCACGTCCGCCTCGGTGTCGGAGCAGGCGCGGTGGAGGATGCCCAGGAGAGGCTGGAGGTGCTGGGTGCAGTGGTCCTCGGCGTGGAGCAGCAGCACGGCGAGCAGCTGGGACGCCTTGACCCGCGTGGGCGCCAGCCAGTCGGTCACGTCGTGGGCGACCGCCGGCACCAGCCTGCCCAGGTTCCTCACCACCAGCTCCCTGCAGCCCAGCCCCGGACGCTCCACTGGAGGACGGCGAGGAGAATAAGAAGAGATCAAATATTCTTATATCGATCGTTAATTTCTGATGCGTTGTAATTTCCTTTTTTGGTGTACCCCCTTTTCGCTAAACCTGCCTCATCTACTTCAGTTAGTGATGTCTTGTGTTTTGCCCAATGTAAAATGTTTGTGTGTGAAAATAGAAAATATATCAATAAGTAAATCACGTTGCAACAGTTGAAATTCAATGGAACAACTGCAGCAGATCGTGTCTTTTATGAGGGAATGTGACTTTCTTGAGGAATTATGTAGCGTCTATCGTTGTGAGCATCTGGGCAATATAGAATTTGGAGAAAAATAAATATCACAGATTCTCCATAATTCTTCTTCGTTTTCAAGTATCTGCCAACTCCATTTTCCACCCATAGCTTTTTTTTTTTACGACCGAGATTTCCTCCACAGGCGACTTGTCACAGCAAGTGGAACACATTCTCAAATAGCCTACAGTTCACACCCTGTATATCCCCGGGTCTCTCTCTCTCTCTCTCTCTCTCTCTCCTTCTCTCTCTCTCTCTCTCTCTCTCCTTCTCTCTCTCTCTCCTATAAGTAAACTAATGAGAGAGAGAGAGAGAAAAGAAGGGAAGGCAGTGATAAATCAGAGGGAAACACACCGGGGACAAGACAAAACAAGCCTGTTACTGGTCGTCTCTCACTGTCTGGCGGTGACCTCTTCACACTGGGAGGCCCGGCGGATTTATGAGATTTATGACTACTTGAAGAGAAGAAGACAAAGAGACAGAGAGAGAGAGAGCCTCTTCCTGCTTTCCTGTGCCCAGGCGCAGCATATATCCATCAGTATTGTCACTAGTGTAGCTCAGGGACTTGTATAGAAGCTTTAACCCAGATATCAATGTGTACACACACACACACACACACACACACACACACACACACACACACACACACACACACACACACACACACACACACACACACACACACACACACACACACACACACACACACACACACACACACACACACACACACACACACAGGCCAGTGTCTGACCCTGCCTGAATCACACACACTGAAATGGCTACGACAGACTCAATAAATGTTTTCTTGCTACAAGCTTGCCGCACTATGAAAATAAAAATGTACTAATAGAGAGGTGGATCTTATTATTAGCACTGGATATATATATATATATATATATATATATAAACTATTTAGATTGGATTGGTATGAAAGGGATTTCAGTATGCAATGGAACGGACTGGTAGACATTTAGCTCTACTGTGATACTGGAATTCAACAATCAATCAAGTTTAAGATTAAACCTAAAGTCCTGCTTTTACTCAAAGACAGCATGAGATTATTTTACAGGATGTAAGAAAGTCTACAGGACAATCAGCTTCACGTACTATAGTCTGAGCTGAAGCTAGGACGCAGGGATTTTTACTCATTTTACTTAGTTGGGGGAAAATCACCAGGTCTTATATACAGTACAACATTATAACAAAGCCTGCCAGTGAGGAGGAAAAGGACGGGGATGCTGCCCACCTGCTGCTGGCTGTGGAAAGTATCAGACAGACAGACAGACAGACAGACAGACAGACAGACAGACAGACAGACAGACAGACAGACAGACAGTGCTTCCTTCACCCAGGCGAGGTCAGGGCACGGTTTCTTCCTCACTGCTGTGTTGACAAATGGTATTAATAGGTGCTAATAAGAGCATGGGGAGGCAATAGGCACTACTCTGTCTCTCAACAGCTACCACCCCACCCTGCACTCTCTAGACTCTCATAAAGGATTGTGTGTGTGTGTGTGTGTGTGTGTGTGTGTGTGTGTGTGTGTGTAGAGGCCGGAGGTGTTGTCCCTCAACAGCCACACACACACACATTTCTAGTATATGTGTGTGTTGCTGCTGTTTACACTATGAAGTCACATTTTAAACCAAGTGGGTCGGCTCTACCTACTCTTTAAGAGCTATTACTCAAAGAAGGGCGGCCCTGAAATAGACCTGAGGGAGCCAGAGGGAGGTTCTTCTCCCTCAACCTACTCATCCTATAGTACATCAGTAATTAGACCTATTAATGGGCTGCAAGTGGATATTATGCATTCGTTTTTTTTCATTTTTGTTCCTAAATTAAATAATAAAACACATGTGGTGTGATTCATAACCTACTATGAAGCCTCTCTCATACAGAGTACTGAATGGTGAGGTGTGTGCCAGCTTCATCAAAGTTACATGTTAGACTTTTAAGGCAATTTTAATGCCAGTTAGAATTAAATATAAGTCTAATCACGCAAATAGAAAACATGAAGGCCTTGAGTTTAAATCATTTGATAAAATAATTTTAAGAGTAGGAGATCAAGCTGTCTGATCCCCTGCCTATCCACCCACATGGAGTCCAGTTCAATAGCTTTGATGTCAGCTACTACTGTATTAACTAGGCCACTCCCTGCATCTGACCCACTTGAAAGTGTGATAACTGGATCAATTAACTGGGGAGGATGGGTGGTAGCATATGGCCTTTTGGTAAATATCTGTACAACACACAAATCTATCTATCTATCCATCCATCCATCCATCCATCTATCTATCTAGAAGTAGCAGAGTTTAGGGTAGAAGCAGCCACTGTGCTGGCTGTGCCTGACCTCCTGCTGGGTAGAGGGGAGGTGGGCTGAGGAGGAAGTCCATCTTGTCCTTGATGTCGTCCTCGTTCTCCTTCTCCCACTGAGCGCCTGTCTGCCTCCAAAGGTCAGCTCCCAGAAGTCTGCATTCAGGGAACCGAAACACAAATCATCTTCATAAACATTAACATTGTCACCATGGTTACGTATATGTTTTAGGCACTTAGATGATGCTCTTGTCCCCGAGAGACTTACAGTGTACTAAAGCTGGATGATACAGGATCTTTGGAACTGATATTAATATTTACTGATTTACTTATTTATTACTGATGTATCTGCTAATAGAGACGTTGTGATCGCATGCTACATCTTTTCTCTGCTTTCTCTGCACAGCTGTTCTCTTTCCCTTTCAAATTAAAACTCCTTTCTAAAATATCAATCATAGAATATTAGTATATCTCCCTGGCCATACAACATACTGACATCATGGTCAGTTGCACTGTGTCTGATTGTATCCCAAGCATCTTATTTTGTCTGATACATACAGTATATGACGCAGAAAAATGTCAAGTTGAGAACATACAATATTATTGGCGTACGTCCATTGTATTATTGACCATTGTGGGACTGTGTGTCCCTAGTTCCAAGCTGTAGAAATTAATGAGTGAAATTACGTGCACGGTTACCTTATTTCTGGGATCTCGTCATTGATGCTGCTCAGCAGGAGGGGGAGGAGTTTGTGGAAGTAGGAGTATCTGTCTCTCATGTGGAGCAGCCAATCACCAACCACTATAGTCACAGCTTTTCTCACCTGGACCGAGGGAAAGAGAGCACGTATATCCTTTAACCCCTGAGACAACAACACATTTTTAGGTTTGGCTTGTGCGCATTGGAAGCTTATGGTGGCTTATGCCCTTGACTTAACAAGTACTGTGATGTGTGATATGTGATGAGAGACAGTGGGAGTTCTAACAGCGGCCTTGCAAAAACCGTACCTGCGGTGAGTCATCAAACAGCCTCTGTGCCAGGTGAGAGAGTACATCATCCACATTTTTTCCAGTGCCGTGCTGAATGACAGCCCCGGTGGCTTCGATGACAGAGACTCGCACCCGGGAATGCTGATGAGCAATGGTCTGCATTAGGGGCTTGACCAAACTTTCTGCCTGCATGTGGAAGTGCTCTGAGGGGGGAAAAAACAGGGGTGCAATCCACTTTTAATCCACAATTAATCTTTATTCTCTTCATATTTTAGGTAACTGAGACACAAAGACATTTTTCTTGGGGTCATACAAGAGAAAAACGAGACAATGCAACAAGGTAGCACACTGTAACAAGGCAATACAAGGTCAAGTATCACACATTAATCAGAATTAATCATGTATTGCAGTGTTAACAGTAGTAGTATAAGTAGTAGTAGTATAAGTGATTGATTCAAAGCAATTCAAGTATTTCAACATAATACACAAGTTCAGTCACAACACCTTTGGACCTACAGGATCAGTTAAATTGTGTCAAACTCAGAACCTTAATTACGTGAATGTGACTAGTGGTGAGGCAGGGTACAGTAAAGTGAGCTTTTCTGTCGCAAACATGGCCGCGTGTCTCGGAACTATGGCAACGCTTTTTAACAACAAAAAAGTTTCACCGACCTGGCACACACTTTGCAAAGCTTACGGTGCATTTGCAGCTTTCTCGTTTGACATCCGGAAACGGGTCGACGATGGTTCTCTGCAATATGTTGATCATGTCAACCAAGTATGGCGCTAGCTGCTTCCCACACACTTCCACGGTGAGCGTTAGCACCTCCATAACTGACAGCCGAAGCTCCTCCGCGGGCTCCAGGACCTCTTTTCCCCCAAGCCGCTGAGCCAGGCAGGGCATGAGATAAGGCAGCGACTCCTCTGGTTTAGGGACACAGCGAATAAACTCTCCTATGATCACAATTGCCGTTTCCCTGCATCTTTCCATTGGGTCTGACAGGCATTTCAGGAGTGACTTTAGGAGGCAAGAGAAAACCTCCTGTAACACACCGCTGGGAAGCCCTTTGTCAATAGTCTCCCTTTTGATAGCTTCAAGAGCCCTTTTCCTCGTAGTCTTGCTGTCTTCATTGAGACAATTTAAGTGGCGAGTGAGTCCTCTCAAAACCTCAGCTGCGGCACGTTCATCTCCGTCCGCCATCGCTGCCATCTTAACTGTTGTTATGGCAACCAGTAGCTTCACGACAAACAAATGGTGCTTTACGATAGCCTCTGTTTCAAAACCCTCAAACTTTAATCGTAATGACAATCTTCCTCCTTCCTCCTCTCCTCACTTTCTCCTAGTTTACACATATTTGGGAATATTTCGACAACGTTGAATCTATGCAAGATAATATCAAGACAATATAAAAACACGTAATTAATAATTCTCATACGATTATGATATGATATTATTATTATTATAGATTATTTTTATGATAAAAAATGACTTTATTGACCACCTCGCTATATAATAACGCCTTGCGACTAAGAAAACCATAAATCTCTGTTGGAATATTATGGGAATATCATAGGGGTGTTATAGGGATATCATAAGAGATAAAACTGCGATCAAAATAAAGTACGATTGAGTACCGGAGACACACCACAAGTCCCTACAGGAGTATCATGGTTTGTTAAAGGATTAAAGATCATCCAACTACAGGTGCATCTCTTGTCAGATGAGTGGGTCGTCTTCCCAGAAAACAGGCAAAACACACTCAAGTCGTGACACTGTGTTTTATGGACGGGATCTACGGAGGACCAGGCCAACCGTTTGTATTTCATCGGTCCATCTGCATAAGCAAAAGGCTGGCGCGCGCTTGTTGTTGGCCTCGAGAGCGCCTTTGCGGTCGAAGAGACGACAGATTGACGTCATCGGGACCGACGCAGAGCGAGAGAGGCAGCGGAGAGGCAGAGCAGCAGCATCCCAGCGAGCCTACCGTACCTTACCAACATCCCACCACCAGCGGGCTGTTTTCTGAGCATCCTCCGAAAATAACGGTAAGGACACCAACCACAGCACGAAATAGATTCCGTGTTTTTGTGGACATGTTCGTTTGTGAAAAATAGCAGAATGAGCCAAGCTCCGATAACGTTTTGACTGAGGCATTTGTTGTGATTTTCATTCGTTGTGGCTCGGTTGACATTGTAAGACTAGCAAAACCAAAGAGGCTAGCAAGCCGTGCTAGCTAGGTTAGCTTAGCTATCTATCAAATGAATTGGATCAGGTGCTCAATTTTATGACTACCCTCACAATATACACAGCCAAGCTATTTTATGTTGTGGCTGCTTTATTAATTTCTGTGAAGAAACTACACTTGCTGCGTGTCATGCCCCAAAGTCATATTTAATGGTGATTTATTATGCAATTATACCAAACATAGGGTTTCCTCTTGAGGAAGTATATAGCTAACTGTTAGCTAACGTCACCTCTGCTCAGCTGCCGGACCTGTGGTGATTTATAATACTGTTATTTGACAAAACAAAGTTAAAACAACCTACAGCTGTAGTCATAATAGTAAATTGTCTTTTACAGTTAACATATATTAATTATAGTGTACATTTGCCATGTGCACATTTACATGTGCTTTACCTGTTTTGCCTTCCACCTGCTCAGTTATTTGTTTTCCTTAGTAGTGCTGTGTATATTAAGTTAACGTAACTACACAGCATTAATCCAGCTGATGCACCAATTTGTATTATCCATCCTCATCAACAAAGAAACATAACATGCATCTGTAGAACTAACAACATCTATCACATCTGACTTAATGTAATGCAAATTGACAGCAGTTCATTTCATGAGGTCCTTCAAAGGGACACAAGCAACCTGGGGGTGAAATGTTCACTGTCACTCCCTTCCCATTACCTACTGCTCTTCCATTCTCTCCCCTACTCCCCTTCTCGCCATTCTCTCTCCCCTCTCCTTTTTGCCCCTCCCATCTATTCCCTACCTTCCTTTACCCTCTCTGCTGTGCTGCCCCCTCCCCCCATTCTCCCTCCCCTCCACACTTGGTCCACCCTATTCCCCCCCCCCCCCCATTGCCACAGAGATAAAAGATAAGATGGCCACCTCCTCCTCCAATCTGGAAGAAGACGAGAGTTTGAAGGGCTGTGAAGTTTTCGTGCAGAAGCACAACATCCAGCAGATCCTCAAAGAGTGCATAGTAAACCTCTGCATTGCCAAGCCTGAGCGTCCTATGAAGTTCCTGCGGGAACACTTTGAAAAGCTGGAGAAGGTTGGTGATAACAAAGTTCTGTTCTCCGTTCTCATGACTTTACTGTCTCAGTCTGAGTCTGTCTTGTCCAAGTTTGTGATGTGATACTTTGTGTCGCCTGAATTATTCATGTTGAATTGCTTGATGAGATTGAACACAAGAAACAGTTGTCAGTTATAATGCACTGGTTCATCTGAATGTGTCCAGTGAGAGGAATGTTTCTACGCAATGAGTGCCAGTTACCAAGGAGTGTTTGATGTCATATTTCTCTGACGTTAATCTCTTTTCACAATTCTGTATCCGCGTATCACAATGCAGCGTGAATGAAAGAGACTATATAATGATAGTGTTAGTAATGATGCTTACAGGCTCACAGTATGAACAAAATGTGTATTTTTACACATACCCAACACATAATTCTCATTGAGAATTCAGCACCGTGGTGGTATTTGTGTGTGTTGTGTGTGTGGTGTGTGTGTGTGTGTGTGTGTGTGTCTGTATGAATAGTGTTGAAGCACAGTGCTCTTTTGTTGGTGATATTGTTCTCCCTAATTGATGTTTATACCACTGATGCATATGAGCAGCCTAGCTAGCTGTTGTATGGTGTTGAAAACAGACTGTACTCACACTGTACTAAGAGGGCTTTCATTTTCCATCCTATAATAGCAGAATCCATTAGGGAATATGAGGAGCACCCATAAAGGGCCAGTGTCCTGTTTGCAGGCTCAAAGAGGGGACATTGCCTGTTTGTGGGCAGAGAGACACAGGAAGTGACAGACTAGTTAACAGATTACAGTTACAGGGCAGACTAGTTGAAATGTTTTGAATAAGGATGGATGATGGAACTAGAAAATATGATAAAACAGAGTCCCTGAACAACGTGACTGTTCAGTCTGTGTGTGTGCCTCTCTTCAGTGAATGTGGTAGGACTAGCTTCGACTGTCTCCAGAGCACCAACATGCATTTTAGTTGAAGCCAGCTACACTGACTCCTAGTTAAAAAGCAGATTTTGAGCTAAATTGCTAGGAAACTGCTATTGGGAACACCATAATGTAGATTTACACACAGATGTAAACTTTGCTCATGCAAGCCTTTATTGCAGTATCATAGGGTATACACTATGAATGCAGTGTAGACCTGATGCAGTAAATAAGGCGTCTACAAAATGAGATCTTCCAGGGTTTAGCCTAAATGGATGTTCCTTCTGATCTTTTGGTTCACGCTGTGCTTTGATCTCAGATGGGTAGGTTACTCATGAGTGGATCATGAGTTTTATCAAACAATGGGCTCTACTCTTAAACTGTGGGTCTAAGTAGGTCACAGAGGTGTATGAGATGGAGCTCTAGGTTGTTTACGTTGGCCCATGGGGATTCCAGGACTGCAACAGGAGAGCTGCTTGTGAAGAGACATCAGATAAAGAAGGCTTGAGATTCACCGGGCTCAGGCCCGGAGGAGAATGTCCATGCTCACTGAGGTGGTGTATGTGTGCGTGTTTGTGTGAGCAAGCATGTGAGGCTCATCTGATTTGATCTGTTGCTAACTGATTGTTTCCATGACCTTCTAACATTCTCAATCTTAGGCTGTATTGTTGTGATATACCCAAAGTAAGCGATGCTTTGCCCATATGGGGCTCACTTAATTGTGTGTTTATGTTTTAGTAAAGTCTTTTAACCAGTATTTATTTAACCAGGCAGGTCAATTAAGTACAAACTCTTGTTTACAGCAACAGTCTGCACCTACAAGATATTAAGCCAAGGTATGAGTACAAAACCTATACAATTTGAAGATCAAGGTGAGATCTGATCTGTCTGTGTAACACCTGTTGGTATGTTTGCATTTATCCGCTTGTGCTATCTGTAGCAGTAGACCTCGTCAGCGCTTTGTTGTCAGGGAGACAGAGTGTCAAAATGAGCATAGCGTAGCTAGTGGAGCTGCTGCTGTTGTCAGTGGGGAATGTAATGCTGCAGAGTCAGAGAGTGAGTATGAATGCTAATGGGTGTGATATAACCCAGCCGGAGCGTACAGGAGCATGTTGTGCGTGACTGATGCTGTGAAATGACGTACTGCACACCTATGCTTCACTCTCCACCATCATAACAAACGAGGCTCAGAGAGGATTGTTTTCAGGGCCTGTTATATTATGAAATAACTTGAAAGTCTCTGATAACATTTTTACAGCAACGTTGTCAGTGTCAATTACACATTTTCTGTCACAAGTCAAGTCATCTACTGTGCTGAAAACTAAGCCTGTGCCAAGTCACAAGTCCAAGTCCAAACACTAGTTATGGCTAAACAACATTAGTTCTGAAGCACCACCAAAATCTAATCAATTGTACCTTGGCTCAAGACCGATCTTCCCACCTTCCTTGGCAGAGGTAAACATTGGTAAATGGGACAGAAATATGGACAATATAGCGAACAACTTTTGAAATTTTAAAAATTCTGCAGTGAAAGTTTCCAATCTATATTGTCTCAAAAAACAGTCTGTATCATGGCCTTTGGATGATATTGGTTAACTAGTTTAATTTAAACTGTGAAACTAACAGAGATATAAACTTTATTCAGAATCCTAAGGGTATGTTTGCAGGGTCCAGAAATCAATTTAACTTAGCTTTTATTTTCAATATATCACATCTTGTCGTGGGTTATGGATGTGTGTTCAGTGGCGAATAGGAGCAATATATCTTTGCACTGCACTCATGTTAACTTTCTAAGCTAGGTTTGACACCAGGACACTGTCCTGCTGCAGTGGGCAAAACTCAATCTGAATCTCTACCACCTCTTCACTGGTCTGTAGCTTATCCTGCCCTCTGACATCCCTGTGGCCGGAACAAGTGAAAAGAGAATATGGGGCTCAATAAAGTATTACATTGTCTTAGCAAACCTAGCCTAGATAAATAGGACACATAGAGTTGAAACTGCTACCAATCTTCTCATCACACAGCACAAGGGGGGTATTGTCAAGACCGTTGAGCCACATATGGAACAATATACTGTAACGTCGTGTGTGTGTGTGTGTGTGTGTGTGTGTTGAATTGGTCTCCTGGTGCTGGTGGAGGCTTTACTGTATTCTCAGTGGAGAGGAGGAAAAGGATGGGGAGAGCCTCTGACTGTGCTACTATCTCAAAAAAAGACATGCAGTGTGAGGCTACCCTCACTGCTGCCTGCCTGTACATACTGTAGTTGTGTATGTACATGCACATAATCATAATGTGATAATTTATTGATCCCCATAGGAAAATTCTCTTTTTGCTTGCTCTCTTCTCTCCAATAGTATGTTTCTGTTACGTCCCAGTTGTTTAAGAAGCTTATTGTCTCCCTTTCCCTCTACACACAGTAACCTTGTGACAGTGGTTTTGGGATTAGGCCTTACTCTAATAGCAATCCATGGCCATTTAATCTGGATTTATGACAGTAGATGATATTTTCTCCCCTTTTCTCCTCTCATTGTACCTATTTTGTGTTTCACTTTTCTCAAGGATTATCAGTGTCACATTGCAAAAAATATCAATTTCAGTGCCATAAAATCTTATTTTTCTTAATTACTTTCTTTTTGCAGTAGAGTGCGATGCTTGCAATGGTTTCCAATATTTCTGGAATTTTCTTGAATCAAGTGACATCATCTTGACACGAGTGGAACGGTCCACCTTATTTCAAGACACAAGAAAACTCTTGAAAAAAAAAGAGGTGATTTCACTCAATTAACAGCTTCAGCGTGGGCTGCTTTGAATGGTAGGGTGTATGTGTCAAAGATAGAAATACACTCTATCGGCAGGTCTGGTCTCTGACTCCGCCAGTGACACACGACAGGGGAGCTCCTGCTCTCAACACAAAGGGATGACAGCAAAGAAGAAAAGATGTGGGCTGAAAATATACCATTGTCATCGCCTTCTCTCCCTCACTTCATTCCCCATATTTGTGTGTGTGCGTTTGTTTCTCTTTCTCCAGCTCTCTTTCTCTGTCTCGCAGCCTTTTTTTGTCAGCACTCATCGCCCACTAGAGGCGGTAACCTAGGTAACGGGACACGATAGACAGATTAGGCTACGCCGCGTTCAATGAGCTCCTTTCTTCGCAAAGTTTTTTCCTCCCTTTTCTTCTGATGCCAGTTAGATCATTAGGGTATTCTTTTTCCTCTGCCAGCGCTAACCTCATTTCATATCTGCACATGATCCATTTCATACACCGTTCACAATCTTATCTCGAAAAAATCTCTCCCAGTTTTTTTTCCCTCTGTCTGTCGGTTTTCTCTGTTTCTTTGTGTGTCTGTCTCTTGCCCCCTCAGCCCCCATGCACAAACACAACTTTCTTTCTTTGGGTCTCTCACTTTGTTTTGTTTTGGTGTCTCTCTTCCATTCACACACACACACACACACACACACACACACACACACATACTTGCAGCTACTAATATGCTTCAAACTTTTGTTTTTGCGAGGTTAATAACATGCTGTTTGGTCCCCAGCTGACTTGAATGGGAAAATAACAGACGTCTCGGTGCCTTTCATCCTACCTCTTTATGCAGGGTAATGATGCCTTTGATCACTGCTACAGTAGCTCCGGCGTGTTTCTCCTCGCCTCTCAATCCTCAGCCGGCAGCTCCATCCAGTACGTAACTGCTGAGAATCGCACTTTATTCATTGGCACGCTACGAGGGGTATTTGTGCTGTCTTGTAGCAGATCAATTCAATTGTTCAATTTGGAGGTTTGCTTGTTCGGCTACTTGATTCAGTATCTTAACAAAAAACAACAAAAAAAACACACTCGCTCAAGAAGTTATAATGCAAAGCAGAGATAATACACTCGTACACATTGAGTTTAGCTTCGTCTCACATATTTCCTCTTGTTGTTAGCTGGCAGAGGCTTCGACTGTAACACAGGCGGTGATTGGGGTGGTGATGCCCTCATTGGGGATGACGGGGAGGGATTTCGACCAGGACCGTGGCCATATCAGGGGTGGTGCTGATGTTCTCATCATTGCAAGGAGTGGCGAGAAAGAAAGAAAGAAAGAAGCTTTGTTCACAGCAGAGAAAGCAGTGGCATCAACAGGGATCACCTCAGGCTACCAATCCACCGGGTTCCTTATACCCTTGGTTGTACCCGAAATTACCTGTCCATAGATCCATAATCCCTATCTCTCTCTCTGTCTCTCTCTCTCTCTCTCTCTCTCTCTCTCTCTTTCACCGCCCTCCATCGCTTTCTCTCTCTTGTTTCCTTCCACCCTCACAGAGAGAATATCAGATGTCATGAGATGTGCCTCTATCCCCTTCCTGTAATCTTTTTATTGCAGCTTATGTGGAAATCAACACTGGCACTAGCAACCACACACACACACACACACACACGCTCACACACAGACGTTTCATGAGGGATGCCATGGAGTGGCAAGAATATACAGGTTTTCATTCCAACCAAATATTACAAATGATTTTACTGATGAGTTCCTCCTCTCTGGTTGAAGGTGCTCATCAGTGAAATCAGCTGCTGTAGTGTTCGGTTGGAATGAATGGATACCTGCACACTCTTCGCCCTCCGTAGCACATGGTTGCCTATGATGGAAAGAGATTAGAGTGCCAGCAGCGAGTGAATTTGAATTGCAGATTGAACAAATTGAACAAAATATTGATTTGTTTCTGAATAAATTAACACAAAATGTGTAAAGCACAATACTATAAAGTGTGTGCAATGCTTCAAATTGAATACACTCAATATTGAATTAAACTTTTAGCTATAATTTCAATTTCAACTGTAATTTTCTTAATTCAGAGTAAGTTTCCTCAGACACACGTCCCAGCAAAAGGGACTTTTATTGTTAAAAAAAAACAGTGTATGGCGACCTATTGTTGTTTGCATCATCGTCATATTTTGATATTTAGCAGTGACTGGGTCGAATATCACTGCCCAGCAATCTAGTTAGCCATTAGTCACTACATAGCCACCAGCTAGCAGCTAAACCACACGTTGACATGTTTTTAGTCCATTTCAGCTAAAAACGGATTGTTTCCTTTCACCTTCAGAATAACTCGCCCGTGTGCCTCTGGGACTGATAGTGTCGTGTCTGTGAGCGTGTCTTAGTTGGGGAACTTGAGTAAACAAACCTTGAGTCCCTTCGTCCTGCTGATCAGAGACTGTTTGTGTGTTTGTTCATATCAGATACAGTATGCGGTGTGCAACAGGCCCTCTGCTGCTCGGAAAAGGATAGCACAGACCACCAGCTCCTCCCTGACTCTCCCTCTCTCTCTCTCTCTCTCTCTCTCTCTCTCTCTCTCTCTCTCTCTCTCTCTCTCTCTCTCTCCCTCCATCTGTCTATATAACTATTTCTCTCATGTGCTGGCGTCTATACTTGACTTGTGTCCGTGTACATGTGTCATGTGTGTGTTTATTAACAGAAAGTTCCCAGTGTTCTTTGTTCCGGCCTGCTGCCTCTTTCTGTCTTTCCCCGCCTCCCTGTTTCATTTTCTCCTTTTTATCGGCATGTTCATTTTTACCTCATCTCCTCTTGCTTCATATCTGTTTCTCTTAATATCCTTTCTCTCTTACTCTCATTCCTGCCTACCCATCCGCTCTAGCTTCCTCCTTCCTCCTTCGCCTCCTTTTTCTTGTACTTCACTCCTAGTTTTAACCAATTTGAGTCTATAAGAATCCATATCACTTCTTCAGCCGATAAAGTTAGAATAAGACATATTGGTTGGCGTGTGTGTGTGTGTGTGTGTGTGTGTGTGTGTGTGTGTGTGTGTGTGTGTGTGTGTGTGTGTGTGTGTGTGTGTGTGTGTGTGTGTGTGTGTGTGTGTGTGTGTGTGTGTGTGTGTGTGTGTGTGTGTGGTGCAGTGGCAGAGGAAACTAAACACAGGAAACTTTTTAAACCTTGCATTTTATTGAATTGCAAATACTGTTTACAAACATTCAGCCTTACAGAAAAACTTGCATTTGGTATAAAAAAATCCGTAACAAAAACAGCACTAGACTCAGTAGACTAGTCAGACTCGTCTCTATGTAGGCCAACGCTGCATTGATTATCCAGTGGTGCGTAGCGCGTCTCAACCTTATATAGCATGTAAAGTCAAAACAAGTGAATGTGAAGAGTGCATTGTGGGAGAATTCCTCTCTCTCTCTCTCTATCTGTCAGTCAGTCAGCCTCTGTCTCCCCCTCCCCTGTAACATTAGAGGCCTTTCTGTGCCCCCAGCCATTCAGCTGTCACCAGGTCTTATCATAACAAAATCACCAGGGCCCGTCGGAGGCCTCTGATTGACAATTTGTCAGGAGGGCTTTGTTGTTTGTTGAGTCTGTTGAGAGCATTTAGAGGAGAATGAGCTGTGGTATTGGGTCATCTCCCATATCATCTCCTCCGTCTTGTCTGGCTCTTGATCAATCTCTGTGTATGTGTGTGTGTGTGTGTGTGTGCATACAGTATGTTGGTGGCTCACTTCTGTAATTCAGTCAATTTTGTGTTCAGTCAAATCAGAAACAATAGGTTGGTCAGGGTGGATTGCTAAGTGAAATCAACGTCTATAGCCCCACATCTGTTCACCCATCATCAGGGTAGTCAGTCAAATCACCCAGCCCCAGGAGTGCACCCAGTGACCCGGGGCCCAGGCCTCCTCGCTGGCCCCTGGCCCCAACAGGTAAGTCAGAGCCTCAGCCCCTGTTTCCTTGGTGGTCCCGCTTTGTCTGCTCTCATCTGCCCATCGCGTGACCCCCCCCCCACCCCCCACCCTCCTCACTAATCTGTGGATGGCTTGACAGGGAAGAAAAAAGGTGTTTTTGTAAAGATGTATAGCGCTAGGGCACAGAGAGAGATCTACAGCTGCCACGGAAACTTCCAGAGATGCTTTCCTGGGCGGTTCACACAGTGTGAGCAAAGCAATCAAATCAGTTCCATAGGTGGTGTAATATGTCCAGTGTTTCCCTTTGATCAGAACTTGATTTGTGGCTGCAGAACATGTTTCAGCCACGATTCTGTCATGTTATATATGTATGGGAATGTCAGTATTGCTTGCAGGAGTTTGCAAAACAATTCGGCTCTGATTTGTAAGCTGCATTCGCCAACAGTTTTGAAGGATGCGGGACCTCCCTTGGACTGTTCCTGAAAATACTCCCAGCGAAACACCCTGTGAGCGTGAGAAGATGGTATTTGTTGTGTAAGCGCAAGGGTAGGGTGTGCGGTTTTTCATAAAGCTGTGAAAGGAGGATGCGATGAGGGGAGGAGAGCCACGTGGTCCTGGTCTGTAGCTCTCTAGCCGTCTGTGGCTGTTGAGACAATTTACTCTCCTTGTTTACTTCGGACAGACGTGGAAGGGGCCCCAATGCATGCTGGGTCCGCGTCCTCTGTTTTCATTCAAACCAACGGGAGTGGAGAGGTCCGGTGTGATTGTCTATGTGGAGCCTGTGAAGAGAGTGAACATCACTCCAAAGACAGGAGGTCCTTGTCGGCGGTCCACACACACACACACACACACACACACACACACACACACACACACACAGACACACACACACCACACACACACACAGTCCTAATACAACAGCGCACTCTGCCCATTGTGGTGCTGTAATGATGTGGAATAGAGTGATGAGTGGACTGATGGCTCGGCTGGTGGGTCGGCTCGCCACGCTTCACTGTCTCTGTGTGTGTGTGTGTGTGTGTGTGTGTGTGTGTGTGTGTGTGTGTGTGTGTCGGGGGGCGGGCACTATGTTGTTTTTGGTTTGCTTGCACACATTCAGCCTGAAAGTGTCTACGTCATCGAACAGAGGCCAGCTAAGGTGAAAGGTTGTTGGATGTTGCCTCGGCATCAAACCAACATCAAGACTAATCTTAATGGAAGTGACCTTACTGCTCCTCCAATAGGTCGAAGGCCTTTTGAGCTGAGCACCATTAATGAGTATTGATTAGAAGATGCCAGTCATAACCTTTTGTTCGTATCTCCTTGGTGCAAATTTGATCAGGGAAATAAACAAAACAGACGAGAGGCCCCTTTTAGTATGACTCATCATCCACATCTGAGTTCATATTGGACTCCACAATGGTTTAATAACCACGACTTTAGATGGGGGGGATGTGCATGTGGTTGCATGTGTGTCTGTGTTTGTCTTCCTTGGCCTGATCCCTCTGACCTGCAATCTCTTCACCGCTAATGGAAAGCCCACTTTGTTTTCGGCTGCTTTTGTGCCTTGCCTACGTCTGTGCCTTTTCTCCTCTTTCCCTCTCTCTCTCTCTTTCTCTCTCTCTCTCTCTCTCTCTCTCTCTCTCTCTGTCTCTCTCTCCCTCCTCCTTCTCCTGTCCTCTCTCGCTGGCAGCCAGCCGCCCATAATGACGCAGGAGCAGGAGAGGAGAGAAGGAGGGAGAGAAGGGGAAAGTGACACTGACACAGGGCAGGAGGGATGCTGCCACGGACGAAAATATACCGGTGGATAAATAGAACAGATGATAAGAGGGGAAAGAGAAGAGCTTCCATTCATTTCACCTGGAAATAGGAATAGCAGCACCTCAAATGGAGAGGTCCTAGCCTACGTATCGTGACAAAAAAAAAAGCTAAAGCAGTGAAATGTGTATCTTCTACTGCTGGCACAGACACGCTGCAGATGAGTGTTTTTGCTTTGGCAAAGATATAGGTTCATTCCCCTCGAAATAGGTATACCACTATCTGGGTTTGTTATTACACACTGCAGATGTTCTCAGCTGACCTTCCTCTACTGAAGCCCGCTGGCCCCCGTGACACAGTCTTCATCAGTCATATCCCATACTGCATGCGCTCTTCGTGGACGGGAACAGTACGAGGACTCGTTGGAGCCAGACACAATGGCCTTGCTTCAAAGCGTGTCTCTCTGACCTTTTAGAGGAAGGAGTGGGGGTGGGGTTGGGTTGGGTGGGGGTCAGACAGAGGAGTAGTGGAGACACGCTTGCGTGGTACAGAACAGCACCGACACACACACACACACACACACTCACACACAGGGGACGTATGGGACGATGATGTAGCTACATGGGAACGATTGGTGCTAGTTACCGATTCAGAACACACAGACAGATGCGACATTTGGCCAGAACAGAAGCCAGTGTTGTGGGGAGTGACGTTTTCTCCCTTCTGCGAACTGAATCACTGTGTGTGAGTGATGGAGACAGAGAGAGAGAGAGAGAGAGAAAGAGAGAGATAAACAATCTGGGAAGAGGCAATGCGTGTGTGTGTGTGTGTGTGTGTGTGTGTGTGTGTGTTTATGTGGGTGTGAGAGCCGGTGTTGCTTCCTGCTTTCGACTCACCAACTGCATGGGATGCTCACGGTGCTCAGTTGTCATAGCGACGGGGGGAAACGAGAGGAGCCCGCTCATTGCTCCGCCTGATTGTGTGAGTGTGTGTGTGTGTGCGCAAGCAGAAAAAGAGAGAGAGGGAGAGAGAGAGAGCGAGAGAGAGAGAGGAGGGAAGAGACAGAGTTGCGCAGGAGCGATGGGGAGAGGAGCGTTCTGCTGTGACCAGTGTTTTCATCAGTAGTCGTATTCTTCTGCTGCTATTTCGTGGGGATTGCAGACACACTGCCATTCACACACTCTCTTTCTCACACACACACACACACACACACACACACAGTTAGACTTGGACTCTCTGCTGACACACACACACAAGCGTGCACACACGTGTATACACACACACACACACAGCGGTGGCGAGATGCTGCTGTGGTGTGATGTGTGTGTCAGGTGTGTATGAAATGGGGATCCACGTGTGTTGATTTTCCACGCACACCTTTACACACACACACACACACACACACACACTCACACACGAGAGTGCTTCACCCCCGGGGCTGATGCCAGGTGCCTCTGACAGGCTGAGGGACACACCGCAGGCCTGACCAGGGGCCCTCCATGCCATGGTAAATACCTCTGCTAACAAACTTAGCCTGCAGTTAGCCTCCTGCGGCTAACATCCATACTCAGGTAGTTGCTGAGACAACTAGCGCTGATGCTACCGCGTGGTTAAGTTAGCGACAGAACTAACAACACTGTGCTTGTTGAGCTGTGCGGACGGGCTGGCTTCGCTGCGAGGGAAAGGTGCGTGCTGCTTCTCAGTTTGAGTGAGTGCGTGTGGGAGAGTTGAAGTGACCGTCAGTGACTGCTCTAGATAGCAGCACTGGTAAAGCATGTGGTTTTTAGTTAGTGTTAGTTGGTGTTTGCTGTAGCTAAAGAGATAGTTTGTCAGATTGAATTTGTGATTGTGATTTGTGGTAGTTTGTCTGGGTGAGGAAAGGCTGGTGTGTGTGTGAAAGGAAGGGAAGCTGCTGCTCAACCACTGTTATGGTTTTGGCCGGACTCTCTTTAGAGGACGCACTGTGTTACCTGCCTGCAGACTAGGCCTGCTTGATTAAGCTGTACTGAACAATATCTTAACCTCTGCAGTCTGTGTGTGTGTGTGTGTGTGTGTGTGTGTGTGTGTGCATGTGAGTGTGTGCAATGATGCTACTCTCTGGCTCTACCTCCCTCTTCTCTCCTTGCTGGCTCTGTTCCCTCAGGGAGTGACTTTGCGTAAGCAAGATGTGTGTGTGTGTGTGTGTGTGTGTGTGTGCACGCTTACTCCTCTGAACCATGTGTGTGAGCTACATCATTGCATTGATTTTCATGGACAGTGAGTAAAGCGTCTCTAACAATATTTACAGTTGCAAGAAAAAGTTTGGAACCCTTTTGAGTTACCTGCATGAATGGCTCCTAAATATGGTCTGATCTTTATCTATATCATTATAACAGATAAAAACAATGTGATTTAACAAATAACATATAAAAATACTTTTACATGTTTTATTAATGTTAACATTAACAGTCTGGAAAAAGTATGTGAACCTCTAGGATAATGACTTCTTTGAAGTCAGGTGAACCAATCAATGAGGTGACATTCAGGTGGGTTAGAGGTGTCTGTCATATAACATCCACACAAAGAGATCTGTTGAAGTGGAATATGCCCTGGTCAAAAGACATTTGAGGACCTGCAGAGAAAAGTTGTTGAGGTTCATAAGAAAAAGGAAGGAAGGGAAAGCTACAAAATAATTTCCAAAAACTGAGAGAGAGGAGGGAGAAAATAAGAACAGGAACATTAGATGGAAAAGGAAACCAACTTTAAGAAGGAGTGGAAGTGCATCCTTTTTTAAGTATGATTATCTCCCAGACAGGTGCCTAACTGGCTGCCGTCCTATAGCATTATAGCACGACTGTATCATTACCATTAGGTCCTGTTGTCTTCTTGCCTCCTTCCTTGGCCTTCTCTATCCGTCTGTCAGGCTCTCTTTCTCAATCTGTGCTCCCTGTCTATCTCTCTCTACCCCTGCCACTGTGTCTTTTCTCTCTCTCTCTCTCTCTCTCTCTCTCTCTCTCTCTCTCTCTCTCTCTCTCTCTCTCTCTCTCTCTCTCTCTCTCTCTCTCTCTCTCTCAGTGTGCTGTGTCTCTGTCTGTATTGCTGTAGTGTCAGGATGCCACCTCACTTGGCTGTCTGGAGTCTTGTCTCTCTCAGACACCTTTTGTTTGAGACTGGCTGCAGTGTGATGAGGTAGGCCTTTAATTAACACGAACATACTTGAGTTCAACAAAATGGTGCCTTAGAGGTTGTAACTGTACCAACGCACAGGGATATGGTGATAAATAATACTTTTGTCCACTCACAAATAAATGCTCGATATTGGTAAATATTGTGATCATGATTATTAGAAGTATTTGTCTTTATTTCAGGAAATACAATTATTTTATTTCCCTTTTGCACCTTAACATTTATTTTTTTTCAGTGCAGTTATTTCTCAAAGTAGCAGCAGCTGGAAATTATTATTTTTCACTGTTACTGTCTACCACTCTTATGGTGCTCCTCCTTTACAAAATCAAAATAATACACATATTACTACTTTATTAGGTTTGGGGGTGCAGCTACAACCCAAAGACAGACGTTGCACTTGTCAGGAACTGGTTAAAAACCAACGTGTCTCCAAAAGACAGACAATGATTCACTTTTAGGAACTGAAACAGGTTTGGTGTTCAGACTCAGGAGAAAGATGTGCATTCAAAGGTTGTGATTGTTCACTTGCTTCGGAAACACTTGATTTACCACACCAGAAAAATATAACTGACACTTCAATATACGCAAATATACGATCATCTGCGGTTAATTGTGCAGCCCTACGTACAACCAAACAAAGCAATAAACAAGTGCACAACATACACACAGACTATTGCCAGACATACACAGACAGTGTGAATACTGGCGTACAGTCACAAACAAAGTTTTCCTCCTGCCCTTCCCTCACACCGTTTAGGTATAGTAACAAGCCCCGGCTGGTCTTATTCTCTGCTACGGCTAATGTCCTAATCAGGTTTGTGATCAATAATTCATCCCCTGCAGAGTGTTCAGTGGTGGTGAAACAGCAGCCAGCGGCATCCTGCCTCCACTTTGATGTCTTTACTCCTTGTTGTTCATCTTCTGAGAATAAGAGAGTACCTGGCTGAGCCTTCTGCCTTCTGCATGCATCCAGGCCTGCGCTGATCAATATTTGATAGCTTCTCCTTCATCCCAGCCAGACCTCCAGCCAGCACTCACGGCCTGGACACTTCCACCGCACTTTCTCTGGCGTCGATTGGCTTCGGTTGTATTATCTGACCTAGTTTGGATTTCACATTGTTTGTGTTTGAAGGGGTTTCTTCAGACCTTCTTCATGTGGTCATTTGTGAAGTAAAACATAGTCAGTGTTGTTATTATCTCAGATGGTCTTTCCTCTTGCCTGAAGCTCCCTGAATGTACTAAATCCATTTGATTGTTATATTTTCTTTCCCTACCCTCTTCCTCATTCTCTCTCAAGACAGAAGGGAAATGTTTTAATAGACCATATAATTGTTTAATATTTCAACCACTGCCAACTTATGTCTCTCTCTCTCTCTCTCTCTCTCTCTCTCTCTCTCTCTCTCTCTCTCTCTCTCTCTCTCTCTCTCTCTCTCTCTCTCTCTCCCCCCCTCTCCCTGTCTCTCCCGTCTTTGCAGGAAGAATGCAAGCAGATCATGGCGCGCCAGAAGTCCAACAGCCAGTCAGACTCCCATGACGATGAGGTTTCCCCACCGCCGCCCAACCCGGTGGTCAAGGCCCGGCGCCGCAGGGGAGGGGTCAGCGCCGAGGTCTACACGGAGGAGGACGCCGTCAGCTACGTACGCAAGGTCAGGAAGACACACACACACACACACACACACACACACACAAACACAATCATATAGATGCACACAGGCGCATGCAGTGATCTGTAACACAAACCTGTCATTTAACACCCACATGACCACGTGAATGTAAACAACTTAATGGGACCAGCGTGACTGATGTCTGATAACGGAGATCAACAATGGAAATGTATTATCGCAGTTACTGAAGGGGCTTGGACACTTCAGTGAATTGAACAGCAGCGGAATACACCACGCGTCACTCAGCGAGCTTTGATGTTTTACCATGACAGGCGCCCATTCATGTTTCTCGCACAGAGGACGCCTTCTTCGAGAAACCCAAACAAATGTGCAATACACTTCTTAGTATCTGCAAGCAAGCAAGCCTGAGCAGACAAGTCGTATCTATTCATTTACTGGGTATCTCTGAGTATCTCTCAGGTTGTGACCGGGGCTTGTGCTCACCGTGTTGCCGGTGGATGATACGCACCTTCATCCACGGAGGCGCCGGCCTTTTTTTTAGTAAGGTGACTTTGTGTTAGTAGAGGCTATTGGAGTTATCAGCCATCGCACTCCCTGTCGTTGACATCTTCATCTCTTAATTAAATGGATCTGGATAGGAAAGGGTGCTCCTTTGCCAGAAACTATGGCTCACCCTCACACACTCACACACACACACACACACACACACACACACACACAGGCCAGTTGTTAGATCACTGCAGTGCTCGTGCGATTGTAATTAACGTGACACAGTATTAATTGCTGGGTAATGACATAACGGCATGAACCCCCGTCACCACACTGTAATCGCATGGCCACTGGAGCATGCTGTGTGTCTGTGTGTGTGTGGTGTGTGTGTGGTGTGTGTGTGTGTGTGTGTGTGCGCGCCCATCAGGCACCCATATTTGTTTCTAGGCCCCAGCAGGTCTCTGCCAGAGGCTTCAACGGTGGATAGTAGTAACAAGCCTGCCCCCACCATCACCATCATCATCATCTCTCACTATCTCAGCGCTTGACACACACACCACACACACACACACACACACACACACACACACACACACAAAAAGACTCACACTGCCACGTGAGCAGCATGTGAAAACAGATTAATTCATCTGCCTACCCGGCGGGCCATCAGACAAATGCGAGTGAAAAGTGAATTAGAACATGAAAGCACATTACTGCTTCAGGATGAGAGAGGATTTACACTGATGTACATTTACGTAACACACACAGACACACACCGACACACACTGACACACACCGACACACGCACACACACACAGGCTCAGTGTGCTGCCATCTACATCATCAATTCCATTAGTGACTCCACTGTGAAAACCAACAGCTGTTTTTGAACAGAACACAATCCATTAGCTAACCCTTCTCATCTGGTTAAAATGTCTCTGCTGTAAAATGGCCTGAGCCTTAATGAATTGTGAGGCCCGTCAGTCACGCGTGGCGATCACATTAAAGGAATGAATGGAAGGACTGGCATCAACATGATGGGAACTGGGTGGGCACCCTCATGACAAGAGTTGGGAACAGAGTGGGCACCGAGACGGGGAGTTTTCTAATCAAACTCAAAGCTCTTCTGGCACAAATGGGCTCTCTCTATCATAGAGCATGTAATGGCGTGAATGAAATGACCCTGTCGCTAATCCCAAATTGACGTTTCAGCTTCCTTTATAATTCAGTAACGTGTAATGTCTGTGCTGAATTTGATTGGATCCCCTCCCAACCCGTAGCTGTTCAGCCAACGGAAATCCATCTTTTCCCAAGTGGCACCAAACCATTTTCTCTGACAGAAAAGCTGAATCATAACGAGGGCACTGCCAGTGATTTCAAAAGCCGGGCTCCAAGCTTAACAAAATGCACTCCGCAGATATGCTTGTGTTCCAGCACCCTGCCATTTATCGATCCCCAGGGTGCCATTGCTGGAGCTGGGTCTTTGCGGAGGATCGTTAGGAGGCGGACCCAAAATCTGGTCGTGAAAATTAAGACGGAGCCCCTCTGGGTCCCCCGGGGTCTGTTATGTCCACCAGCCCTTTCCTGCCCATCTAACCATCCCAGCCGGGCTAGCCAGACCCTGGCCGCAGATCACGGTCACTGTGTTGGTACTTGACAGCATGAACGTTCCAGGTCGTATGTGATGTGGTTTCTGCTGGTGTGTGTGTATGTGTGTGTGTGTGTGTGTGTGTGTGTTTTGCTGTGTGCTGCTTGGTTGTCTTCATGTGGAGACATCTGTTGCTTTAACCTTAATTACAGCCTGCCCTCATGCCCCTCCACCTCCACACACACACACACACACACACACACACACACACACACACACACACACACACACACACAGACAACATGCACACATATGCATGCGTGCACACACACATACACACACACTCTCCCTTCTGTCTCACACTCCCTCAGTCAGTCTGCTTGTCTCATCTCCGCCTCTCCTCTGTTCCTCCTCACTCCTCATGCGTTCATTTTATTCTGTCATTTATAAAATCCCTTCTTGTCCTCTCTCTCTCTCTCTCTCTCTCTCTCTCTCTCTCTCTCTTTCTTTTCTCGTTTTTCTCTCCCCGCAGTAAAAGGGCTTACGTTTTCTTCTAGGATGCCTCTCTATAAATACAAGCTTCTGTGGCTTTGTTGTGGCTACAGACTTTGCCATTCCCTTTCCATGCGCACACACACACACACACACACACACACCACAGAGTCTGGGACATGAAAATGCATGTTTTATGAATGAGTTCAGGCCTCTTGTGAAGTTTCAAGGGCTGTGTGACATTTTGAGCATAATTCCTGAACAGATGGGCTTTCCCCAAAATATAGAGGCACGCGTGTGGGTTCTTCCTTTCAGGGGTTGCCAGCGCTCTGCTCTTTCATTACTCAATTTACTCTGCTTTTGAAGTGACGCCTATTATGTGTTTGTGCTGGTTTGTTTCATGTAGGATGTGTCCACCTATGTAGCAGTCCGCTCTACTGTCATGGAAATGACGTAGTGTTGTGTTCGCAGGTGATCCCGAAGGACTACAAGACCATGACCGCCCTGGCCAAGGCCATCTCCAAGAACGTGCTGTTTGCCCACCTGGACGACAATGAGAGAAGGTACAAGATCTTTGTAACCCCCCACTGACATCTGGAATAGGTTTGAACTACATCTACCGTGTAGCCACATATCCAAATGTGTGTGTGTGTGCAGTACGTGCGCATGTTTGTCAAGTGATAAAACCGTGCCGTGAACGGGCCATTGTTGCAGTTGAGCACTTTGCCACTGTGCGCCAGTGTTGCTTGCTTTGGGAGCATCTCGAGGCTGCAGAGACAGGGAAGGAGAGAGTGGGTGGGTGGGGGGGGGTACAGTGAAGGGTGGGTAAGGGTGCATCTGGTGGTGTCTGTGTGTGTTGTGTTGTTGATGGTGGCCATGGCAACCTGTGTGGATGTCAGTAATGCATTGTGTATTTAGATATGGGTGGGTACAGACATATGTTGCTCCGAATGCAGCGATTTTCCACGGACTGCTGTGAAAGGGTCTGTGTCCATCTGGGGATGACACAAACACAGCAGAGAGAGAGAGAGAGAGAGAGAGAGAGAGAGAGAGAGAGAGATAGGGCGAGAGAGAGAGAGAGAGAGAGAAGGGCATCCCAGTTCCTCCTTATCACCATCTCTCCCTTTTTTCTTGCCATCTCTTCCTCTTCATTGTTTCCTCACATTCTTCTTGTTTTCCGTCCTCTTCTCCATCCCTCCATCTGTCCCAGATCTCCAGTGCAAGCTGGGTCTGGCAGGGGAGGGGGTGTTGTGGGAAAGGCTCTCAGGTGGCTGGAGGGCCTGCCTGCCAGCCGGAATAGTGTTTCATTGGCGGGGAGAATCCATTATGCCCCGTGGAGGGGAAAACACCGGAGCTTTCCTGTCGGCTAAAGCCTCCCCGGACCAAACCCTAAACACACTCTTTCCACTCTTTCGTCAGCTGACAATTTGCCGTGCTCCCTTGGCACAGGCCTGCAGGGCTCTGATTGCATGTCAGTGCCTCTGAAGCAGCCCCGAGCAGAGCGCAACATGTGATAGGCCCAGACAGTCCTAAAAACCCTGTACTTGGGTGGCTGATGTGGCGGATTACGGTTACACCAGAGAAATATGTGGCGCTGGACCGTAAACCATCAGGTTTTAATGTACACAAGGCCTCTTGCCATGCCAAGCTTTGTAACAGCATCGTCGCCAGCCCCGTGGAACCATGCATGATGCAGAATTTAAATGACTGGCTGTCATGTTTGCTGTCTCGCTATACACAGCTAACATTAAAAGTCAATGCAGTGCAGACAGGAAATGATTGTTGTGGGATGTGTGGGTGAACATGCAGCTAGCAGAGCTGAGAGCTCCTAGCTAGCTGGGCTAGGTCTTGTCTCATCTGCTGGACTCTACTGGGACTTGGCAGTTAGCTGGCTAGGTCTTTTTTGTCCAGCTCTCTCTCTCTCTCCCTTTCTCTTTTTTCTCTCTATTTTTCTGCCCCTCTTTCACACTCACTCATTTGCCTGTACTCCATCTCTCTCTGCCCACTTCCAGCTCATATGGCTGGACGGCTGGCTGGTCGGCTTTCTGGCTGGTGTCTTGGTTGCGTTGCGGTTGTGTTGCGGTCGTTGTGCCCGGAGCCCCTACAGACAGCAGCGTTGACAAGTGGGCCAATGTGGTCCTCCAGCGTTCAGCAGTGGGCTACTACTTGGAGACAGCATGTACTACAAAGAGCAGCCGACAGGTCTTCACATATGGCTCAGTTGGTGGAGCGTGCTCTCTATGATAAGGTTAGGCACAAAACCTTGATTGCCTTCACGCCTATCGCCTGCCAATGTTTAAATTAGGCTAAATAGGCCACGCCAAGTTGTATTGGTGATTCATGCTCATCCTAAATGATGCACTAGTTTGTATTAGTTTACACCCCTGTAACCAGTCACATGGGTCCAAGAGCAAATGAAGGCAATCTGAAGTTCAGAGTAATATCTTTGGCTTGTTAATGCCTTCTGTCCTTGGCGTTGATAAAGTCACAGTATGAAGTACATCGGCTTCTCTAGATGTGCCAGGGCTGTCAAGGACTGACGCACATCAGCAGATGGAGTGTGATTGCGTGTCTTCTCTCTCTCTGTGTGTTTGGGTTGCTAGGCTGCTGCCATGGGGCGCGAGGTCTGATTGGCTGAGAGTTAACCGCTCCTTTTGACATCCGAGGAGTCGTGATATCGCTGGACCAACGCTTGTTAACGTGGATAGGACGTGACGTGACTATGCACGGCGGCTCTGGCATGAATGGGTCAGCATCACTGGACTCGACGGATGTTGTTTCCGACTAGTTTTTTTTTCCGATCGGCCGTCTGTGTTTTTATGTTTTGTTCCACTATTGGTTGGAAAAACACAAAAATAAGATCATGATGGGTTATAATTATTGGGTTTTGTTGTTTGAGGGGTGTGTGTGTTTGTGTGTGAGAGAGAGAAACAGAGAGATGGAGAGACAGAAGGTGTGTGTGTGTGTGTGTGTGTGTGTGTGTGTGTGTGTGTGTGTGTGTGTGTGAAGGAAACATCTTGTACCATTAGTCACTCAGCAGTTATGTAAGCTGAACGCCACACGATTTGTTCCCCCATTAGCACTATATTATGCTATCATCCCCTTCAATAATGGGGAGGGGAGGAAGAACAATGAAGCCCTCTTTGTTACCCTGCTCTCACTGCTGAGGCTCTTTCCTTTGCTCTGTTGCCCTCTTTCTTTTTCACCTTTTTTCTTATCCTCTCTGTCTCTCTCTCCTTATTTTTTCTAGCTTGAACAAAGTCTCTCATCTGCCTTTCTAGGAATCCAGGGGGATATTTAAAGCTTTTGTACTGTCAGCTGTACCAGCTCTGTACACAGCAGCAGCAGTCAACAGAGCGCCGTTTGACTCGCACATTAGTGTGATTAATAACACACTGGTTGACTTGGCTTTCTTCCTTTCTTTCATTCATTCATTCATCCTGTCTTTTTTTGTTTCTACCCATGTAGCCATCGCAGAAATGATTTTCACTGCATTCAGTGCATGCAACAAGAAATTGCCTGGTATAGTTTTTTTTTTTAATGAAATTTTCAGCAGTCATAATGTTAAGGTTCTGGCAGTTGATTGATTGTGTTGTGTTATCGTGTGTTTGTGTGCAGGTGTATTTTACAAGCCAATCCAAAACTCGCTGCCACCCTAAATCTGACCGTTATTTGTGTCTGTCACTCTCTATGTAACCCTCCTCCCCGAACACACACACACACACACACCCCTTTCCGGAGGAAGTGTTTCCTTTCAGCAGTGAAGCTGCCATATCAGTCTTATTGTTGGGGCTGAGATGACGGGGTGTACAGTTACAGGGACGGGCCAGACAGACAGACAGGAGAACAATGATCCAGGAGGGCATCTAGGTACCAGGAGAGTCAAACTAGTACAGAACCAGCTTGTGGACTGCACTTGGATCATATCCTGTTTTCTACCTGCTTGATCCCGCAATGTAGGGGTGTCAGGGTCGTGTGTGTGTGTGTGTGTGTGAAGCGGAGAGAGAGAGAGAGAGAGAGAGAGCAGAGGATAAAGAAGGGCATATAGAGGGAGATTGTCATTGTTCCAGCCAGTTACATATTCAGATGGTCTTTTTGAACTTTGCTGCTGTGCTGCTACCTGAGCTCAGGGGAGAGAGAGGGAAAGAGACCGAGAGAGAGACAGAGAGAGGGAGAGAGGGAGAGAGGGAGAGATAGCAAGAGAGACGTGGCACTGCCCCGCCTTCAGTCCTCCTCCCCACCCCCCCACCCCTCTCCTTGTCTATGGCTGGATGCCATTTCACCTGTCCCCTCTCCCAGCCTCTTCACGGCCTCCTAAGGACAACAAAACGTCTCCTGCTCTCCTATAATAACATTCTTGCTCCCCTTAGTTTATAAGGTGACATTGCAGTGATATAATATTTTCTTCTAAATCCAGAAGTTCACACATTTGGACTCCTTCCTGTACGTAGTCCTGATGGACCTGGACAAGGCGTCACGTGTTTCACGCTGTATGAGGAGTAAGTTCAGGAGAGCGAGGAGCAGTAGGGAGGCCCAGTACTGGCACAGTGGAGGAGCAGCCACCTGAGAGACGCAGCCATGGTCACATACAGTATGCAGGCTACACACACACACACACACACACACACACACACTCAAAAATGTATGTCAGACTGCGTTCCCAGTGAGTTCGGTCCAGCTGGGAGCATGGACACTTTGATTAACACACCAGTCCATATGTCCAACTTTATGGCCTCTAAGTTTCCGGACATCACTGTGTGTGTGTGTGTGTGTGTGTGTGTGTGTGTGTGTGTGTGTGTGTGTGTGTGTGTGTGTGTGTGTGTGTGTGTGTGTGTTTCGCATTTTTGCTGTCTGGAAACGATAAACTTCACGCATTCTCTCACCTCAATTTCAAGCAGCCGACCGTCCCGTTCTGTTTGTTACACAAAGCTAAACATGTTACAGTCACAGGGGATCAAAGTGTAACATTTCTTTAATTCACATTTACCCTTGAAGATTTTAAAAACAAACACACACACACGCGCGTGCGCCACTCATGCATCACGCCAGAGAGATCAGAGTGCGACTTTTTTTGGCACCCCAGAACAGATGGGGAATTGGCAGGGAACGAATCCGGTGACATCAGGGGACCGTGTCTCTAACCACCTTGTTTTTTTTTTCGGTCTGTGTGTCTCTCTGACCTTGGCTGGGCTCCGGGCCAGAGACTCTACCTCTGCCAGGATGTGGCTCTCAGCAGGCCCCTGGATAGACGTGCCCCGAGTCCCTGCCCTGCCCATTAGCCGCCGTAATGACCTCATTATGATAGGCGCGCACAAAAACACACACGAGATAAAGGAACAGGTGTGTGGGTTCACACCGTGCTGAGCCTGGGTTTCCAACACCCAGCATCAGCCTGCAACCACCTGTCTCAATACTGTAACCATATGTGTTATCATATCCGCTGAAACTATTAGCTCATTTTACCATCTGGATGTCTGATTACTCTGTTTTGGTTTCAGCTAACTAACAGCACTTAGATGATAATACTGAGATGAAAGGTTTTGATTAGATAATGCCGGGATTGATAAGAGAAGCGGGTGATATCTTTGACAAAATATAGTCTGATTTTCATCTCATTCAAATAACACACAATGTGATTTAACAGATAACAGAATTACTTTTACATGTCTTTATTGAACATATTGTTGAAACGTTGGAAAAACCAACCATAAGTTGAACCATACGTTTTAGTAACTGGTGGCACCTCCTTTAGCAGCAGTAACCTCAACCAAACTTTCCTGTAGTTGCTGATCAGACCTGCACGACGGTTAGGAGGTATTTTGGACCGTTCCTCCTGACAGAACTGTTTCAGTTCATTGATATTTTTGGGATGTCTTGCATGACCTTCAGGTATTGGTTCAGGTCATGCTACAGTTCAATAGGTTTAAGGTCAGGACTCTGACTTGGCCATTCCAAAATGTGAATTTTCCAAGCATTGGCTTTTGTGTTCATTGTCGTGCTGCATGACCCAACCTCTGTTAGGCTTCAGACCATGGAAATTCTCCTGGAGAATTTCCTAATACAATTTGGATTTCATTGTTCCCTCAGTGATTGAAGCCGTCCAAACCCTGAGGCAGCAAAGCCCCAAACCATGATGCTCCCTCCACCTTGCTTCACGGTTGGGATGAGGTTTTTCTGTTGGCCTGTGTTTTTTTTGTCCTCCAAACCATGTGCGCTTTGGCCAAAAAGTTCATTTTTGTCTAGTTTAGTGTTTTGTGGTTTCCTCCTTGGTTTCCTCCTTGGTTTCCTCCCATGAACACCACTCTTGTTTAGTGTTTTTCTTGCTGTGTACTCGTGGACACAGATGTTAGAAAGTTCAAGAGATGCCTGCAGATCCTCAGCTGTTACCTTGGGGTTCTTTGTCACCTCCTTGACCATCATGTGGCGTGCTGCTGATGTGATCTTTGCTGGACGACCACTCCATTGTCAAACAGTAGACTGGTGGAGGCCCACCAGTTGTTATGACTTAGATAGACTATGTTTTAGGAGCCATCTATGCAGTAATGCAGGTAATTCCCACAACTGTATATGCCTATTCATGCGTGTGTGTGTGTACGTGTGCATGTGAGTAGTGTATTTGTCCAGGTGCACCCTCGATTTGGTGAGATTTGCCAGCCTATCTCCCCACCATCATCAGTCTTTTGATATGGTCAACAGAAGTGCTCTTGCTTGTTTAAACACACATTGTGTTAGTTCCTACCATGATAGTGTTCCTTATCTGACTTCCTACTGATGTGATACGACAGGAGACGTTTGATAGCAGGTGGACCGCGCGTGTGTGTGTGTATGTGCTTGCCTGCGTGTGTGGGTTTTTGCATGTAACTGTATTTTGCACACCTGGATAAATTACCTTGATGACCTCCCACTTTGTGTATGTGTGTCTGCAAAGATGGAGAGAATATAGGAAGGGTCATTTGGGAGAGGAAAGGAAGGAGAAGGATTAATGACAGAGGTGGAAGCCTCTGGGTGATTTGTCATCGCTGCTCATCGCTCCTTCGCATTTATTTGTACACACACATGCCCTTATGCCCATCAAGTTGTCTTGTCCTGTCTGCCTGCATTGGTTTAACATCCTTACACCAGAAAACATTCTCCTGGGGGTATTGCAGGCACTGGACTAGAAAGTTGTCTCTCCGTAACCACATAAATATACTGGCAGGCCCTGGTCATCAGTTTGAGAGTTTGAGAGTTTGAGAATTTGCAAAATTGTAAAATAACGATTTGCCATCCTGTAACAGGAGTTATTGATTTTCTGTTCAGCTCAGGACCCAGATTGAGTAGATTGAGTAGATTGAGCAACCACTTCAACCTTCGCTCTTGTCATGCATCCACAATTTGCTCCCTAACCCGTAGAAACTGTAAATATTGCCTTGACACATTTTGCTCATGGGTAATTCCTGACATCAACACGACAACAAATCGTTTGGAGTTGAAATGTTTTTGCTGGAGTGACAATGGGGAGAGGGATTGCAAAGAGGCGGTGCTTACCTCATCCTGCCTGCTTTAATCCTCTAATTAACAGCCAGAGTAATGAGTTGATGAAGTGACCGATTGGTTGACCTCTGACCCCTGAACCCCGACCTCTGCCCTCCCAACACCCTACCCCCCCCCCCTTCCTCCACCAGCCCCTGCCGATGGACAGGGAACATCTTTAGTGTAAAAGCTCTGGCACTCTTTTTGTTTGTGTGTGTGTGTATGTGTGTGTGTGTGTATGTGTGTGTGTGTGTGTGTGTGTGTGTGTGTGTGTGTGTGTGTGTGTGTGTGTGTGTGTGTGTGTGTGTGTGTGTGTGTGTGTGTGTGTGTGTGTGTGTGTGTGTGTGTGTGTGTCAGAGCACCAGTGAGAGCTGTAGAGATAGAATGAAAGACCCAGAAAGAGAACAATAACAACAATAAAAACAGAGTAAGACAGTTATCAAAGAGAAACAAGAGACTGAGTGACAGAGAGGCCGGTCTCGTCTCGTGTTTCAGAGGGAAGTTTATTTAAGGCCAGTCGCGCGGGGGCGAAGCGACGAGGAGGAAGCACAGGGAGATAGTGTGTTGGGTAGCGATATCAGATGAACACATCACCATCATATCTGATAGCTCGCTAATTCAAATCAGCCTCCACTTCAATAGCGCTGGAACCAGAGCTCCGTGCTCCAGAATATGGGCTCCTGTCGGGAACACAGACGGGCTCTGTTGTCGTAGGGTTCCTGTTTGAATGACTAGCAATACGGCCAAAAGTGATTTAAAATGTTGATAAAATCTGACAAAATGTGCACACATGGATAGTCACAGGCATCTACCTACAGCCACACACACACACACACACACAGCCTGTTATTACCACATAGCAGCCTCTAGGGGGTGTTTTTGCCACACACAGATAATAGATATTAACTATCACTTGACCTGTTGCTCCTACTAGACTGTAGAGTTGTATACTCGTGCAAACAACAACACATGCAAAATGTTTGTTTCTGTGTGTGTGTGTGTGTGTGTGTGTGTGTGTGTGTGTGTGTGTGTGAGGATATGGCCATGCAACGTTTGTGTTTTCGTGACGTCCTGCTGACTGTCCTTCCTGGCAGTATATTGTGCACGGGGAAACAGGATGTAGTGGCACTGAATGGCAGCGGATGGGTATTTGTCTGTGTTCTCGGTCTGCTACATGCCAGTCTCTTTGTCTGCTGGGTTTGGGATGAGAAGTCTTCAGTCTCTCAGACCTCTACGTGAGTGTGTCTGGTTATTTGCCGGTCTTTTCCCATCACCGTGTGGGCCCGTTTCTCTGTGTGCTCAGGTGGAGGAGGAGTAGCCGACTCCCAATGAGGATGTTTGTGTGTGTCTATGATTGGTATTTTATGGTGGGCTACGCCGTAAGAGCAGCAGAGTCTGTTGTGTGTTGATCAAACTATTTGTTTACTTGTGTGTTTGTCTTTCCTGTCATACTAATTCACTTCTTGACTTCCTGTGTGTTCTCATCCCTGTTCTTCCTGGGATCCTGCTGGTCCCCCCCCCCCCCCCCAAAATTCACTACTATCTCTCTTTCTCTTTCTCTCACTCTTGATGGTGTTTTTGTCTGTCGCTCCCATCCTAATTTTTCTCGCTCCTTATATCTCAATGATGCACATTCACATCCACTTACACACTCGTGTCCATTCCCTCCCCCACATTCACGTGCACTCTCTCTCTCTCTGTCTGTCCCCTGCATGGCTTTGTGCTGCTGCCACAAAGCCTGGGGCCAGGCGATGAGGTCACTCTCCACAGGAGAGCTGCAGGCCTGACTGAATCTCCACCATCCCCACCACCACCACCACCACCACCACCCAGCACACAGAGAGGACTAGCAGTGTCACCTCCCCCAGCCCACCACATCTCCAGCATCAACTGCCTCAGTTCTGGCCACTTCTCCTGAACCCGCATTCAGCCTTACAAACCACACAACACACACACACACACAGACAAACATATAATTCTTGGGAAGCACTCGTGCTCATTGGGCAGGCGACACACACACACAAACACACACAAGCCTGTGCACCCACACTCATATGCCAGAAACACAACATACACACACACACACACACACACGTGCAAGTGCACATGCACGCACACACAGAGACACAGCTGGAAACTTTTGTCCACTTTTATACCCAGTGTTCTCTTCCCACCGGTCCCCTGCTACCTCTTCCGCCCCCTGTCCTCCTTCTCTGCACTCCGTACCTCTCTCCGTCTCTTTCTTCAGAAAGTAGTGAGTCATGCAGTGTTAGTGTCTAGAGTCCCGTTAGAATGGTGTGTTCCCTCCAAACTGTCCCTCTATACAGGACAGGTTTCCAGCTAGCTATGATTCATCCCTACCATTTTCAGCTGCTTATACCATCACTGTGTGTGTGTGTGTGTGTGTGTGTGTGTGTGTGTGTGTGTGTGTGTGTGTTTGTTCATGCACACACGTTCGCACTCTTGCAGAAGTGTACTTGCGTGTGTCTGCCTATGCACACATGTGTGTGCACGTGCTTGTGTGTGTGTGCCGCCTGGCTGATGTGCACGATGTGTGTTTCTTTGCATGCATGTATACGCATGTGCGTGTATATGTGTGTGTGTGTGTGTGTGTGTGAATGGGCCGTTTGTGTGTATGGGCGTGTGAGTGTGAGCGTGGCCATGCACGTGTGTCATGCAATAACAGAAACTGGCCTCCATTTTGGATCTGAACAGCAGTTGGATGAAACGGCCACTGCAGGAGAGGTATTGAATCACCTCCATCTAAATCTCTCTCACCTCATTCCAGCTGGCTCCCTCAGACCGGCCCCGGCTGACTCCTTAAAGTGTTGAGAACTGAAAAGTAAAGAGGAACAAGTGCAGGGAGGAGAGAGAGAGGGAGCGGGGCGAGGATATTGGAATTCATTCACTGTTGAGTGACACTCTCCAGTACTCCTGTGTGTCTGTGTGTGATTGTAGTGTTGATGTGGTGTGTGTTAGTCAGTGAGGAGTATTGAAAGTGTTGGTGACCACGGACGATGTTCTGCCTCCTTTCGTGTCAATGAGTATGTAGGCTAAATGTGTGAGTGACAGCTCCTAATCAGTTTGCGTGGACACTATGTTCCTGCAACCCTTCAGTGGCTTCATAGCTCAGCCCAGGCCTTAGCCCCAGCCGGCCCCCACAGGAAGACCCAGACACTGACCACCACTCATTAGCCTGGGACAGAATAGCCTAACGGCCCCCAGAATAGCCCGGGCTGGCCCATGGCCTCCTATTGTATACATCCCTGTCTGCTTTGTCTATGCTAATGTGACAGGTTCCAGTGCAGAGGCACAGACAACAGTCCAGCTACAGCACGTTAATTCTCCCATGACCTCAACACTGGCGGGCGGGTCTCACCCCGGTTCAGTTTCATTTAGATTAGAGGCTCTCCACCCATCTCCGTGTCGTTTAGGCTTTAATAAGTGAGGTCTCAGCAAGTTGCCACACTATTTGGTTTTGTAGCTTTTAGGCCAATTAACAGGTTGCTTGGCTAATACTGTAAGTGGCTTCTTAGTTAGCCAAGTGACATGCTAGCATAAAAGGGCTCTCAAGTTGCTAGGCTATCATAAGTGGGCTCTCAGTTGGCGAGTTGCAATAGATTGTTCTTAAGGTTAAGCAAGTTGCTAGCATTAGCACATTCCCTGGTGTTAGCACTTTCTTTGCTAGGTGCTAGCCAGTTGCCTAACACTGTCCAGGTCTGCAGGCTCTCAGTCTGATGAAGCTGTCTGTTTACAGCAGGGAAGGGGTTGCGTCAGTCAGATCGCTATTGAATGTCAGCTATGTCTCTCCCCTCCATGCACCCAGTGCACCTATTACCTCATTGCCCAGGGCGCTAGTTGATCAGCTCGAGCCACACACAATATATACACACACACACACACACACACACACACACACACACACACACACACACACACTCACGTATAGAATGTACAGTTTTAGCCTTTAGCAGTTCCAGAGTAGATACTTGCTCCAATCACTTCCTCCCTCTCTTATCTCTATCATCTTCTTCCTTTTTTCTGTTCTCTCCATCCAGTCACCTATGCATCCATCCTTCCCGCCTCCCCTCTCCTTCTGGCCCGCGGCGTGTTCAGAGCTTTCTCACGGTCTTTTTTTTTTTTTTTTCTCCTCTGTTTCGGCGTGCATCTATAGGAATGAGTGTGTATATGTGTGTGCGCGCGCACGTAATGTGCCGTGTTGTGTAAACACCTCTCAGTTTTAACCCCTGACAAAGGACAAGTTGTGCCCTGATGTGCTGCTCAAATGCTTATCTTGTCTGCTAGCGCTTGTCTTCTTCTGCGAGGTGGGAATGAGGGGAGGAAGTGGAGGGGAGAGGAGAGGGGAGAGGAAAAGACATGCCCTTGGGACAGCGGCATGCTTTGTGATGTCTAGCGACGTGTCAGGATGTGCGTGTGTGTGCGTGTTTGTGTGTGTGTGTGTGTGTGTGTGTGTGTGTGTGTGTGAGGCAGAACTCACCTGGCACCTGTACAGAACGTATATTTTTCTTTAAGGGTTTTTTGTGTGTGTGATTGATATATAGTCTATTTGTGTGCGATTGGTTGAATTACCCCTTTTTTCTTTTGGCAGGCTGGGGGAAAGAGTGCATCTCTCTCTCTCTCTCTTTCTCAGTCTATCTCTCTCTCTCATCCCAGTGACACGTCCCCCTTAGACACATCAGAGAGGTAGAGGCTTAAGTCCTGTCAGCGCCTGATTCAGCCTGACCCCTTTTCTTTCCTCTAAGTGGAGAGGAAGGAGGCCGCTTTTTCCTGCCTTCGGGCAAAGAACAAGGGAGGTAGGAGGCGAGAGAGGGAGAGGTGAAGAGAGAGAGAGTAGTAAGTAAGTGTGAAAAAGTACGAGCACAGGCCGACAGCATGAAGAAAAAAAAAAAAAAAAAAGGCCCAAAGTAAGACACGGGAAAAGTTTTTCAGCAAACTTAACAAAAAAAACACAGCAGCCTCATCACCATACTTAGCAAAAGAGTGTCAAACGAGAGAGCGGAGAGGGAAAGAAAGGGAGAGGAGAGGCAGCAGGGTTGGACATGTTTACGATGTTTGGAGGCTGACATCATGGCTGCTTCAGCAGGTGGTGTGTGTCGGTGTGTGATCATCAGGTAGGCCTGTAAAACAGCCCTGTCACGCTTAATACACACTCACTTCACAACAGTCAGAGAGGGGCAGTCAGGAACGTTGAGCCGGGTCGCCAGAAGCCCAACACGCTGTTCTGAGATCCGTTCACACGTACTGGGAGTACATGTACTGCCTTTTCTTAATCCTACCCCCGTTTTAAAGAGTTTATTATTTTCTTTATATACAAGGGGGGAAGTAGGAAAGATGGAGGATGACCTGCAGCCAAGGTCATGAGTGGGATATGAATCCACATCACTGTCAGCGTCGTAGCCCACTGAGCCACAAGGAGTTCTTCCTATCTAACTGTATTCTTTATTCACCCTTTATTCCCTCTTCATACTTCTTATTTTGTCTCTTGCACATCTTTCTTACTTAGTTATGGGGCGGCTGTGGCTCAGAGGTTGGCGGTTCGATCCCCAGCTCCTCCTGTCCACATGTCGAAGTGTCCTTGGGCAAGACACTGAACCCCAAATTGCTCCCGATGGTCAGGCCAGCACCTCGCATGGTAGCTCACTGCCATCGGTGTGTGAGTGAATATAAATGCAGCCATTTACTTCAATGATGGTGATTTTTTCCCAACAACATATCATACTCAGACTTTGCAGGAAAATAGTTAAAAAGATATCCTCAGTAATGATGTAGCGATGATATCATTTTTAATATAACATAAACGTACGGTGGAGAGACGGCCAAGGTACTTGGTGTTTGTTCTCCTCCCTCTATCCTCCTTCTTCTCTCATCCTCTTATCAACCGCTCCCTCTCTTCCTCCTCAGTGGAGTCTCATCTTCCACTCCCATGCAACTTGGCTCTCCTCATCTCATCTCCCCGTTGTCGACCTGAGTGTGTGTGTGTGTGTGTGCGCACGTGTGTGTGTGTGCGTGTGTGTGTGAGTGTTGGATGGATATGATCCAAGCAGTAGTCAGAGCAGAGGAATGAGATGCTACAGCCGCCACATCGTTATCACTGCTGTCATTAAACTGATGGCAGGCAGTGGGAGAGGTTGTAAATAAGCTTTAATAAGTGTGTGTGTGTGTGTGTGTGTGTGTGTGTGTGTGTGTGTGTGTTGCGTGTGTGTTGCGTGTGTCTGTTTATGTGTGAGGTGTTCATTAAGGCCTCAGCTGTCTGGTATTCACCGTTGTTACCAACCGCCTCTCTCAACAGCACTACACTCTTCTCAATGGAATCTCTCTCTCTCTCTCTCTCTCTCTCTCTCTCTCTCTCTCTCTCTCTCTCTCTCTCTCTCTCTCTCTCTCTTTCCCTCTCTCTTTCCCCTCACCTCTAAATCCCACACACACATCCAAGCCTGTGCTTTTTTTTTTTTTCCCCCCCGTTGCCATGCCAACGACATCCAAGTGTGAGGAGAAAACATTTGTGGGCATGGTCAGGAGGTGATAAAGGCAGATTGCTCTCTGGTGAGGTTGGCGTTGGCAGGCTGGCAGGGTCCAGAGGGCTGACTCTTCAGTAAGGCTCAAAGGTGTGAGGAAAGCTACTCTGTCAGCTGGTCTTTGCTCCAATCAGGGCTGGCCTTACGCAAGGTATTTTCTTGTGTGTCATTGTTGTTGTTTGTTGTTGCCATCACAGGTCAGTCGGTGTTTCCCTTATTTCTCTCAGTTAAAGAACACAGCCTCTCTCTCTCTCTCTTTTTATCTCTTTCTCTCAGGTGGTCTGACCGCTGCAGTTTGTGTAAATGGCAGGTTTCCCTTCAAGCAGGTTTTAGCAAACAATGTACAGGTCACGCAGATCGGCGGTTTAAGCCCACCGGCCCTCAGGTGCTTTGGTACTGAAAGGCACACCCCCTCAAACACACACACACACACACTAGCAGGATACATCCAGCTTTACACCCCTTATAAACCCACCGGGGCCAGGTGTGTGGGTTTAACGCAGCGTGCTCCCTGCCCTCTGTTGGTTTTAAACACACCGTCCAACATTTAACCGCACACCTCTCTCTAACTAGACCTCCGTAGACCTCCGTGGACGCCGCAGCAAGCCCTCATTAGGTCTTGGAGGCAGAATAAACGGCCCGTCCAAGCAACTCTGAATTCTATTAAGGATATAAAAGTCTTTTTAATGTGTAATAGACCGTTGGCTTTGGCCCGCCATGAAGAGAAAGTTAAAATACGGCACCGGCGTGTTTTTTGGCGCCTACGATCTTCATTAGGGCTTCGGTCTTAGAAGGCGTAGGACCGGAGCCAAGGCCCGGACTGGGAGAAGGCCAGGTGAGATTTTGGAGCAGCGAAAGTTCTCCTTCTCCCTGGCTGACCTTGTCCTCCCGTCTCACTCCCGCCTTTGTTGACCGTCCCTAAGTGGTCATTGCCACCAGCCGTAAATTGTTACATCCACCTATAAACCCCGAGGACCACCTGTGGGCTGGCTGCCTGCCCACACTCCCAATACAGGCCAGTTCACATTAACGCCGGCAAAAATCGCGACCTGAAACCATCGCTCGCTAAATACGGCCAACAGGAGGCTATCCAGGCTGCCTTTAATCTGCTATCACATTAACAACAACAATAGTACTGTAGTAATATATTTATTCAACACTTATCTAGTTTACAAAGTACTTGGCAAACAAATTCAAAAGAAAAAGTGGTCAAAAAATCAAAAGTATAGGAAGCAACATGAGATTAAAAAGTGAGCAAAATCAAAAGGCCAGCCTATGAAAGTGTGAGAAGATGACACCGAGTGAACTAGCTGAGTCTTGAGTCAACAGGGCCATGCCCGAAGATTGCACTCCGATTCACCCTCAAATTCCACTTGGTTGTGTGGCTGTCAGCGTTGCATCACTATAATAGCGTTTTGAAACTAGTGCTTTTTTGCGACGTGCACAAATGTAATCAAAAGATGAGCTGAAGCAAACTACAACACAGCCACACACACACACACGTAGTAGATTCACTTCTCTGTGAGCCAGTACACCAGAAAACCAACATCAGCTTTATTTCTCTTTTTTTTCTTCCACGCGCCGTATGAGGATGAACACACGTGTCAGCCCCCGAGGAATCGAATCTCGGCATTTCTCGAGCTTAGGCGCTTGGCTTTTGGACATGATGAAACGTGAACACAATGCGGCAGCGCAGCAGCTTTCACTGCTTTCAAAGGAAGTGCTCGTGGTAGTATCTAATGCCTGATGACTGAAGTGGAGCGCGGGGGGGGGGAATCCGCAGTGTAGCCGGGAGGTCGTGCTGTAAACGTGATCGGTAAAATCTTCAAATCGACTCTGAATCTTGGAACGAGTCAGCAGTGTGAAGATGCTGAAATTGAAGATATTTGGTCTCTTGCACTGTGAAGTATCCTGCCCAGTCCTGTCCTCCCAACATCACCGCTGAATGGAGGTTTTGCCGTCCGTGTTGGCGCTAACATAAGCTGCTCCGTTGTTCTGGTGGAGGCTGAGGGTGATGATCTGATGGTTTTGCGGTGGTTCTTGCCTCATCAGCGCAGGTCCTTGCGCCCCCCCCCCCCCCCCCCCCCCCGCTGGGAGCCTTCCCTTGGAGCTCGGTCGGCCATTGAGAAGGAACGGGCTGCAGCTGGCACGGCCCGGTGCCTCCGTTTTATGCCGGGCCTCCGGGGAGACACGGGGCGCGTGCCAAGGGCTTTCATGTCATAAATATCCTCCCTGAACAGCCCCAGTGCTTTATAATTACATCTCCTTCATCTCCTCTCTCTCTCCCTCTCTCTCTCTCTCTCTCTCTCTCTGTCTCTCACATTGCTGCCTGTTGTCCAACATGACACACTGGAAAATGTCTCCAGATGCTATGCTTGTGGTGTGTGTGTGTGTGTGTGTGTGTGTGTGTGTGTGTCTGTGTCTACGGTGTCTACATGCCTGCATGCCTGCATGTATGTGCACGTATTGTGTTTTGTGTCCCACGCTAACAGACCCGTGTGAGTGATTTCCAGCGCCAGCGGTGTGCGCCGGTTGTTCCATGTGAGTCGCTTTGGCCGGTAGCGCTGGACGTTAAACTCTGGACATTAAACTGTTGCACCAGTTAGTCAGCGAGCCTCATAAAGGAGTTTTCCATGATGAGTCACACCTCGGGCTGTTAAACAATTCTGTTTACCTCTCACCACGAGTGAGAACAGTTTGTGTTTGTGTGTGTGTGTTTGTACATGGCGGGCAGGATTTCATATCGCTGACCAATCAGATCACAGCAACCTCAGAGCAACCTGCCTCTTAGTTTATTGAGAATGTGCACAGTGGATATAATTTTAACTACTGGTACTATAAATTAGGTTTAATTCTCTCAGATTATTACACCCGTTTGTGACTGAAATTCTCCTTGCACTACTTGTATATTTTTTGGTATATTTTGAGGATCTTTTTATATACAGCCTGTTGCCCTTAGATGTGTTTATTGTATAGTGATGTGTGCCTCTCTCTCGTTTTGTTCCGCTGCATAACTGCAGTTTCCCCCTGGGCACAATAAAGAGTCATCTCAGCTTGGCCCCGCTCTCCAGGGAGACCAGCCTGTAGGGTCAGCTACTGAACAGCAGCCCTGGAGATGGCGGGGATTAGGTTTCTTGCTCAGTGACGCTTCAGTGTGACGGATGTTAGCTGTCCCCAGTTGACGTCTCCACATTCACCATGCCACCCTGCTGCCTGTGCTGCCCTGCTATCCTTCCATTCAGTGTTTCGGGTGCCCATTTACTTTCTTTCTAATCAGGGAATGGTGTAGCCTCGCAAAACAAAGGCTATTGTTCTGTTTTGCCAAAATCAGCAATCTGAATTACTATCGACCGTGGAAGCAAATAAACCAATTCTTCAAGCCCTCACGGCATGAACACGCTGCCAGCCCAACCAGTGGTACATCACTGCCAAGCCTAGACACAGCTTGGAGAGCCGGGAAGTTCCCCTATGCGGTGCAGTTGTTGATTATTTTGGTTATTGCAAAACCACATCCATCCAGACGGAGAGCGTACTCTGGATGGGTTCCCCATTAAGGGCTCGTGTAACGTTCTGCGGCCCATTAAGAAACACAAAGACGTGGCGGCACGCCGTGCTGTTAAAGAGCCCCTTTGGTGTTAATGGCATAATGGCAGCGCAGTGTGTTGAGGTAGTAGTGTAAGCACCCGCCACATTGATAAGAGTCTGCTGCTGAGCAAATAAACAGCTGTGGGTGTTGGAGAGATGAAGAGAGAGAGAGGAGGAGGAGGAGGAGGAGGAGAGGAGAAATGCTGCCAACGCCAACCAAGAAGAACAACAAGCAATCCAGCTGCAGTGAGCAGGCCTGATTTCATTAATGGCTAAAATCCCCCCTGCTAACCGCCGTTTATGGGTGTTTGGGAACAATAATGTGGGTGTGACTGAGTGAGGGGGGGGGGGCACATAAAGTCATCCTCTCTCTCTCTCTCTCTCACACACACACACACACACACACACACACACACACACACACACACACACACACAGTGGTGTGCAGCTTGCAGCCTGAGGTTAGTTTAAAGAGGTTAAAAAAAAAAGAGTATATTTCAGCTTGATCATTCTGACTAGCAGGTTTTTGGTTCATGCTCCTCTAAACTGAAAAACAAAAATCATACGTCACACTCATAGTCTGTTCTTTCATTTTTCTCTCCTATCCTACATCACATGACTCACCGTCCTGTCTGCTCTACAATGTCATAAAGGAGTTACTGTGACTGATGTCTGACAGGAAGTTAGTCACCCAAGGCAACGTGGGGTGTATCGCGGGCGTAATCTCTCTGCCTTACCTTGCCCCCAGTGGAATCCATTCAATGCCCCCAGCACACACTCACACACACACACACGCACGCACGTGCACACACCCACACACACCCACACACTCACACTCCACAGTAGGTAGTGACAAATAGCGAGGCTCAGGGATAGCAGACTCTATCCACTGGAGAGTAGTAGGACCGCTGGTAAGACTGTTGATCCACTGTGTGTGTGTGTGTGTGTGTGTGTGTGTGTGTGTGTGTGTGTGTGTGTCTGGTATGTACTGGTATGTGTTTACATGCATGAATGTTTTGTGTGTATGTTTGCGTGCAGGCATGTCGGGGGAAGGTCTCTGCACATATCTCATCCATGACAGAAGCTTTGTCTCATCAACTCCCCTCCCCTCTCTCTCTCTCTCTCCCTCTCTCTCTCTCTCTCCCTCTTCCCCTCTTCTCTCCTCCGTCCTCCCTTCCCCAGGGTGAAGGTGAACTTTCTAGCCCCCTTCAGAGTCTCAGAACAGCTCGTCTATTGTCAGGGGGGCTCTGCCTGCTCCCAAGGTTAGAGGGGCTACAGGTAGCGGAAAGAGCAAGATGAATCACTCCGTCTGAGACAGGCGGGGATGTGGGGGGGGGGGTGGGGGGGGCGATAGAGCGAGAGATAGGAGGAATAGGAGGGGCAGGGAGAGAATTAGAGGGAAGAAAAGGGTAATTGAGAGGAGAGAGGAAGAGAGAAAAGTGATAGAGAACAGACAGGGAGGAAGTTGGAGATGAAGAAAAGGGAAAGAGAGACAGGTAGAGACGGAGGGGGGGAAGTAATTACCTGCACAAGTGTCTTTGTTGTGCTCAGTGGTGCGTCCACCGGGGGGGGGGGGGCAGTCAAGGGTAATTACCTCGACGCAGGTTGCATGCCTTTGATCCCATCGTCATGGCGATGTGGCTCGGTTTCAAGCATCGCACTCAGCTGCCCCGATGCGTCATCATCATCATCATCATCATCATCTCCCCCCTCCACACGCTACGTCCACGTGTTAGGGGGGTGTGCTGCGCGATGCTGCTCCCCGTCTCCTCCTCTTACTCCTCACCGGCGTCGGTTTGGAAGCGGGAAACGCCACGACCACAAACGGTTAAGATTTGAGCAGCAAACAGCAGACCGTGATATATTTACCCCAGCTGGTCTCACGTCGGTAGAACTCCTTCCGTCGGCGAGTGAAATGACTTTGAAGGAAAACCACGCGGTGTAGGGCAGATGTGACCCGAGACACGCCCCCCCCCCCCCCCCCCGACCGACTCCACGCTGGGAGCAGGTGGTCGCAGATGTTGAGGTGAGCTGTTGGGCACGCCTGCAGATGTTGCAGTTGACTAATCACATCTCAGAGCTTGTGTGTGTGTGTGTGAGTGTGTGTGTCACATATGAGAGGGCCTGAGTGAGCCTGTTTTCATTGCAATTTTCTGCGCTTGAAGATCGGTGTGTGTGTGTGTGTGTGTTTGTTTGTTGCATGTACTGGTTGTCCTTTTAAGAGTGAGTAAGAGTATTTGTGTGTGTCTGCATGCGAGCACCTGTGTGTGTGTGTGTGTGTGTGTGTGTGTGAGTCAGTGGCCAGCTGCAACACACACAGGCCCTACCTGTGGCGGTAGTTGGCTCAACTCCACCTTCTCCAGGCTGCTTTTTTATTCCCAGTCACATAAACAAATACCAGCAGAGCCAGTTCACTTGCAATAACATCCTCAGATCCCCCCCCCCCCAACATCTGGTTGACCCACAGCTTTACCGGGGGAAGGTTTTCACGCACCACAACACTTTTTATGTCCGTAGTGTGTGTGTGTGTGTGTGTGTGTGTGTGTGTGCTGCAGAGTGTCTGCAGAGCGAGGCGTGTTCGGGGTTGCGTAAGCCTTTTTTAGTTTCTAATTACTGCAGAGCTGTGCTGTCAAGAGCGCCGAAATATTCAACACCCACACATTATTTTGTACGAACCTGTGTGTTTTCATAGGAAATATATACTCAGACACAGACGGGTACAAGCACACATGCAGCGACACACACACACACACACACACACACACACACATAGCCGAGGACAGGCTGAAACTTGCTCCCCCCCCCCCATTCACTCAGCAGGTCCTGTATGTCTTTGATATGCCTGACCCCCTTTTATTGTTTTTTCTGTATTCCTCTATAAGACGGATGGTATGCAGCTGATTAGGTAGATAAATATACCCTGAAGGTGAGAGACGGGCAGGAGAGGAGAGGGAGGAAGGATAGTCGAGTTCTCCCCTCCTGTCCCGACACATCCCCGGCAGTGCAGCTTTAATCTGCCGCGGCTCATCGCGCGTTTTAAGCGGTCCCCGATTAGGAAACGGGCTAGCGGGCTGAAGCTGCAAATTAACTGCTTAGGCGGCAGCCGTCGCTTTGTTTGTTTTCTCAGCGCCTGGTTCAAAAACGATACGCCGGCGGCTACGCGCTTTGAAGAGTCGTACGCGTAAGGTCCCGTAACGTACGTACAGGACGCGTTCGTGATGTTGATTAACGCATCGACGTCGTGTTCATCGCGTCGCGTTAACCTCCTCTTGTGTTTCACTTATTGATTATGCCGTTATTCACCACGTTTATTAACAGTAGTAGTGATATGTACGTAGTAGCATTTGTGAGAGAAAAAAATATATTGATTATTATATATGTGTGTGTGTGTGTATGTATGTATTATATATCTGGTTATTATTATATATATATTTTTATGAGCCTGTAAGTTTACGGTTAAGGAGAAAACTTCACTGGGGTGATTTAAAGTTGGACTAATGGACCTTCTCATATTTGCCTCCATGCTGCTTTTTACTGACGAGTGATGGACTCCATGTCTGTGTGTCTTACTGCGAGAATAACTTGTACCTTTGTGTTTGTGTTGGACAGAGGATGTATGTGTTGGATGGTGTGTGTGTGTGTGTGTGTGTGTGTGTGTGTGTTTGTCTCTGCGGCTCTGCTGGTTGTTTGCCAGTGATTTAAAAGCCTGAGATGAGAGTTAACACATTGATGACGGCTGCTCTTTCTTGCCCTTCTCGCTTCCTCACAACACGCCATCGTGTGTGTGTGTGTGTGTGTGTGTGTGTGTGTGTGTGTGTATTTACAGGTCGTGCAGGGTAATGTAACAGATGGTATGGCGATAATAACTGCTGTCTTTCCTTCTCCCTCCTTCCTTCTCCTCTAGTGACATATTTGATGCCATGTTCCCTGTCACACACATCGCAGGAGAAACAGTCATCCAGCAAGGTACGTGTAAACATGACTGTCATTTTGATTTACGGAGATATGTGGAGGGGCTGCACAGTTCACCATGTGTCATCGTCACCGTTTCATTTCATGTAGACACTTGAAACTAGCTATGAAATCACTATCTAGCAAAATAATCAGGATTATCGTTTTAGCTCCAATCCTGCAGTCCTGATACGTCGTCGTCTATCAATGAATTGAAATGTCGTAAACGAAATAATGACGTTCATTGCTATTGAAAGCTCTGTGAGGCCCGAGGTAGAGCCACTCAGTCGCTTTGATGGAAAAGGTAACAATTTAAAACCAGGAACCGTCCCGACTGATCACCTGCGAGGCAGCTAACTAGAGTGTGTTAACTACTCACGTTGACTCGGTGCTATCGCTCCCTCCAGATCTGTCTGTGGACGTCAGGTCGAACCACAGCCTGTCGAAGCCTTCACTCTAGACGCCCAGAGGCTTTGAAGGAACACAGAGCCTCGCAGGGCCAGACTGTATTTTTCTAGTGCCCCCCCCGCCCCACACACACACACACACACACACACACACACACACACACACACACACACACACTCCTATCAGACACACCACACACTCAGGACGCTGGGATCACACATGCTCACAGACAAATGTGTACTTTCAGATACTACTGTGTGTATATCTGTATCTGTATCTCTAGGTTACACTTGCAGCACATGCCGTTGATGCCGCATACACACACACACACACACACACACACACACACACACACACACACACACACACACACACTTAACTGAACTGGCCCTCGCTTTGTAGGGCGTGCTGCCGGCAGTTTCGACACACACACACCACACGCGAACACACACCCGCTCAGTCACCCCACCTCCCCCGAGACAGCATCCGGGAGTGTATCAGTCCTAATTTGGTGATAATGAGCCTCGCTGGCGGTGCAGCCCCCGGTCCCAGACAGCCCATTGTTATATAAAGTATGGTATACATTATATACAGCGCTAATGTCTGGACTACTGTACAGCTTCAAGAGGCCCCTGGCCCCTCACACACTATTTAGACACAGCCGGGAGTTATGGAGCATGTGGCTTGAGTGGTATTTATACGGGGAGAATTTACTCTGTTGTAGCATAAATGGACTGTGTGGATTCCTCTCATTGTAATCTATTGTGTAATGTAATATATCATGTTTGCTATCGCCGAGATATAATAACATTCACTCTTTGGTTTGGAGAATATTTAGAAAGAGTGACTCAAAGGTATAACCCCAAATTACTACTTACTAATATGAAAAATCACTTTCTTGTTGGTGAAAAACGCCTTGGCAGGATGCAACCCGTGTATTCCTTCAGAGCCAAAGAGCCTCGCTTGTTACAATTAGCTTGTGTTGAAACAAGGCCACGCTGTGGGGTTGAGTACACCAGCCTGTGTGTGTGTGTGTGTGTGTGTGTGCGCGTGCGAGCGTGAGCGTGTCCTGGTCAAATATTTGCCTGCACTCTCAGGCTCAGGGGGATTGGAAGGGCGCGAAACAAAGGCTTGAGAGGGCAAAGTGATAAAAGACAGGAAGAGTAGAAGAATAGAGAGACAGAGTGAGAGGGATTGAAAGAGAGCTAGATGAGATGAAAGAGAGAGAGAGAGAGAGGGAGGGAGCGAGGGAGATAGCAGAGGGCCAGGTTGCAGCAGGTTGCGGTGTGTGTGTGTGTGTGTGTGTGTGTGTGTGTGTGTGTGTGTGTGTGTGTGTGTGTGTCTGGGGTCTCTGCTGGGACAGAGCGTCAGACAGACAAGAAGGGTTGTGTGTGACAAATAGGCCAGTGTGATTAACGAGGACTCTCCACTCAGTATTAATTAGCCGTGTGAACTCCTGTGAACTTTACACACGGGGCGCGCTGGGCCTTTCAACTCCTCACACACACACACACACACACACACCCTCGCTTAATAGCAGCAAAACACACACACACACACACACACACATACTTGCGTCGTGCACACACACGCCGTTACACACTTCCTCTGCATGGGCTTTTCCAGCGTGCCGTGTGTCTCTGGGTTTTGCAGGTAGCTGCAAGGAGAGCTCGGCTATGTGGCCGTCGGTGTGTTTTGAGCACCGTGTAACAGATAGTGCAATTAACACGGGACTTTATTACACCTCTCCCCCATGTAATATGGTGTGTAACTGTGGACATATTCCTTTGCGTGTGTGTGTGTGTGTGTGTGTGTGTGTACTCTTTTGATAATAGAAAAAAACATTGTGCAATCCCCAGTCATGCCGTTTACTTCAGTGCCTTTTTATTGCCGGAAGTAAATTTCACACATCATTGTGATTTCATCTGATCTGATCTCCTCCAACAACGACATGGGAAATGTGTTGCATTATATTATTATCTATCTATTTTATCTGTCTTTTAAACCCAGTCATGATGGTACCAGATCACAGGACCGGTTAGTTTTAAATACCCTGAACTTGGCAAGAGCGCTTTCTGTGTTTTTAAACTTTTAAAAACCTCTTAACACCAAAGCGCTGCACCACAGTGTTGTCGCAACTTAGGGAAGCGCCGAGCAAAATATTGAATTCACGCGTCGACTTAGAAAACCCACCGAGCTGCTTCCTGGTGTGTGAACGCGTCGGCTCGTGCCTGTCTGACTTTGCACCGTACTGCCCGGTGTATGAGCACACTGTATTTCCCGCATGCAGGGCTCTGCGTGGCCTAAAGCACACATACCTTAATTCCCCTAAGCGCTGCACGCTGCAAAAAGTGTCGCACACAAACCGACCCAACCGAGGAACACAGCGAGCGTCCTTAGGGAGGTGCACCCGAGCATCTTGTGATAAAAAACGACAATGTTTGTGTCCGTTTCTCCACAGAACAAATGCAGCAGGAGTCTGTAGTTGTATCATATCGTTTTCTTTCCGTACGGTATGTTGCAGACTCGTGTTTTTTCCCCCCACAAGGCATTGTTGCTCTGCGTGCTCAAGCCCCAGTGTTTCAGAGTTTCCACTATTAAGCCACACGAGCAGCGTTAATGAAAGCTGCTGTTGCTGCTGCTGCTTTCTGCTGACGAGGGCCCTGTTTAACACAGATATATTGGCAGACCCAGTGAAATATGCATCGTGGAGGAGGTGGCGGCAGGTTCGACTCCCCGGTGTGCCCCGAAGCCCTCGGTAGGCCCTCGATTTGTACAGAGCCACGGAAAAAAAAAAGATAAGGAGACGGGAAAATACGACCGTTTCTTTCTGTCTTAAAGGAAAAAAGTTGACAGGCATGATGAGGAGCAAGGAGAGAGTGTGTGTGAGTGTGTGTGAGTGTGTGTGTGTGTGTGTGTGTGTGTGTGTTTCTGGGTGCACACACAGCACAATAATTTCCAGAAGTGGTGATCCAAGTGCCTGACAAATGACTGTAATCTTTTAATGCACTAAGCCGTTTCCCCCCCAGACCTTTTTGGTTTAACCGTTTACACCAGAGCAGGAGGCGGGATTAATAGGAGGAGCAAGCCTTCCTGTTGGTTCAAAGCCAGCTCTCCTTCTCCTTCTTCTTCTTCTTCTTCTCTCTCACAAGCTCCTCTTGTTTTTTTCTCTCTCCCCTCCAGGCGACGAAGGGGACAACTTCTATGTGATTGACCAAGGGGAAGTGGATGTAAGTGGAGAGAGACACAAGCACACATTTTCATTTTCCTTTCACAGTCATATTTCAAGACCAAAGGGGATTCAAAGGGCTGAGGGTTCACTGACCTGCTTCCAAGGAGAGGCAGTAAGACGGATGTGGGCCTCAGCGGGGGAAACCCAGTCTTCTCCAACCGTGTTGAGACAATGCTCACCCACTCACAATAGACAGGTTGTGTTGGACCCTACCCCGTTGTTTTGTTCACCCTGAAGCCCGGTTCCACTCTGATGCCAATCTGAGCGCGGCGCTGTGGAGTCCAGCACGCCGTGAAGGCAACCGCAGTGAGAACATCTTTTGTCTTTAGCGAGCCCCGGCAACAGGGTGATAGAGTTTAAGTGGGGAGATAAAACAGAGCTGACGGAAAGTCAAACAGGAAGTGACCTTATCAGGCTTACGGCGGTTAGCGCCGGGGCAGCAGGTAAGAGGAGCGGGTAGGTGAGCTTGGCCGAGCGTGCTGGAGAGCAAGAGGAAAGAGGGGGGTGGGGGTGTGTCTCAATACTGCCGCTAGAGATGGTGCCTTGATAGAACGGCAGCGTAAAACCAAACGTCACCTAACATCATTACAACATGGACTTGTTTTGTGTCTTCAGATGAGATCATTCTGGTGAAGTGCTGGTGAGTCTCTCTCTCTGCCCCAGCTATCATCAGCTATCATCAGCTATCATCAGTGTAAATCCAAGTACAGCTGTGATAAGACGCCTGATACAGTGACTCACACAATAGAGGCTCTTTAGTGGGAGAGAGACAATAATCCAATTATCTCCGACTTGGATCTTCTTGTCTCGTCTGTATTCCACACTCCTGTCCTCCTGCCTCCAACCACTGTAACTTCAAACTGTCGGGTTTTGGGTTTTACTTTTAATTGTGTGCAATTGGTTGATACAGACGCTTGCCCCCTCTCTCTCTCTCTCTCTCTCTCTATCGCATCGTACCCCTTCTATAATATTGTCTCCGACCCAAGTTCATATCAGATCCGCACCACCGCCCAGCTCCCCCCCCTTGCTGCAGCATCCTCCCCCCAGCCATCTCCCCCGACGTGTTGCCCTGGAGGTGGTCCGCTCTGGAGCCCGGGACATCAACCTCATTCTGGCCGCCAGCGGAGAATGTCAGGCATCCACTCCCACAGCCAAGACCCTGTCAGCCTGTGCAACCCAAGCCAGGAGCCAAGACCCCTATCTCCACCTCCTCCATCCCGTCCTCATCTGTCTCTCCTTCAGCTCACCCCGCCGGCCATCCCTCTCCGCCAAGGCCCACGGCGCTACACCGCTTGAAGCTCGGTTTCGGCAGAGGCGGTTCCTCTCATTGGGCTAGCGGTGTAAATCTGTCTGCGTCCCGTAGACTGACTGAATGTGACTGCTGCCACTGCCACTGATGTTAACACCCCTCTGTGACTGAGCACACATGTTCCCTCACACACACAGGCTTTTCATTTATACGCCCGCACCACAAAGTAAATGAGGGCTTTCGTTTCAGAATGCCATATATCCTCTTTGGGAAAATGGTGCTACCAGAAAATCGTTAGTCAGAAGAGAAAAGTTTTATCACCGAAGATTCAAACCTTCAGTAGAAACCCATCATGCACTTTACCTTCATGCAAGCAGTTATTTTGTAAGAGTAAGCATTTCTTTTTTTATTATGAAGCCACACACATACAGACTCTCTCTCTCTCTCACACACACACACACACACACACACACACACACACACACACACTCAGCCCACAGGCATGCACACAGAAACACACTCCCAAGTAACCACAAACAGAAATACACACACAGCGACACTGCCTGCTCGTCCTCCTTCCAGCACTTGTTGATTTGTTGCTCCTTAATTCCCACCAGCTTTCCTGTAGATATTCTCCCAGTCACACACACACACACACACACACACACACACACAGACAGACACACACTGCCACATGTTGAAGAATCCAGTGACTGTTGCTAGGCGACGTACATTGTCCAATACCCTGGTTGTTTGGACATCTTTGTTTGATGAACTCCATCATACCCTTTTCACTCTGCTGACTGAACACAGTAGAAAATGATGTCACCCTCTGCATCTCTTTGAAGCGCTCCTGGTCCATAGTAAGGGATGAGTCCCATGTGGGCCACCGTTAGCCCTGGATAATGGCCCGCAACAATCCTCACTATTCACAGCGGCCACTGGAGGGATACTCGGGGGACGAACCCTCCCTCCCTCGTCTCCTTTCTCTCTGTGTTATTAAGTCAACAAGTGTATAGTGTGTCGACAGGTGAAACCATTACGGCCCCAGAGATACTGAGCTCACTGAGGTTGCATTGTGTGTACAGCTATAGTAACTGGCCTAAATAAAGGTGTGTGTGTGTGTGTGTGTGTGTGTGCGTGCACTTTTTCGAGTGCATGTACATGACCATGCATGTGAGAGTACGTCTATGTGCTCTAGATCTGAGATTAGGTGCTCAAAGTCCACCGCAGCTTTCTGTCCTCCATCACTCCCAAATCAAAGGGAAGCCCCTCAACAAGACAAGACGGAGACAATGAAGGGCTGGATGGAGAGGTGGGGGGGGGGGGGGGGGGGGGTAGAGGGCCTTTTAGAGGGTCCCATCTGATGGCTTAGTGGGGATCAAATGCTTAGGGGCAAGCCAAGCAAGCATATCAAACAACCTGGAGACTGAGGACGGGAAGAAGAAGGGAGGGTGTGCTGATGGAGAGAGAGGTGGAGAAGATAGGAAATTAATGTAAAAGGGAACGAGTACAGATCGGCCCCACGGTGCATTCATGCCAATGATGTGTAGTTGTTTCTGAATACACAAAGACAGGAGTTTCTGTGAAAATTTGCAGTTCTGCTCAATAAAGAACAGACATGATTTGTAGAAAATGATTTTCTCAGATGCAGTAAAGTGTCTGACTCTTGACTGAAGGATCTGAATCTGCCTCTTGATGACCACCGTGATGCAGCAAGGAGCTGGAGAGTGAAAATGTGGAGCCAGTCATCCCGGTCCTGGGCAGGGGGGGGGGGGGGGCAGGGTAGGGTTTGACCCCATAATAGAGCCTAATGGTGCATGGTGACGGTGTCGTGTTCACACCCATGTCCACTTTGAGCCCTGTCTGAAACAACGCTAGCCTCACCACACCACTGACACACACACACACACCAATCTGCACTCGGATTCACATCGGGCTGGGATTCACATCAGGACTACATGGATCCAAGTCTGAATTGAAGGCTAACCAACCAGCTAACCAAATGCATTGTCATGTATTATCCCCCAAAACTTCCTCAAAACAACAAACAAGATTGTTCTTCAGTCAATCTGTGTGTTTTTGCTCTGTCTGCAGGTGTATGTGAACGGGGAGTGGGTGACCAGCATCGGAGAGGGGGGTAGTTTCGGAGAGCTGGCCCTGATCTACGGGACCCCCAGAGCTGCCACCGTCAAGGCCAAGACCGACCTCAAACTGTGGGGCATTGACCGAGACAGCTACCGGCGTATCCTCATGGTACGGACCTCCACACACAGCATGTGGTTATTGCACCGTAGCATCCTGGTCGGACCGCCGTTGTTTGGAACGAGCCTTGAGATGTTTGAGATCACACGACACAAACATAAACGAATGCACATGAACACATATTAAGGCTGCATGATGATGACTAAATGATGATGATATGACTTTGTCCTCATAATTATTATCAGGATTATTAGTCTGCAGGTTTGTAGAGCAAAATAATTTGAGCTGCATCTTAAATCGATATCTTACTATTTCCAACTACTGCATTCTAAGTGAAATGAAATCTTGCTGATAATCCGGTTTTCAATGATTTTTAATGGAATATAATGTTGTGATGTGCACGTAGACATGGCCACAAGCATGAGCAGACTCTATAACACTAGACACAACATGCACACACACCCACACACACACACAACAAGTATATAGTCACACACTCTCTCTTATCAATTGCAGTTATTTCGTCCATTCAACCACTTTACACTCCTTAAACACTCCTGACCAGTAGCTGTCAATCATAGGCTCAACATGCGTACACACACACAGAACATCTCCACCACCCAGTGTTTTTCCTCCCACGGCCACCCTCTCACTCCCTGTGTTTCCATAGGAAAGCAGGCGAAAGAGGAAAGGCGTGAGGGAGTGAGGGAGGGAGGGAGGGAGGGAGGGAGGGAGGGAGGGCCGTGGAAGAGAGAGCAGGTCAACACTAATGCCTCCACACACACTTCCAGCTCCAGGAGCTTATCTAGCAGGAATGTCTAAATGTTTAAACTGGAAACACAAGGTGCTCTGCCCTAGCTGACATGCACACACACACACACACACACACACACACACACACACACACACACACACACACACACACACACAGACATACTCACAAAGCAATTAGTCATCCTAACAGCACCCTAAGTGTGTGTCTGTGTGTGTCTGTCTGTGTGTGTGTGTGTGTGTGTGTGTGTGTGTGTGTGTGTGTAGCCACGCATCACTGAACACTTCCTAAAGCGTTGCTACCCAACCTTAACACCTAACTCCAAATAAATGAGACAGCTTCCAGTTAACCTCTAAACACCCGTCCGGCGCTCGGACCCGGAGAGACGGGAGGAGATCCTCCATGCTCGGACCGCTCAGCTCAACGTTGGCGCTGCGGACCGTTCAGCTCAACGTTGGCGCTGCGTACCGTTCAGCTCAACGTTGGCACTGGCCTGCCCGGCACTCATGTCACCTCTTAAGCACATAGTTTCACAAGGGGCACAGCCTGCCCTGGTAACCTTTCTTTGAGAGGATTCTCTCTCTCTCTCTCTCTCTCTCTCTCTCTCTCTCTCTCTCTCTCTCTCTCTCGCTCTCTCATTCCATCAACTTGAAGCAGCATGGGGGGGGAGAAAGGGGGGAGAGAGGGTGAAGCAGAATTCAATTATGTGGACCTGCAGTTAATTACTGCTGTCAATGATTTGTAAAGCTGTTTTTATAAAGTGTGGTATTCTGGCAACCTCCAAGGCCAACACAGTGAGAACGGTGTGTGTGTGTGTGTGTGTGTGTGTGTGTGTGTGTGTGTGTGTGTGTGTGTTTGTGTGTGTGTCTCCCCGGTAAAACTGGGCTGAGTGTCTGTGTCTGTAGCTGGTTAGTTAGCAGCTCTACAGGAGGAGTGTTGCTACTCACTGAACCGCCCCACCCACAGTTTCATTGTTTGAATCTGCTGTCCTGCGTGTCTGGTACGTCTCCAAATACCCAAATATCTCTCCGTGCTACCTGAGTGATTGAGTATCACATTGAGTACAGCTGCAGTCATGTAACATAAAGGTATGCAGCATCACGCCTCAAGTACCATCGTCTCTCGCAACCGAAAACTGAAAAGTGAGTCACCTTTTTGTCGGGTGCAGTGAACGAATGTCCAGCTACATATCGATGTTTGGACGTTTCACAAAGCGTTGCCTCTGTTTATTTTGAGTCCAGTGGTGTAGAAAAAACTGCACCTGCATGTTTGCGCGTGCAGTAAAAAAAAACAAAAAAAAACGTGCAACCTCCGGTGCAGCCATGCGTGTCTTCCCGTTCACCTACCAACCCACTCCTGACACCTTACGCCACCACGCGATGGTAAAACATGACACTTACACATCATCGAAATTGCCCCCCTCAAAACCCACTTTACCCCACTCGCCCCACCTCCTCCTCCTCCTCCTCCTCCTGACCACATCCAGGAGTGCAATTAGTAAACAACATAATGACGTTCCCTCTGATACGTACACTCATTCCTTTGTGTTCGCCGCCAGTCAGACAATACCCACCTTGTCGTGTCCTCTTGGCATCCGAACACACGCACAGCAACAGACAAAGCCGCTAACAAGCTGACAGACCGACTGTCAACAAACAGAACACAAGACGAAAGGAGACAAAGAGAAGAGATGTACCGGGAAATAAGAGGGGAGGAGGAGGAGGAGGAGGAGGGGGGGGGGGGGGGTAAGATATGTGTTTCTCGTTGGACACAGATGAAGGCGATGGGGATGGGGCATGAGGTGCGCTTGGTTTAGTCTGGCTTCACGCCACACCTCAACCTCTTTGATGGTTCGACCTCAAAGAGACCGGGCAGACACACACACACACACACAGGCTGGTTCATGACTAGAAGACAAAACGAGTCGGACATTTAGAGAATCAGACGTATGTTCGGGGAAGAATCTGCCTCAGTAAACGTCTGTGTTGCTGACATTAGTCGAGCCTCCTCCTCCTCCTCCTCCTCCTCCTCCTCCTCCTCCTCCTCCAGCCCCATGAATCAGGTCTGCTGTGTAATGTAATGTAAGCATGGTAAACCTTTAAGCTCAGCAAGCCAGTCTGAGGTGGCCTATAGGGAGAGTATGAGATCAGGAGACTGACTCTCACCATCTCTCACCACGAAGGAAGATGGTGTGTGTGTGTGTGCGTGCGTGTGTGTGCGTGTTAGTTTTAGAGGTAGACTACACACGTGTGAGAGCGTGTGTTTGTATTTTGCTCGCTTAATGAAGTTTCTTCTCTGCAGAGGCAGCAATGAAACATAAGTGGCAGAACTAAAAACAGACTGCATGCTCTGCGCACACACGCACGCACACACACACACGCACACACACACACACTCAATCACTTCTCCAGGAGGGAGGCGATTCAGACTCGAATTCCTTTAATCAAGCTGTTTACACTCTGGAGTTTGACGTTGGCTCGCTTGGGAACATTTTCTCTCCTCTTAAGACAAAATGTGAAATTATATGAAATTAGAGGCAGCAGCGGGACTCCGGCGCTGAAGACACACCAAGCCTCACTTTATCATTTCCATGTGCAAAGGCAGACACGGTGGAGGGGGGGGGCAAGACCGTCTCTTCTCACTCTCCTCACTCTTCTCACTCTCTCTCTCTCTCTCTAGCTGTGAGGGAGGGATGAAAAGAGGAGTGCTCTTAGGGAAGGGGGTCCTCTGGGTCTAGACTTGTCAGGAAGCACCTGATGTTCATGGCAAAGGCAGCGAGGGGGAAAGTCCCCTGCCTGGTGGGTGGGGTGGGCCACACACAGGCACACACACACACACACACACACACGCAATAAACACCACCACGCAGCGAATACACACCTCCGCTGATATGACCCCACGATTTAAAAAAAAAAAAAAGGTTTCTAACAGTTTCTGTTTGTCCTCTGTAATGCAGGGCAGCACGCTGAGGAAGAGGAAGATGTACGAAGAATTCCTCAGCAAGGTGTCTATCCTCGGTAAGTGTGTGTACTTATTTGTGTGTGTGTGTGTGTGTGTGTGTGTGTGTGTGTGTGTTCCCTGCTAACATTCCTCTGTGTTTTTACTGTTCCTTTCTGAATATGCTGGAGTAGGGGTGGGCGATATGACTAAAAATCAATATCGTGATCATTTCAAACTTTTACCTCGATGACGATGAATGAACGATTATTTTATTTGTTTTATTTTATTTTGAAATTTGTTTTATTTTGAAATGGACCGGATGCTCTATGCCGTTCCTGCGTCTGACTTCCTGCCCGGCTTGACACATTCGCTCACGGCTCGCCAAAAAACTGAACGGTCCAAACCTGTCTGAACACGGCGTTACTGGACGGGGCTGGAGGGACGTGACTGAATACCACGTAGTATTTTTTAAGGGGACAGTACATGAACGCAGTACTGGGGAAAGTATTTGGCCCGTTCATTCACGGGAAAGTGATGTTACGTCTGATGCGCGCACACACACACACACACACACACACACACACACACTGGTTGCTTTGCTAACTGGCACTTCTAGACGTTCCTCGTTCTTGTCGCCTAAATAACAATCGAAATGAACAATTTTGAAAATTTGCCACGATTACCACGATTTGCCACCCCTATGCTGTGTTGAGCGCCGGTCCGAAACGCCCCCGGGGGGGGTCCCGAAGTCCACGGTGCAGAGCGTATATAGATCCTGCCATACGTAAAACACACACACACACACACACACACACACACACACTAGGCCTGTGGCACAGTGAGGCCTAGCGTGCACGGTCCTAACCCTCCCCACAGTGTTCACGTCACACTCGGGGAGGCCTGGCGGTGTGTTGGAAAACCCTCTCTCTTCGTTTGGAGGGTCAAGAACGGTACGAGGTTCATCCAGATTTGTCCCATCCCCCCGCCGCATGATTGTGTGTGTGCGTGCGTGTGTGTGTGTGTGTGTGTGTGCAGGCTAAGGCCGTGCCCCCCCTGTATAGAGTTATTAGCTGGCTGAGTAAACACACATAAACTCAATTCAGGTCTAAGAAACTCCTCTCCTCTCAACTCTCTCTCTCTCCTTTATCCCTTTTCTTTTCCTCGGCGTCCTTCTTTTTTTTTTACTGCCCCGTCGAGGCCTGTATTCAAACGCCCGCCTCCCTCTTCAAAACCGCTTTTCCTCCCTCCCTGCGTCTCCCCCTTTCTCCTCCCCTACCTCTTTGAATAGGAGGAGGAGGGGGAGGGAGGGAGGGAGGCGGTGGAGTGTTTTTGTTTGTCTTTGATTTCCGAGATAGCCACGAAATTGGGTACAAGCCCTTGATGTTGCGGAGCAAAAGTGGGGGGCGAAAAAACAACACGCTCTTTGTTACGTATACAACACACACAGGGGCTTCAACTTCCCTTTGACCGATCCCTTTTGTGCAAGTGTGTGTGTGTGTGTGTGTGTGTGTGTGTGTGTTACGAGGTGATGGAAGTGGGTGTAGACTCTGCGGAGCGTGAAATGTAGGTGCTTTGGTCGGGGCGTTTGCGTATCACGTTACCTGCCGAGCTGTTAGGGATCACCTCTATAGGACACGCAGCCAGACGAGAGGACATCCGTCTGGCTGCCGTCCGTCCGGCAGACAGCACGGCCCCGCCGGGGTGGGGGGGGTGGGGGGGGGCAGCGTTCACCTTAGTTAATCTTACACACACACATACACACATAGACACACACTCAGATCACTTACCAAACACATCAGGAGACAACAGACCGGGACAAAGAGAGTCTCCTTTTCCTTTGTGCCGACAACTCTTGTCTTATTCCAGTCAAAACAGTGACTCATCCTTTTCTGTGTTGTCACCGGGGACGGCTAACATACATCGCTATCCACACATGTTCAATCAGGGGGTGGTAAATGGATGAAGTGTTAAAGACGGGCGGGAAAAAGGATGGAAAATAACTATAGATCCTCAGTACGCCCCACTGCTGAAGGTATGTGGGTATATATAGATATATAGATCTATATTTATATCAATAGCTCAGAGTTGCTCACAAGGCTTCGGTTGGAACATTTTTCCCACTGAAGATGTGTAACCGTCTGTGTTTTTGGTTTCTGTGTGAATACCGATGGCTTCTAGAAATATCCCAGGCTAACCTCCTCACTGTACATGTGGTTGGACAGTAGGAAAGATCGCTGCCGCCACGGCTCTCCAGACCAAGGGGACAAAAAAAAAAAAAAGATAGATCCTATCACATTTTTCAACAGGACTCACAAATGGTTCAGGTGCAAAATTTCTACCTGTTTTTTTTATTTAGCATGTGCTAGATCCTTAGAAATAAAGCAACCTGAATGTCAAAGCCTTGGTGGGTTGGTAGCGTAACACTCAACAAATCAATTAAATTTCCACTCCATTCACATTAATTGTACTTTACTTAATGATGATAATATAAAGTGAGGACATTATGACTCCCATCTCTGCTGAGGGTCATCACCCATAGTCTTGTTTAGCCCTGCCCATGCTGTTCCTGAGCCTGTAGTCCTGCAGAGTCTGGCTCTCCAGACTGTTTGATATCGGGCTATCCTCTGTGGTGTTAACAATACCACAGTCCGGAGTCACCAAAAATAAACGGACTACTGATTCAGGGGGTTGGTTTCAAGATGTTCGGCCCCATGAGGCCCTATGAGGAGGAGGAGGAGGAGGAGGAGGAGGAGGAGGAGGAGGAGGAGGAGGAGGAGGAGGAGGAGGAGGAGGAGGAGGAGGAGGAGGAGGAGGGGGGGGGATGTAATGGTCCCTGCTGAGTGAGTGGATTAGCCCGAGGTGGGAAAGACTGTTCCCACCAGCTAACTGGGCTGGAAGAGGAGACGTCCTTTCAGACCGCAGCACACACACACATATACTTACATACCCAGCCTCAGTGTAAATCACACACACACACTCAACACGCACCTTTTAATTAACACTGGATCCAACGCCACTTTTACTGAGGGCCTTTCATACTGATGAAGTCATAAAAGTGTCAGACTCAACTGCAGGCAGCCGTCTATGAGTTCCTATTGATCCGTGTGTGTGTGTGTGTGTGTGTGTGTGTGTGTGTCTTTTCCTTCCACAGAGTCTCTGGATAAGTGGGAGCGTCTGACTGTGGCCGATGCTCTGGAGCCCGTACAGTTTGAGGATGGAGAGAAGATAGTGGTGCAGGGAGAACCGGGTGATGACTTCTTCATCATCACAGAGGTGGGGGGGCTCTGTGTGTGTGTGTGTGTGTGTGTGTGTGTGTGTGTGCGGTAACCCTTATTCTTCCGTCATATTTCCTGTGAGTCGTTCCTGTTGACGTATACGTGGCCCTAAGAGCGTGCGTGTGTCATCAGCCGGGCACCGGGGTTGATGTACGTGTCATCGTCCCCGAGACGCCGGCGGACGCTCGGCTGAGATCGGAACTGATTCCAGGTTATTGCCACCAGTGGACAGACTAAGCAGCGCTGCCCCCCCCCCACCTCACACTGGAGGCTTTGTGGAGCTGGGGGGCCCACGGCGCAGCTCCGTGAAGGGCCCCCCCCCTGCCTGTCATCCTAAACACACTCTTGATTAACTCCATACTTACACAGGTCAAGTCAAGAGGGGGCGGGGCCGCAAGCTTTTTTTTTTTTGTCCTCGCCTCCTGCCTTTCTTCTCTCGCCCCTCTCTCTCTTCTCACTCTCTCACTCTGTCTGTCAGTTACACTTTCTGTGTCTCTCTCTCTCCCCCCCCCCCCATCTCTCTCTCTCTCTCGTTCCATTTCTAACAATAGTCCCAGTGAGTCTTCTGGTAGCGGTACGTGGGCGTGTCTCGGTGCAGCTGGGCTGAAGGGGGTATTATCGAGGGTGCCGAGTGATGCATCGCTCCTTATCCCTCTCTTGGCCGGCTCTCCCTCTCCACCTGTACCCCTCTAGCACAGCACGCCATCCCTCCATCCCTCCATCCCTCCTCCGTCCATCCATTCCCCCAGCTACGCCTCTCTTTAAACACATATCCTCATAAGCAGCTCATTATCTGACCAGCGCCGGCCAAATCAGGCCTCCGAAGGCCGCAACAAATCCCCCCTGAAAGTCCCATTTGTGTTTTAAAACGAGTCCTAACCGGGGCTCAGGACACAAATAGAGCAGTTAGAAATGCATGACTCATCAATCTGAGACTTGTGTGACCCAGCGAGAGAGAGAGAGGAGAAAAGGCATCATGTGCAGAGGGGATAACAGGATGGAGGGATGGGGGGCAGAGGGGAAGGAAGAGAGAGAGAGAGAGTGTGGGGGCAGATCATTCCATGCTGTCACACCATGCCCCCCCCCCCCCCCCCCTATGTGAGCTTCGTCCTCTTTTTAAAATAGCAAGAGGCATCATCATCGCTGAGGAAGAGGAGGAGGAGGAGGGGGGAGGGGGGGGGGACTCCCCAGCGATCACTCTTCCTCTTCCTGAACAAGCAGAAACTGTGTTGTTTTACGTTCTGCCGTCTTTCATCCCCCTCTGATGCCATCGCCCAACAGTTTGGCTCTTTCTTTAATCCCTTTTCCCCCTTTCTCCTGTCTATCTTCCACTTTCCTTTAAGCTCTCTCTCTCTCTCTTTCTTTCTCTCTCCTCCTCCTCCTCCTCCTCCTCCTCTCGGGGAGCAGGGCCTGACTTTCCCAGAGCAGGGTGGACTGTGGTGGAATGTGTGTTGCTGACTTTCACACGGGGTCAGGAGACCCAGCCTCCCGGGAGGGAGACGAGAGAGAGAGAGAGGGAGAGAGAGAGAGGGAGAGAGGGATGAGTCGGGAGAGGAAAGGGAGGGATAAAAGGGCGGGGAAGAGGTTGAGTCAAAAAGGGAGGCAGGGGTGAGGAGGGAGGGTTGGAGCAACAGTCAGATTGGACGGCGTTACATCCTCACACCGTTTTCTCTCTTTCCTTCTGCGTCTCTTCTTTTTCCCATCATGCACACCTTCGTTTATGTCTCTCTGGTGAATACATACCGCTCCCTCTCTTTCTCTCACTTCCTCACCCTCTCTCTCCCTCTCTCTCTCTCTCTCCCTCCTTCTCACCGTCTCTCTGTGGTTTTGGTGCGTCGGCCAAAGACAAACCCCCCCAATCGCTAATTACATGCTGCTGATGGCGGGGGGATTAAAACAGGGAGTCATAGAGACATCACTTTCTTTGCCTGGCGGGCGAACGAGGCCCTAATGAAAAGTGACATGTTTACATTTTTTTGCCTCACACTGTACAAACAAGCCTTTACAGATCTCCGGGGGCCGTGAAGACTTGGCCTCGCCTCTCCTCGCCTCCCTTCCTTCCCTCCCTTTTTAGACGTCTTTCAGGGCTTATCCCCTCGCTCATACGCACTCTCTCTCTCTCTCTCTCTCTCTCCTCTCACACACACACACACACACACACGAGAAAACACACACACCCTGTCATCTGCGCTTTCACCACCGCCACTTGAAGCGGTGCATGAAAACAGAGCGGGAGGGAGGCAGACGAGATAAAGGGACGCGATGAGCATCAGAGGAGAGGTGGGGTTTTTTTTTTTGCAACAAGGTGTTGAAAAGGAAAAAGGGCGTGACGCAAACCTGCCAATGAAAACTGATCAGCCCCTGCCTCTCCGCTGATGCTTTCACTCCCATTTCCTCCAGCCATCAATCTCACCGACGACTCCCATGTGTATGTTTTCGCGTCTCTTGCCTTTTGACCCCGTACAGTAGTCATCACGCTAAAGGGATCCTCTCGGGTCGCTCCGGGTCACACGGGGGAGGAATCCCCCCGTGGGCCGTAAGACCCTCACATCCTCTCGTTACTGTAACCTGCGCGGCCGGAATTTAATTTAGCTAACGCGGCTCGACGCGGCGTGTGTTTTTGTAGGCCGAAGATCGATGCAGTTAGTGGATGGAGGTGTGTTTTTCTGAGAGAGAGAGAGAGAGAAGAGTTGCAAACAAAAAAAAACCCCTAAAGCTTCACGGGTCTTTTTGGGTCAGGCCGTCGTCTCCAGTGGTCTCAAGTCCTGACGCCCTTTGGTTGTTAATGTAAGGAAAACACTCTTTGTCTAGGAACGTGTGTGTGTGTGTGTGTGTGTGTGTGTGTGTGTGTGTGTGTGTGTGTGTGTGTGTGTTGCCTTCCCAGTGAGAAGGTGCAGACACCGCCAGTGCCGGGTGGCCTCGTGAACAGGCTACTCAGGATATCACCTTTCTGCCTCCCTCCCTCCATTTCTCTCCTCTTTTCCTCGGTCCTCTCTCTCTCTCTCTCTCTCTCTCTCTCTCTCTCTCTCTCTCTCTCTCTCTCTCTTTGTCTGTCCCTGTTGTTGATCCAGTAGTTGTCACTTCCTACTTGAGAGCCGCTACATTTTGACATGCCGCCACCACGAGCCGGCTCGCCACGCTCTGCATGCGGTATGCGTGTGTGAGGTATGCATGCGTGTGTGTGTGTGTGTGTGTGTGTGTGTGTGTGTGTGAGTGTGAGTGTGTGTACGTGTACTCCGTTTTACGACGAAGCGGCACAGACATGCACGAATGCACAACACGGGTTATCTGAGCAGCCATCTCTGCTTGTAGTTTATCATTAGGTTGAAAGATGGATGTTGTGTGACTGCCGGTCCTTAAGTTGGCTCGCTCTCTCCCTCCTTCCTCCCCTCCCTCCTTCCTCCCCTCCTTTCCTTTCTCATACATCTAAATGCAAACTGCTTTTTTCCCCCTCATTCATTCCCTCTCTCTCTCTCTCTCTCTTTTTTCTCTCTCTTCCTGCTGTGTTTTGTGCACAAACTCTGTGTTGGGCAGCGGGGTGAGGAGGATCTCCGGTGTTTATAAAGGACATATCTGTGGAGCTCCTCGGGTGGTACAATATGAGATGAGTATCTGGACCACACCGGACGGGGGCCTGCTCACAAGCGAACTACTGTGCTGCTGCGCTGCGCTGTCTCACTCTCTTTGTTTGGACATGAATGGAAAAGAGAGGAATCAGCTGGTTGTAAGGAGAGAAACTGAAGATCCGACGCCCCGCCCCCCTTTTTACCCTCTCATCCACATCTCTCCGTCTGTCTTAGTCTCTGGGCGCTATTCATCCAGCGCGCTATTTCCTGGTGTGGCCGATGCCGCGGCTCAAACAAATGCCGTACTGGTCGGCATCGCAGCATCGGTCAGTCATCCGCGACGGCAAACTGTACGGCGCTCTAGCAGCATAAACCCGAGGCTCAACTATTACATGATACTACCGATACACCGCCTGCCTAGGGGTGGCACTAGGACCCAGAGAATGTGCGACTTCCTGCCGCCGGGCCACTCAGGGGCTCCGGTGGCCCGCTGCTCAGGGCCAGTTCAGCTTACAGTCCTGGGTTATTAGTTTAACTACCAGGATTGGCTGATCTTGACTCAGTCGGCTATTCCAGGCAATTTCATGTCTGTGATTTTTTTTTTTTTTTTTTTTTTTTTTTACCGCCCGCCTCTCTTTGATCGCCTGTGAAGCAGGTCAAATCAAGCTAAAACCCCTTACACACACACACACACACACACACACATCAGCCACCCCTCCTCGAACCCATGAGGGTTTGAATGAGGGTTTGTGTTTTAGGATGTAATAAAGAAAATGTTGCTCCTCTCTCCATTTGATGTGACATTTGCGTAATAGCTGTAATAAGCTAGTTATTAGTAGTAGGAAATATAATGAATATAGTGAATTTTATAACAATTAGGCCCAATTCCATTATTACAAGGAAGCAAGTAATCAGAAGCAGCAGAACAGGGTGGACACACACAAACACAGCACCTTATTTCCTGTTCTCTGTTATGTTATATACACCTGAAGAAAACTAATGATGCTGTATGCAGGATCAGGATCTTGTGAGTTGTTGAACGACTCCAACCTGAATGGACCAAACCTCCAGGATTAGGATTCCCCACTGTAAATACAGAGGAAGCCAAAGCAAGGAATGGGAACAGCCCGGCCAAAGTTGCAGATTCACCTTTACCTTACCAAACAGACAGAAGAAGAAGAAGAAGAAGAAGAAGAAGAAGAAGAAGAAGACGGCGGCTGTTGCCTATTCGCTGCTTCACCTTCACTGGAAGAGCAGACGAGGACAGGTGCACTAACAGTCAAGTCAGCCAGGCAGCAAGACTCACTGGCATCTTGTGTATCCGAGACATCAGAGAGAGGGGAGAGGCTGGGAAAGGGAGGCCCTCCTGGCAGGGTGCCGAGCACCCTTAGCACCCGCTAATATCTGAGTGGGTGAGAGAGAGAGAGAGAGAGCTCCATGCAAGTTGGATTGCGTTTGTGTGTTGTGATCTCAGTGTGTGTGTGTGTGCTCCCTGGCTGAGGCTCCGCCCACTAAGGGAGTCAGCTGTAAATAAAATGTGACAACCACTGGGGCAGCCTGATGATGTCACCCCCCCCCCCCACCCCCCCTCCCCCCTCTGATCTCCACACATGTCCACCACCTCCCCACCACCCACACCCACCTATAACCCGCCCCCATGCCACAGCTACTTCCACAGCACCGTGGCACGTGTGTGGTAATGCTGGTGTTGTGGCACAGCGTGGAGGTATATCACACACACACACACACACACACACACACACACACACACACACACACACTACAGTCGTCACTCACTTAAATGGTATTCTCCACTTAGCCGCGGTTCATTTCAAGCCCAAAGTCACACACATCCCTTTCACCCAAACACAATCACACCTTTGTCGGACTGCCGACGGGCGGCTGGCAGCTCCGGACTCCCTATTAAGACTCATTATATTCATATTTAGCATTATTAGCCTGGCCGGCGGAGGGAAAGGAGGGAGCGGAGAAGGATTAGAGAGAGTGAGAGAGAGAGTGAGAGAGTGAGAGAGAGAGCGCTGGAGCCGTCAGGTCCGTTTGAACAGACAAGCTGGGAAGTCCCCGCTCTGATTTTTACCTGCTAGCAATTTACAGCAGGACCGCGGTACATGTGGATGTCTAGACGTCGCCGTGGGAAGCAGACACACACACACGCACGCACGCACACACACACGCACGCACGCACGCACACACACACACACACACACACACACACACGTTCTCGCTTATGCCAGACACTTTGAGATTCCCCGAGTCAAGGGTTACATGGTGCAAATGTAGGCGTGTGAAGCACCGACTACAGAGGCACACGTATGCAGGGAGTGCAAAGATGCGTATGCAAACACGCACACATGCACAGACACACACACACACACACACACACACACACACACACAGTTTGTCAACAGCTGCAAGATATGGTGATGTGATATGTTGTCATCTGTTGTGCAGAGTAAATCATATTTCCTCCCTTATATTTTTTTGAGGAGACTTGGCCAAACTCTCTCTCTCTCTGTCTCTCTCTCTCTGTCTCTCTCTCTCTCTCTCTCTCTCTCTCTCTGTCTCTCTCTCTGTCTCTCTCTCTCTCTCTGTCTCTCTCTCTGTCTCTCTCTCTGTCTCTCTCTCTCTCTCTCTCTCTCTCTCTGTCTCTCTCTCTCTCTCTGTCTCTCTCTCTCTCTCTCTCTCTCATGGTGAGTCACAGAGTTCAGTCAGGCTGTCCAGCAGACATCAGCTGTTGGGCTCTGTTGTTTTCTTCATGCTGTGTGTGTGTGTGTGTGTGTGTGTGTGTGTGTGTGTGTGTGTGTGTATGCGTGCACATCAGTAGTCTGAACGCCTGCATGTTTGTACACACATCCACGCCTGCTTGTGCGTCGGTGCGCCGGGGTCAGGCGGGGACGTGGTACCGGGGCACTTGGACCAGGCGGGGGTGTTTCCACGGTGCGGGTGAACGCTGGCGGAGGGGGATTAGGTGATGGAGACGCTGAGGCACATTTCTGAAGCTCCTCAGCAGGCCTGGGATCAGTTCAGCCTCCAGCCTCCACCGGGTTTAGATGTTTTGTATTTATTACACTCTGGAGGACAGGCAGCAGAACCAATCAGACCTGGTGTGGGTTACCCCGTCCGCCGGAGCAGGTGTCCGTCCCACAGAGAGGACGGCTAAATCCCGAGCACCTGCGTTCTTATGAAGCAGGAATTTCTCTCCGGCTTAATCCTGCTGAAGGTTTTCAGCCCCTGTTGGAATAACGCCCCCTTTTTCTCTTTTTCCCTCCATCCCTCCCTCCTATCTTTTTTTTCTATCTTTCCCACTCCTTTCTTTCCCTGCTCTCTCTCTCTCTCTCTCTCTCTTGGCTCCCCCCCACCCTCCTCCCTTTCTCTCTCTCTCTCTCTCTCTCTCCCAGGGAACAGCCTCGGTCCTCCAGCGCAGGTCTGACAATGAGGAGTATGTGGAAGTCGGTCGCCTGGGACCCTCCGACTACTTTGGTGAGCGTCTCTCGGCTGGCCCCGCCCCTTCCCTGGCCCCGCCCCCCCTTCCCTGGCCCCGCCCCTCCAGACCTGGCACCACACACACCAAGAGCGATTAGTCAAGAACTGGCTTTCACTGTGCCTATTATTTATGGTTGAAAATATAAATTGCACAGATACAAAAAAAGAGGCCTAAAATAGGAACTCTGAACTGAGACTTGAGAACAATCCAGATTAGATTATACTGCACCTAAGGGGCACCTAAGGGTGACCTGGGTAGGATTTCAGTAGCTGTTTCTATCCAATGAAATGGCCAAAATAAATATAAAATGTGAATTGTCTTTCCGTCAGATAAATAGACTGAATGTAGAATTTAGCTGCATAAAAAAATACACCCATTAGAATAAAGGGAAGTCATTTCTGTCGTTATTGATCATATATTTACAGAAAATGATGAAAAACTATTTTGACAAACTTTTGTGACACTTCTGTCTTTCTAACTCCATGTATCACAATTCACATAGAAATACTAGAAGAACGTAGCTATTCTCAACAACAGCACTATACTCTATACACCTAGTGAGGTACTTTCTGTTGGCATGTCTTTATTCTCATCCCTGCTGTGTCACCAGTCAAATATCTACCAAAAAAGAATGAAAATGAATGTATTTGACATCCCAACTCAACCCCTGAGCTCCATCCTCTCTCTCTCTCCCTCCTCCAGGTGAGATTGCCCTGCTGCTGAACCGCCCCAGGGCGGCCACCGTGGTTGCCCGGGGGCCGCTCAAGTGCGTGAAGCTGGACCGGCCCCGCTTCGAGCGCGTCCTGGGGCCCTGCTCAGAGATCCTCAAGAGGAACATCCAGAGATACAACAGCTTCATCTCCCTCACCGTGTGACCAGCAGACCCCGGGGGGCCCGCCGGCAGGAGCGGGTGACATCGGCATCTCGGAGTTTTTTTGGGTTGGGGGTGGGGGTGTGTGGGAGAGGGTGGGTGGGGGATGGTGGAGGGTGGGGGGGGGGGGCGGGACATGGGGTTTACGTCCACAACGACAGGGTGCTTGTTTCCCGCCTTTTTGTTCATTCTGTTGCGTGTTTCTTTCTATTGATCTTGTGCACTTTGATTGACCTGTGCTGTCACGTAGCTTTATTTAAAAAACAACAACATGGCCGACAAACAACTCATCAAAACTCATCACGACTGTATATGATGCATGCTTCGAGACTGACAAAGAACGATGGCGGTTGCACTCGATGGATTTTTACGACAGGGGTGGGGGCGGGGTTACACTGAATTCAGGAAAAGGGGAGCAGGAAGTGAGGTCGCGTTTACGTACAGCGGGAGGAAGTGGTTACACGTTTCTTTGCTCGCTAATTTTTTATTTTTTCCCGCTTCTGCCTCGCCGTGCGCGGTGCCATTTCTAGGCCAAATCAGACCCGCCACCCAAATGCACAGACCTCTGTTACCTAAATCCTAAACGTAGAGGTATGAAAATAGATATATTCTTGGCTGTTTTATTCAATTTCAGTGCTTTTTAATTGCTATATCAGAGCTTTTTACTGCTGTTATCAATGGGGTTGGGTGGGGCAGGGGGGGGGGGGTGGGGGTTGTTAGCGGTAGTGACATTTTGAATAGAGATTTTAATATTGGGGCAGTGTGTGCGAGGTGATGGAGTGATGAGTGGCTTTTATTTTGAAGAGATTCCCTCTATCCTCATATTTCCTGAAATAGTTCAGTCCAGTCTGTGAGCTGTTCTATCCAAAGGCGCAATAGTGTTAGCAATTCACTCCACACATGCACACACTCACACACGCGCACACACACACACCACACACACACACACACACACACACACACACCGTCTCAGGACTATGGTTCCTCAACCCGTAGGTTTGTCTTACTTGACGCTTTTTAAGGTGATAGGGTCTGTGTTAAACTAGATGAGAGCTTTTGCACCACTTTCCAGTCCCTGATGTTGGGTGAATACAGCAGTTTGGTTTAGTTGTTTTTAAGAAATGACTTCAATGTTCTAAATATATATTTAAAAAAAATAAAATAAAAATACTTGTGTTGCTTTCCTTTGATGTCATCGACTGTCATCTATTTTCAAAGTTGCACAATTGACCCAACGACTGATGTTGTACAAATAGAAAATAATCTTTCTGTATCCTTCTCTCTCTCTCTCTCTCTCTCTCTCTCTCTCTCTCTCTCTCTCTCTCTCTCTCTCTCCTCTCTCTCTCTCTCCCTCTCTCTCTCTCTTTCAACTCCTATCAACCCATCTTGAGCAAATAAAGACGAGCTTCTGAAAGCCACTTTGTTTTGAGTCGTTGTTTTCTCCTCATCAGCTCCTCCTTGTCCCGGTGTGAATGCGGTTCCTCTGTTTTACATTCCTTCCCCTTCTTCTTTTATCTCTCCTCTCTCTCTCTCTCTCTCTCTCTCTCTCTCTCTCTCTCTTTCCCTTCATCCTGGCTCTACGTTTATCCACACCCTTCCTCCCCCCTCGTCTCTTTTTTCATCTGTCTCCTTCCCTCAAATACAAACTCTCCTTCCCTTCCCTTGCACCGTCTTTCCTCTCCATCCCTCCTTCCTTCCCTCCATCTCTCTTTTCTGCCTCCCCCCTCCCTACAGAAACCTCTCTATCACGCCTCCCCCCCTACGCCTGTCTTGTTTCCCAGCATCCCTCCCTGCTCTCCCGTCCCACCCACGGTAAGCCGAGTGTCAGTCGTCCGTCAGTCCAGGCTGTCGGAGGCCAGTTTACACCTCTGACACATTCCTCTTCATCTTAGCGCTCGCTAAATCAACTGAGGAATGCACCCCAACACACACACACACACACACACACACACCCCTTCATCATTCTGACAATACACACTAATTCACATGAATTCACACACAAGGGTTTGTGGTGTGTAGAGGGTTCAGGGTTTGATGACTCATGGCAGCTTTTGATTAAAGTATTGACATTTTTGACGTTCACTTTTTATTCTCTTGCAACAGCACGACCCCTCTCCTCTTTCTCCTCACACACACACACACAGTATTTTTCCGTTATCCACAGTTTGGCTCTCCTGTTTTCATTAAGAAAATCACCATCTACCCTGTTTTTTCTTCCCAGCTGTTTCCTGGATCACAATTTCGCATCACATCATTCACTTTGCTTTGGCTTCCTCTCTCTCTCTCTCTCTCTCTCTCTCCCTCTCTCTCTCTCTCTCTCCCTCTCTCTCTCTCTCTCTCCCTCTCTCTCTCTCTCTCTCTCTCTCTCTCGACTCGTCGTCTGGTGGAGCTGAAGAAGAAGGTGCTGACATGTTGGCTCGGTCGCACATTATTAGAAATTTACCATTAGAGAAATGGGTGATAAATTCAAAATACCCAACGGAGAACAGGGCAGCTGCGCACCTGCATGCGTGTGTGTGTGTGTGTGTGTGTGTGTGTGTCCAGAGCACCTGACTCGGCATTACTGAGGCATCCTGGGTGGGCCTCATGAGGGGCTCTAACGCTGGCACTGCCACCTGGGCTCCAAGATGAAGCCTTGGCACCGTGCCAGTTTGGGAGTCAAGAGAGCAAAAAAAAAACAACACACACACCCACATTTTCACACACTTCCTGTTCATCCAGGTCACCCAGGTTCAGTGGCGGGGTCCTTCCTCAGAGCCCCGAGAGCATTTCATCAGCCGATCTGTCGGTTAAGGTGAGTGCACTGTTACACATGAACGTTGAGCGCCTCCATCTCTGTGGTATCGTGTTATAATGATGAGGTTGTGATGGTTGAGTGACAGGTGAACACGTTTCTCCCGGTACCTGGAAGGATCCGTCAACAAAGTGTGTGTGTTTACTTGCTAGTTCCTCGTTAACGTTAACTACCGGCCGGATCACCGACAGCTCTGCTCTTCACTCCCCATCCATGAACCGCGAGAGGGAAGGGGAGACACTCCGCTCTCCCCTTTCCTCTCCCACTTGCCTCCTCCCCCCCTCCCTCCCTCCCTCTCTTGATTGCCGCACCCTGTTTGACTCCTCTCTCCTTCCGTCTCCTCCTGTTGTGTCACACCGGGTTATGTTTGTGCCTGAGCATCTTGAGGTGGTGGTGAAGAGGAGAGGGAGGAGATGAGGAAGGAGGGGATGATGGAGGAGGAGGAGGAGGAGGAGGACGGGGTTTATAGCATGCCTGCGTTCTGTCCTAACGAGGTTTTGAAATCATCCAGCAGATGAGATACATTTTAAAGAATTTCCTTCCACTATGGGAACGTTTTGCCCCTTCATTTACAGGACGGCTACTTTAGTGCTTCCAACCAAATTCCAAGTTTTATATAAACGCTTGCCAAAAAATTTACAAGATAAGATGTCTGGGAGAGGGATTCGGCGTGTGTGTGTGTGTGTGTGTGTGTGCATTCTTGCGTGTCTATTTGTTGCATCCCATAACCAGCCACCCGTGGTCTCGTGAGAAGATGTTTTATTTGGTGCTGCACATTTAGATCTGGCACAGTGAGCTTAGCCCCCGGGTGTGCGACTCTCCCCCTCCCTCCCCCCTCCATCTCTCTCTCTCTCTCTTTCTCTTTCTCTTTCACTCGTTCTGTCTCTTTTGTTTCCCGTCCCTCTTCTTCTTCGACTCTCTCTTGTGTTCCCACAGCGGTCATCTCCGCTCCTCTTGTCCTGGAAGATCCAGGCTAATTAAAATGCCTGCCAGCAGATTCACCGCCGCATACCCAGGGATGGGAGGGGGGGTGCTGGGGCTACAACCTCCATTGATTCCCCCCTGCCTTCTCCCTCTTCCCCCCCCCCCCCCCCCCCCACACACCCTGGCGGAAACATTAACCCCCAAACCGCCTGATGACGGGAGCCTTTGATACCGGGAGCCTTTGATACCGGTCCGGGTCTAAATGTGGACCTGGCTGTTCCAGACCGGATCTAAGCCTCTCCGGGTCCAACGCCCCGGGTCTCACGTCCGCCTGGTCCCCAGTTCTGGTTGCTCTTGATTCCGGGGCTCTAATCCTGACCTGCCGGGGGGGGGGGGGGGGGGCGGGGTCACGGTTCACCGCCCAGGCCTGGTCACAGGTGATCGAGCAGCAGAGAGGGTAATGGGATTGAGAGGTTTTAGGGATCGAGAGGAGGTCAGGGGGAGAAGCAGAGTCGAAGATTTGGGGTCAGGAGATCATCACAAGGTCCAGCTCATTCCAGCGCTGGCCCTTCCAGACGGTCGTGTTGGTCGGGGGGGGCGGGGGGGGGGGGGACAACGGTCCCTTAAAAGGCAAGCGCTCGTTCTCACTGAGCGGTTTGAAGAAGAGTCAAGAGTTAAAAGGCCGCTCGAGCTGTAGCCCCGTTATTGACATGATTTACTCTGGAAATGTCCTCCTCTTCCTGCCCGTCTCGTTACAGTTGCATGTGTTTAGTCGCCGGTCCCCAGCAGGACACGGCCGGCTGCCCCGGACCAAAGGGAGGAGAAGGACCCGAAAGCAAAGGAATAAAGGAGGAGATACCATCTGTTTGTTTTTCTGCTTTTCTTTCCCAAGCTTGCTATCGTTCCTCATTTCCTGCTGGACGACAAGTAAATAATTCACATGTATACGTGTACCAACACTGAGACCAGTTACCCCCCCTCACCCCTCACCCCCCTCACCCCTCTCACCCCCCTCACCCGCCTCCAAGTAGGCCTCAGCTCCGAAGCTAAACCCATAAACCCAGCCAATGGACTCTCTTGCTTGACTTGTGTCCAAACGACATCAAGAAAAAACAACCAAAAAGAATGAGATGTTCTCTCCACGCTTTGCAGACTCAGGGAAAAAAAAAAAAAAGAAAATCGTCAGTGGCGTTTTCCTCTCATTCCATGATGCACATGACTCCGCAATCTCCTGCCCACGTTGAGCACAATCCATCTCTTCACTCCAGCTCCTCTGACTCCTCCCTCCTCCTCCTCCTCTCTCTGGGGAGGGTTAGCCCGGGCGATTGTCTCAATTGTTTCTTTTCTTCCATGTCCTCCTACTCTCTGAGGGATCGTTTAGGGTTTTTTTGGGCACAGATCATAAAAGTCGAACCCCTGGTCTAATCACATCAGGAGGATGGAGGAATGGAACGAGCACGAGTCCCCCGTCGGTCCCCCGTCCTCCGGAGAACCGCTGAGCTCATGTTTCTAGATGTTTGGCTTCGGATGGATGGACTCTTACGGCTTCCTCCGAAAGCTAAAAGCACGTCTCTCGTGTCTGGATGGATCCTCCTCAGTTTGAATGACGGATTGCCGCGTTGCTCTCAAAGTGAATGAGGGTGGAGTGAATTGAGTGACGGGCTCAGGCTCATCCAAATAAACCCCCCCGGCGTTTTTCCTCCAGAACGGTGTGGAGCGCTACAGCCACTTTACCCTCCTGCAGGTGTGCCGCGTCACAAGGTTGATGGCTGTGTCGAGTGTCTCCTGATTGTCAGCCCCCCCCCCCCCCCCACCCAGACACCCTAAGCCCCCTCTGGAGGACCCCCGGGGAGGACCCCCTTCAACACCTGACCGATGCCCCCCTGGGTTCGGGGCCGGGGCCGATGGGGGGGGGTGATCCGGCTCTCCTTAAACCCTGGAGGAATGTTTGGATTTGAGTTGAGTGCTGTAACCAGAGAGCACTCTCTCCCGTCTCTAAGCCCATAATGGAGACACTTCCTGTTGATAATCAGTCTGTTGTGATCTCCTTCTGCCTCGGGATTTTTGACACTCGGAGGGGAAAAGGAAAGGAGTTACTGCGGCCCGCGGACCACAGCGGCGGATCGGTGGCGAAAGATTTTGAGTCCAACGAACTCAAATCTAGTTTTTACGACAACCCTCTCAAACACACACACACACACACACACACACACACACACACACACACACACATACCTCCCCCCTAACCTGGTAACAACAACAGTAAAAGAGGCATAAACCTGCTCTAATTATCCTTTAAAAGCGTCCGTGCGTCGGCTTCCAGAGCAGCGAGCCGTTAACCGCCGTTAACCGCTACCAGCGTGCGTGCGAGACGGGCATCACCGCACCGGCGTCGTAAACCCCCCGCGCATGGACTCAACTCTCCTGGAGGGTTAAAGCACTTTCATGGACCGGCGCTGCGTTGAGGCAGGGGGAAGAAGAAAAAAAAAACCCCTCAAACGTTCAGTTCAGGGGCCTGCTCTGTGTCATGGCATTCTTCATAGCATACCACCACCAGCAGGACCCGGGGCCCCCGGGGGCCAGCAGCAGTGGGAGCATCCAGCAACCAGGTGTGTGCCAAAGTGGATTGTATAACTGGGTGTAATCGCCCTTTAATCCAGGGGGTGTTTTTTTTTTCTTTTTTTTGGTGTTTTGTGTTCGAACCTCTTCACACCCTCTCCTCCTCCTCCTCCTTCCCTCTTCTTCTTCTTCTTCTGTCAGGGCTAGCTAACGTCGCTCCAGTCAAGCAGCGAAATCACTTCTTAATCCCTCACACACACACACACACACACACACACACACACACACCAGCACCACCACACCGGGAGTAGGGTGGCCTATGGAGTGAGCAGGAGTGAAAGTCCCATCTGACACGCCAGCTGGAGTCATTATGGGCTTAAAGGCTCCTAATACATTTCTGAGGACAGCTCGGCGTTGGCCTCCTCCTGAGACCTGGACCTCCATCCCACGGCGACCTGGACCTCCATCACACGGCGACCTGGCGAGGAGTCTTCATCGGACCCGCAGCGAATCATGCGGGTTTTTATTAGTCTTCACCCGACATCAGCTCCATGCTATTTGTTTGGATGACTTCGCTCCACCGAGTCATTTCTTTCCGTTCCCCCCCAACAACGTGTAATCCTATATAAACGGCCTCATGTTTATTGTAGTTTTTATCCCTGTGTGTGTTTTATTCTTTAACTTCCTTCTTTTTTTTCAGGGCTGAAACTTAATTTGGCTTCAGCGACTTTTTCCCACCGGGGACATTAAAGACCACGTTTGTGTGCCACTGTAACGTCTGGGGCTCTATACATAGATCTCAAGTTTCCCCCCCCCCCCCCCCCCCCGGGGGTGAGGACGGGGGTGACACAGGGCAGGTCTGTCCCCCCCCCCCGCTGTCCTCTCCACGGTCGTCCCCGTCGCCCCGGCTTTGATGTCCCGGCGGCGAGAGTGTGATTTGTGGGTTTTTTCCGCCGTGTCTCCCCACCACCCACCTCCGAGCCTCCAGACCCGCAGAACATGGGGACGCAGTGGGAGTTCCCAGGCATTTTTGGGAGGAGGAGGGGGAGGAGGAGGGGGGTGGGAGGGGGGGGTCAGACCACCGCAGAGCAGGGGAGACCCCGGTCTTCCTCCTTGCCGGTTCCCACCGCTCCCGACACGGCACACACATGTTGAAAAGGTCAGGTCTTGATAGACAACAGAGCACCGGCAATTACACTGCTATTTCTCAGTGGCTGGAAGTCCCCTGCTTTCTGTGTGTGTGTGTGTGTGTGTGTGTGTGTGTGTGTGTGTGTGTGTGTGTGTGTGTGTGTGTGTGTGCAAAAAAAAAAAAAGAAGGAGAGTGAGTGTTTTTTTTAGTGCATAGAGAATAAAGAGGCAGTGTTTAAAGGGGAAAAGGAGCCGGGGAAAGGGGGGAACAGGGGAACGACGGCGTGTTGAGGCTTGTCCCTGGCTGCCTGCCTGCCTGCCTGCCTGTCCGCCCGTCTGTCTGTGCACGTGCGAGAGTGAAGGTGTGTAATTGTTACTGCGTGTTCGGTTAGTGCGCGCGCGTGTGTGTGTGTGTGTGTGTGTGTGTTCACTGTGCATCCACCACAGAGCGTCTGTGTGGAGGTGTGAGAGGATTGCGTTCATGTCCAGCCTCCCCGGTGCTTCGTCGTCTGCCGTCTTCCTTCCTCCGTCCTGTTGCGGTGGAGAGTCCATCTCTGACCCGAGCAGCAGCAGCAAACCCACAGGGATTCCTTTTCCAGCTTTTGTTTTGTTTCCAGTATTTTTTTTTCTGTCTTCGGTTTCATTCCTTGTACACACAGACAGACACCTATTTCCAGTTCCCTCGGCGGCGTGGCGCTCATGGAAAAGCAGACAGGGAAAAGGTCAAGGCGCAGTTTAGAGGGTTTCTTCCTACTGTGGCGATGAGGCTGTGGGTGTGTTGGTTGGTCGTTGTCGCTGTGCATCGCTCCACTGGGTTTCCTCCACACTCCAGGCCCCACAGAGGTCCTCATTCAGGTGGCTATGTAAGCTAGAGAGATTTGGGAAGTGGCGGCAAACTATAAAAGACCTGCTGGCTCGATCTGCTGCTGCTGCTGCTGCTGCATCAGGTCAATGTGAGTGTGTATGTGTGTGTGTGTACGTGTGCTTGTGTGCTTGTTTGTTTACGTGCGGGGACAGGTTGCCGTGGTAATGCCCGACACATGCACTCTCCACTCTGCGTGATTTCCAAGTCCAATCTATATCACCGCCAGCCTCTGGAATGCACCTTTGCTCCTGGGAAATCTCACCTGAATTACTTACCTTTATGAGCGTGTGTGTGTGTGTGTGTGTGTGTGTGTGTGTGTGTGTGTGCGTGAGTAACCCAACCATAAATGTTACCCGTAGTTTCTAATGGGCCTATTACCAGGCGTGAGCTCGCATCAAATAACACACAAGCTCCGCACTTAAAAACATCAAGACTCGACACCCACTAATGGAATCAGGCTTGTCATCATAGACGCTGATGAGCTCGTTGGGGCTTTTAGTTAGCGAACACTAAATCTACCCCCCCGGGGGAGGAGGAGGGAGGGAGGGAGGGAGGGAGGAGGGAGGGGGGGGCGCTCAGCTGTCCCCGTGACTCACGCGCTCATGTTTTGCGCCTCCGCTCTATATTTGGTAGCTCTTTGACATCATGAGGTGTAATCAAACGGGGATACCCGGTAGTAAACGTGTGAGAGACGATACAAGCGCCATCAACAACAACCTGCTGCGTTGAGTTTCTATTGTCAGCTCGGCTATCTTTTTTTTTTTTTAAATTTTTTTTATGGCTGACTGACACCGTTAAAGTGTGAGGCTGTTCTGGGGTCAGAGTTCGGGTGAAGACAGTGTGTTATATGGATGTATATATACATGGATATGCCCAGTAGGTCTGATCCTGGTTCTGCTGGCTGGGGTTGCGCGGCGGTGCCTTCTGAAGCGTTGCAGGCAGGAACACGTCTGATGAGAAGTCTGGAAAAGATATTTCTTCACCTCCTTCTTTCCTTTTTTTTTTTTTTTTTTTGACACTTTGAATCAAGACAGCCAATCTCTGAACATGCCTCGTTTCCACCGGGATCCCCGTCCTCGTTGGTCTTCGCCGACTATAAACAGATCGCGTTGCAACTCTCCAACACGGGGAGGGAAAAAAAAGGGGCAAAACCCTCCATTCGGGCTCCCCGAGGTCAAGACTTCTCGGAAAGAAACGGCCAGAACGGATGCCCTCCTTTTTCAGATCACGAGGCGCGCTTCAATCCTCCATATCCACCACTTTCTGGAATTCTCCCCCCCCCTTCCTTTTTCCCTGCGCTCTTCCCACTGGGAGCTATGTGTGGCCTGTGGGAGGGTAGGCGGGAAAACGGGAGCGGAGAGTCATCATCTCACTCCGAGTCGAGGTGATGACTCTCTGCTGCATCTTTATGGCCAAATTTACGGTGCACCAGCTTCCATAAAACCATTTATTGGGGTTGATGTTGTTAGGTACACAGACCTCAGTTGCCAGTAAACATGTTGCTTAATAGCCTGTGCAGGAGAGAGAGAGAGAGAGAGAGAGAGAGAGAGAGAGAGAGAGAGATTCCACTTTCTTCTTCTTCTCCTACCTGTGCCTCCGTTGCTTCTACTGCCCCCGTTCTTCTTCCCTCCTCTTCGAGATGCTTCCTTCTCTCCTCTCCTCCCCTCCTCTGCTCTCCCTGTCCATCTCATCTTCATCTCAAGCTCGAGACTTTATTGGCCCTGATGGCAAATTTGGCGTGCAAACACAAAACACCATAACAATCAACAATGAACAATAGGAGGCAGCAGGAGTCTGGATGACGAGGGGAGCGAGGGCGAGGGGTGGAAAGACTGTCTCTCACAGTCACATCGTCCTCCAGTCATTTTCCCTCTCTCTCCCTCTGGTTGCTTACTTGTTCCTTTACACCTAATCGTCACTTTCTCCTCCTCTCACCTCCTCCTCCTCCTCCTCCTCCTCCTCTGACTCTCCCTTTCCCGGCGTGATGCTACGACGTGAGTCATGCGTCTCACGAGCGGATAGTTCACGTCTGGTCAGGGAGGATGACCTGTGATGAAACCGCGATGACACGGTATGACCGCTGGCTACCACACGGGGGGGGGCGTGATGAACCTGCCTGTCATGGATGAACACACACACACACACACACACACACACACACACACACACACACACACACACACACACATTCACTATGGCATCACAAGCTGAGACTCACGCCGTGTCCCGCTGAGGGATGAAATGAAACCCAAATCACTAATGACACTATATTCCTATTGATCACTACTGTGTGTAGATACAGGATTCCTCCACCAGCTGCCGCCGTGTGCTCGCCCTGCGGGGGCCCCGGCACCCTCGGGTGTTACGCGATCCAGGACAAGGTGGAGGGCGGACCACCTGGTTGGCTGACCTGCTGATTGTCACCTCTGGCTGATAATGTGCGTCCACTGTCTCTTTCTCCCTCCCTCCCTCTCTCCCTCTCCCTCCCTCCCTCCCTCCCTCTCTCTCCCTCCCTCCCTCATGTAGGTGCTTCTCTTTTACCAGGCCTCCAGGCGGTTCCCCCGGACCTCCCAGCGCAGCACAGCCCCCCAGCTTCCTCACGGCAAGTTAGGACCAGTCTCTGGTAAACCTGCTGGAAAAGACCCTCTCTGTTAACCAGTTGCTTCCTCTGCCCAAAAGACATGGCTGCTGCACTGAAGCATTATTCCATCATCATCATCATCATCATTTTTTTGTCTGTGCTACACGATCATTTGTACATCCTACATAGTGCTACTAATGAATAGGGGTCACGACATCATCAAGGACTGAATTCAGGACAGTGGTGTTAAATGGTTAACACTGAGGCATTATTATCTCGTCTTCATCATCAACATCATCATCATCATCATCAAAATCAAAATTCTCATCAATTTATCATCGTTTTTGTATGATTTAGATTTTGCTAAACCATTCATCATTTTTCATAAGCCAGTGGTGTTAAATGGTTAACACCGAGACATTACTTAGCTCATCATCATCATCATCATCATCATCATCATCATCATCATCATCATCATCATCATCATCATTTTTGTCCGATATTGAATCACTTTGACATCGTTTCCTCGTGATAATAACTGCTGCGGGTCGGGAGCGCTTCTCCATTAATAAGAACTGGTTTCTATGAATGGGTTTTGTGCCGGGGAGCACACGGACACGGGCTGCGGGGGGATGGGGGGGATGGGGGGGGACATGTTCTTAAGTCATCCCACCAGCCAACCAGCTCCGCGTGCTGAATAGATGCGCGATCACCGAAACGCGAGGGGAGGCGCAACGGGCACGGAGCTCCCGGCTCTCTATATCCAGCGGCTCAGAGGCGCTCTTGACTCCATTCACTTCAGAGTCCAACATAACCGAGGACCGTGCACACACACTGCTGCAAGACGAGCCCAGGACAGGACAACACGGACAACTTTCCCACCCCCACTTGCTTCTTTTTTTTTTTGATTTTCTCGAAGGACTTGCACCTTGGGATTATACGCGTTTAAGAGTTATTAAATACGGTGTGAGTTTTATTACAGCAGCGTAGTCGTGCCTTTTTTGTTTTTGTGTTTATTGAATAAATCCTCCGAAAGAAGCGGGGGGAGCTGCGTGTCTCGTTTCAGGCTTCAGTAACTCGGGGGGCTGAGGCTGGTTTTTGTGCTACAGGGTGAAGGACAAGTGCAATGCGAGTCAGACTTGTCTCTTGGGATTGTCCCGCTCGGGTCTGAGGAGCCATGTCGACCTGGAGAAGAAGACGCGGTCCAATGTGAATAACGAGAGTCAAACTTCCAGAGAGTCTCTTCTGCGTCTTCTGAGTTACGAGCAAGTGCACGGGGTTTGACTCTCGAGTCCGCTGAGCCAGCTCTTAACACCCCCGGTTTCTCTCCCCGAGGGGATGGTTGTGGATCCTCTGGGGCCAGGAGCGACGCTGCGGCTCCGACAGAATTGCACCTTTTTCTTGTCTGGGGGAAAATCTGAATTAAAGGGAGATGAGAGCCGCACTTTGTTGCTTCCTCCTGTGGACGTCGTACCTGCTGCTCGCCGCCGCTGAGGTAAAGTTACAGGGACTCTTCGCAGCCAGAGAGATGGTCTTGAATGGCCGGATAGGTTGTGTGTGTGTGTCCCCCCCCCCCCCCACCGCCCCCAGGCCCCTGGTCCCCGGTCCCCGGTCCCCACACACAGCGGTGCGAGGCTCTGTTCTGGTCTGGGTGTTGGGATACTGGGGGTCTTGCAGTTCTAGACCAGGACTTAAAAAACACTTGGAACAATAGAGCTGATTACATCCTGTGATTATTAAATAAAATCATGAGAGCACCTACATAATTATATTAATTATCCTGTATCCGCACACTTTTTTAATTGAAATTTAAAAAACTAACATTTGAAAATGCACTATTTAATTTAAGGACATCGCGAACATCTGAATGAATTGTCTGATTATTAACAAACAGCGCATCAACTACATTTACCATGAGGGGCAGTGACTGCGCGCGTTTGAAAGCCAACATCGCCACTGCGCTTGGGCACATATTCCAGTTATTTTTGGCGTTTGTGCCAAATCTGTTTGCAGCCCGAGCCAACTGGGCAAACGTTTTGGTTGGGCTAAGCGCTTTCATGGGAACCGCTCCGGGCGATATAAATAGGCCCCGTTCCTGTAAGGGCGCACACGGTTTTGCTCGACTCGAGATACTTGCAGGACCCGCAACAAGTGCAAAGTGGTGTGGGGAAGGGCCGCGAACAAGGGCAGAGCTCGCCCCGGGTACGTGCCGTTGTCGCGCGCATGGAAAGAACAAGACGCCAAAGTCCATTATAAAATCTGTCAGTTTATTGTCGCCTCGCTTATCGGCGAAGGTGCATCCCTGGTAGATCATGACGTAAGAGCTTTTACGAATCGGTTGGATCCATTCTTCAGTTCGGCGTCCAACACATGAAGCAGCACTTATTTCATTAAAGTTGCACTGATTTTTTTAAATAATCGGTTCCCCTGTCATTCCTACAAGCGCCTAAAATACACTGTGGTGCATCAGCAACCAATGAAAACGTTGAGATTTTATTGAAATGAAGTCATCTATATGGCGAATTTACCAAAACCATTTGTTAAAAAAACCCAAAACACTCATGGTCTACCAAGTGTGTGCCTTTGACTTGACGTGACGTTTTTCTCCATCCAAGCGCGAGCGGGACGTATCGGGACGTACGGGGCAGAACATGCTTGCTGTAGTTGGCACGTAGTTGCAACATTTCTACGGCACTGATCTGCGCGATGGTTGTTTGAGCCTCAACTCACTTGTTTGCACAGGCAAAGACTCACACAAACGTTTCAGACTGACTCGACAACATCGGTAACCCTCGTTTTCTTGTTTGATTTCTTTGCCCCCCCAAAAAAAAAGGAAGTGGAGATTCCCCAGGAGCTGATAGAGAGACTGTCTCGCAGTGAAATCCACAGCATCAGCGACCTCCAGCGGCTACTGGAGATAGACTCCCCAGGTAAAGTCTGCCTCTTGATACTTTTTAACGCACTGACCTTTGCCCAATCACATTCCAGTCAGACTATAGGATAAAGGATAAAGCAGAGTTTGTGTGTGTGCGCGTGTGTGTGTGTGTGTGTGTGTGTGTGTGTGTGTGTGTGTGTGTGTGTGTGTGCGGGACTAGGTTTTTGGGCACTTGCCATATCCAAATTTGATCTTGCAGTTTTTATAATAGAGAGCAAAGATCAAAGAGAAAATGTCAGAAATGCATCCATAAGCCATATCCCAAAAAAAAATCACAACAGCTGAGCATTCAGGATCAGCGGTCCCTCCGATGTCGAATACTCTTATGTCTTGTTACTCATCGCTCATCGATCCACTTGTCCCCAGAAATGTTGATATAAGTTTGGATGTTTTGGTGGCAACGGAGTAGATTAGGTACCGGCAGGGTTCAGTGGATTGAGGGCACTGCAAAGAGGAACCCTGCTGCTTCTGTGTGTATTCTGCCTGTTACATGCAGCAGAGATTTGATGTATTTATGACTCGTTTTAAAAAAAGTCATGATTAGAGTGTCAAACAGGAAGTTGCTGAAGTGCACAGGAGGGAGGGAGGGAGGGAGGGGGGGGGGGCTGGGCTGGCACTGAAAGAGAGCACACGCCTGATAGGCACGCCTACTGTACACACATGTGACAGAGATGGACTTTCACTGCCAGGTATTTATTTGAGCAGATTCCTTCAGCTGTTGTTGCTGCAATAAGCCGGCTTTATGACCGGCTCACAGGTCAGGTAGGCTTCTCCCTCTGCTGCTTCCCGGATGGTGCGCTGGGTCTCCTACTTTAAATTGGCTTTAACACCCCCCCGAACGGTGCCGGGTGTTCTCAGGTGTTCCTAATAGTCCCGTATCACAAGTGGCATCGTTTTTATTTTCACGCCGCACTCACGATCAAATCAACCTCCGCTCCACAGCAGCGAGCACCATACATTGAGCGGGGGGGCCTAGAATAGGTCCCTGGAGCGCCTCTAGCACGAGAAGAGGCGTTTATAACTGAATTGAGTGTCTTTCTTCAAACAGAGGAATGTTTTCCAGCGTAACAGTAGTAGGCTGATTATTATTACGAGGGTATAAATCTGTCTGAGGGCCGGGCGCCCCCCCGCCAGCCCGTTAAAAGACTTTTGACGCCAGCCAGGGAGTATTTTCAGAGCTTTTGTTGCGGATGGCCGGGACAGTAAAGTTTCCAGCGCGGGCCGGACTGTACATGGCATGGCATGTCGGCCGGGGGTGGGTGGGGAGATAAGAAAAGCAAGAATGAAGTTGTTTGGTTATGTCACCCAGGTTACAGCGGTGCACTCGAAGGATCACGTGACAGCCGGAGATCCGCGCCGACTTTCGCTTCGGCATTTTATCGCGGCGTGTATTCGGAGGTGGTATTTTGCCCCTCCTCGCAGCCCCCTGATAGATCGGACTCGTCACCCAGGACCTCGGTCATCGGTCGGGTGTCTGTCGGTGTGGCGTGGGGAAGGCCTCGTGTCTGCACATTTGTTTTTTCCCGTGTGTGTGAGAGAACGAGTGTGTGTCTCTTCGGCTCTTGAGTGACAGCCGAGATGACCCGCCCCCCCCCCCCCCCCCCCCCCCGGAGTCCGCCGGTGGCCGTCCGGGGCCCCTCGAGGTGCTTCTCCTCTCTCTCTCCGGGACCCGTCTCTCTCTCTCTCTCTCTCTCTCTCTCTCCCTCGACCCCGCCTGCTCTTATCTCTCTCTCAGGAGGACTTTGACAGGAAAGGGAACCTGACTCTTGACTCGGGGCAGAGGTGGAGGAGGGTGCAGGAGGCTTCTGGAGCTGATACGCTTCACTCAGGAGGGGGAGAGAGAGAGTCTGTTTACCTCCAGTACATTTGGCAGCAGCTCTCCTGAACCCAGGGGGCCCCCTCGCTGTGGCCCCCAATCATCCTTCAACATCGATACTCACGAGAAGGACCTGTTGCCCGTGACCTGAACTAATAGTTTACCACTCAGTGAGAGGGGGGAGGGGGGGGGGGGAGACAGGGAGGGAGACACTTACTGCGAAGAGTCAACAATGTGTTGGTTATTAGTACAGGTAGAGGGAGAACGAGAGAGAGAGAGGAGGGAGGAGGGAGGGAGAGGAGGGAGGGAGCTGAGGCCCTGAGCTAATGGAGGGAGTAATTTGCGAGTCATGAAAGCCTGATTCATGGCCGGAGACTGTCTCCTCTCCTCTCTCCTCTTGTCTCGGGGTGAGGACGCTCCGGGCGTGTTATTACTTCTTAGTCACCTGGAACCGACAGGAGGAGGAGGAGGGGGGGGGCGGGGCTTAACGCTCACTCCACTTTTCCATCTCTCCCTCTATTTATCTTGTCTTTTCTCGCTTGCGTCTCTCTCTCTTCTCTTGCATCCCCCTCTCTCCGGTCAATCTGTCCACCTTGTTCCTCCTTCCCTCTTTTTCCTCTGCTTTTTTCCCCCCCTGTGCATAGTCCAAAAAAACAACCCAACAACAGAAAGGTCCTTTTGTGACGGTCCATAAAAGACTTCTTTATGTCCTCCCTCCGTCAGACATGTCTCCCCCGTCTCCGGGGTGGCCACCGATGTGACGGCCCTATACCTTCCTCCTTCCTGCCCTGACAGGAGGAGATGAAGAGTATAGGGAGGATAGAGAGAGAGAGAGCGAGAGAGAGAGGGGTAGAGAGAGGAGGCGTTCAACACCCTGGGAGTTCTGTCAGTGACCCGCAGCGCTAAAAGGTTGCGAAGAAATCAGCCAGCTGTCACAACGTGTTCTACTGACAGCACCGCAGACAGGAGTGTGTGTGTGTGTGTGTGTGTGTGTGTGTGTGAGCATGTCTGAATCCATGTATGTGTTGTGCATAGGAGTGTGTGTGTGTGTGTGTGTGTGTGAGTATATTAGCCTGTGTGCCGGCTACAGTCGACACTTCCTTTCCGCAGACCTTTGGTTCTGGGTCGCCGGCTGTCTGACTGACTGGGTGACAGGCTAGAAGGAAATTCCCCTGAGGGGTGGGGGGTGGTGGTGGTGGTGGTGGTGGGTGGACGATATTCGGGGCCGGGTTCTCGCCGGGTACCTGGAAAAAAACGGCGTCCGAAAAAAAGCAAATAAACAAGCAGACTCAAGAGGTTCGAGCTCGTAGAGGAAAGCTGGTCAGGGGAACAAAAGCAGCCGGGGTGAGCGGAGCTTGTTTGTCTACGGCTTTGTTGTACTGGTGCACGGCGGCTTTCAGGTCGTTATGGAGGATAATGAGAGGAGTTTATGTAGTTGTGTTGAGTGCACAGGTATGGGATTGTGTTACCCGTGTGGTGGTGGGGGTGGTGGTGGTGGTGGGGGGGTGCAGCACCAGACAAGCTGACCCACCCACTTAGCAAACACTCCGGGCCTCAGACTCTGTTCCGAGGTAGAGGGCAGCTTTATCGCTTTATTGCCGCTTTGGCACTCGTCTGCAATCCGCCTCATATTCTGGGTGGGGAACCAAAACAACAAGCTCGCTTTATCAGACAAACCGTGACTGAGCTGAGCTGAGCTGAGCTGAGCTGAGCTGGGCTGAGCTGGGCTGGGCTGAGCTGGGCCCGACCCGGCTACATCAGGCGTTTCCAGGAGATTTCGAGAAGCTAGCGCTGCAGCGGCGGCGCAACGAAACATGTACTTTTTCCCCCCCCCGCCCCCGCGCGGTCGAAAAAGTAAACATCTTCAACGTAAATGAGAGACGCCAAAACCGCTAATTAGGCGCAGGGATAATGGCGGCTGAGTACCACCTGTCAAAATGACCGCTTTAGTCTGTGAAAGCGGCGCGGTGGTGACTCACCTGCAATCCCACTTCGTTCCCCCCCCCCCCCCCCCCGGGTGGGAAAGTTGCTGCCAAAACGAGCGAGCGAGGCTGACACACACACACACACACACACACACACAAAGCGTTGTAATTACACCGAGGTCTGTCCGCTCCGGAATGTTTACCTCAACGTGTGTGACATCATCAAAAATGGACCCGCCCACCCGCCGACGAGGCTGGGAGGGGGGGGGAACCCCTAAGCGCCCCGCGGGGGGGAGTTCATCACCGCGTGGCTTTACGTGCCGCGGGAGAAGCCCGGTAGGAAGTGTCATTACGGTTCGCGTGACTAAACCCCAGTAGCATCGTTTGTTGTGGACGAGGTTGAGGAGGAGACGCACGCGGCACCTCGCAACCACGGCAACCGCGGTCACCGCAGCCGCCATTTAAAGAGTCGAAAAGGCTTCGGGGGGTCGAGTGAGCCGTCGGGTCGTCGAGTAACGCTGGCTTGCCTTTTGCTGTTTTTCCCCCCCGACGCAGGTACGGGGAACGATGTCATCGAGGAGCCCAAGCACCACAAGCACCACAGCCACCATAAGAACTACTCCCATCACCACGGTTACCACGGCAGCGACCTGAAGAGCTCCCAGCTGCACAGCCGACGCAAGAGGAGCATCGGTAAGGCTCAAGGGATTTCTCTACCGCGTGGCAGAGCATCGTCACGAGTGTGGCGCTGCACGGTATGATGCATGATGCATGATGTATCCCAGCAACCCCCTCTGTCACCGCCCCCCCCCCCTCCCCCCCCCTCCCCCCGCCGCAGAGTGACTTCCCAGAGGAGGAAGTTCATTATTTTACACTCCTTTCAAACCTAAGCTAATAGTTAGCGGCTTTAATGCGGCTTTTTCGTGGATAGAAGTAACCCTAATGAAGACATCTACCTGGTATTTATAGCAATCACGCAATCGTGAGAAGGAGGAGGGGGGGGGGGGGGGCGGGGGGGGTGGGGGGTGGGGGGTTGTTGGGACGTCTGGCACGAAGCCTTTCGATTGGCCGGGGCCTGGAGAGATCTAAGGCGCACGCTTCGGGAGAGAAATATATCCTTAAGCGTGGAAATTCCAGGCATTCGAGGTTCAAGTTGCAGCTCGCCCGGGCGCCCCGAGTCAGATAGCTTCATAAAAAAACGCCACGCGGTACGATATCTGATCGACGCCCGGAGGATAGCGTGTGGCGTGTGTGTGTGTGTGTGTGTGTGTGTGTGTGTGTGTGTGTGTGTGTGTGTGTGTGTGTGTGTGTGTGTGTGTGTGTGTTAAGACCAGCCGCGTGTTATTTACACCAACAGCATGGATAAACGTATGTGTGTAATCACGTATGCGTACCGTATCATGAGTGTATGACACGGTAGACCGCTTTGGCAGCCGAACCACGACAAGCCCCGCCCCCTCCCCGTCAAGCCCCGCCCCCTCCCCGGACCCGATCCGCCTATCATCTTTTTTTTTTTTTTTTACGACGCGTTAGTTTCTCTCTCCGCTGCGTCTGTAAGCCTCGCGTGTCTGTCTGAGCGTTCAATCTGAAGCGAATTGCTCACCGCCTTCCTCTTCCCACCGCGGGCCAAGAGGGTCAAAGGTCATTGTGAGCTTTTCCTACAGGCTGATGCGAAGGTTCCCCCCCCCCCCCCCCCCCCGGCCCCCCCGGTCACGCCGCGTTAGCCTCGGCGAGGGTTTCCAACAAAGGAGCGATCTCTTTTCCTGCCTCGCCCGCGTCGATCCCAAAGCTCCTGAGCTGATATGAGATCAGCTTTTGGGATTGCCTATCTTTCTTAACAGCCGTAAAAGGAGTCTGGGTGTGATCTTAGGTGAGATGAACGGATCCCAGATCAAGTGAGTCATCAAATCACGAGCAGCGAAGGAATGCAGGGATGTGTCACCGAACACTCATGAAGAACAAATGCATAAACTCGACTCTCTCTCTCTCCAGTAGAGGAGGCGGTCCTGGCGGTGTGTAAGACGCGGACGGTGATCTACGAGATCCCCAGGAGCCAGGTGGATCCCACGGCTGCCAACTTCCTGATATGGCCGCCCTGCGTGGAGGTGAAGCGCTGCACGGGCTGCTGCAACACCAGCACCATGCGCTGCCACCCGTCACGCAAGCACCACCGCACCGTTAAGGTGAGAGCAACGCACGTGCACACACACACACACACACACACACACACACACACACACACACACACACACACACACACACACACACACACACACACACACGCATAACTCGGCGGGGAGGAGCCTCTCGCCCTTCACGCTCCCTTTCCTCCCTCGCTCCCTGTTTCCTCCCTCGTTCCCTTTCCTCCCTCGCTCCCTGTTTCCTCCCTCGTTCCCTTTCCTTCCTCGCTCCCTGTTTCCTCCCTCGCTCCCCGTTTCCTCCCTCTTTCCCGGTTTCCTCCCTCGC